>JAWRVZ010000247.1:0-482500 GCA_037043235.1 Rhodeus uyekii | reverse complement strand
TCTCCCACTTCACCAAACACTTCCTGTCATGTATTTTGGGAGAGTACATGTATTTGATTTACATGTTGTAAATTAGACTGATCAGATTCTCTGAATTTATGCGCAAACTAACACGGTCGCGCACATGCCTATATCGTCTTTCTCGAAGGCAAGAACTCATAATTAAAACCACATTTTATTTTATATCACAGGAATCCTTATATACTATAATTGTGTGTGTCTCTATAGAAATAAAAAAAAAAATTGTTTTTCCATTGTTATTCGCACTAATATGGGAGTTTTTCAGAGGGCCGGAACGAATTAATTTTTTTCTGTTATTGCTTATAGGAAAAAATGATTTAAGATATGCATCTCAAGTTATGAGCTTGTCCTGGAACGGATTATGCTCGTATCTTAAGGCATTACTGTATATAACTCTTTTCAATTGTTTTGTTGAACAGCAGAACAGTGAGCGTAAAGACGGTGAGGTGAAGCTGGTCCTGTGGTGAAGCGTCGTCTCCGGGCAGCGCCAGCACACAAGCATGGCTGCCCTCTTCCTCATTTACCTGCCCCTTCTCCACCAGGCTCCGCTCCAGGTCGGCAATCCGTGCCTGACAGCCAATCAGCTCCGTCTGCAGCTGCTCCCGCGTCTGACGGACAGAGCACACAGCCAATCAGAGAGCCAGCCTTGGCATGATCCGCATAAACACTCGAAACTGGCTGCTCTTTCATTTCAAATCAACTACAAATTTTGGTGAGGAATTTCTGTGGCAGGATTCTCGACCATGCTTGCTCCAGTGCTGAGGGCGTGTGGGTGTTTAAACAGAGGGGTGGTGATGGTGTTCGCATGCGTCTGGCGTGGGCCGCCGCTCACCCTGCAGTGTCTCTCGGGGTCCAGCGGGCCGGCCGTCTCCTGCAGGAGGGCGTACGCTCGCTGAAGCGCCTGGTACTCGCGGGTCAGCTGACGGAACCGGAGCTCCGCCTCCTCCCGGGAAAAGACCTGCCAGTAACACAACCTGTCATTCCCAGCTATCAACATATGACATCATAAACACAGATATAACAATAATTAATGTCCTATGAAAAAAGTCAACATTAAGGAGATTAATAAGCTATTCATGACCTTTTAGGTATAGCTCATAAAAAGAATACTGAATGGAAATGGAAAGATGTGCATCAATTTATAGCTTCTCAAACGAGACCGTGATTGGACGACTGGAGTAACCGGCAGACCAATGGCGTCGCAGCGTCTCAAACGAGACCGTGATTGGACGACTGGAGTCACCGCTGGACCAATGGCGTCGCAGCGTCTCTAAAGAGACCGTGATTGGACGACTGGAGTAACCGGTGGACCAATGGCATCGCAGCGTCTCTAAAGAGACTGTGATTGGACGACTGGAGTAAGTGCTGGACCAATGGCGTCGCGGCGTCTCTAAAGAGACCGTGATTGGACGACTGGAGTAACCGGCAGACCAATGGCGTCGCAGCGTCTCTAAAGAGACCGTGATTGGACGACTGGAGTAACCGCTGGACCAATGGCGTCGCAGCGTCTCTAAAGAGACCGTGATTGGACGACTGGAGTAACCGGCTGACCAATGGCGTCGCAGCGTCTCAAACGAGACCGTGATTGGACGACTGGAGTCACCGCTGGACCAATGGCGTCGCAGCGTCTCTAAAGAGACCGTGATTGGACGACTGGAGTAACCGGTGGACCAATGGCATCGCAGCGTCTCTAAAGAGACTGTGATTGGACGACTGGAGTAAGTGCTGGACCAATGGCGTCGCGGCGTCTCTAAAGAGACCGTGATTGGACGACTGGAGTAACCGGCAGACCAATGGCGTCGCGGCGTCTCTAAAGAGACCGTGATTGGACGACTGGAGTAACCGGCAGACCAATGGCGTCGCAGCGTCTCTAAAGAGACCGTGATTGGACGACTGGAGTAACCGCTGGACCAATGGCGTCGCAGCGTCTCTAAAGAGACCGTGATTGGACGACTGGAGTAACCGGCTGACCAATGGCGTCGCAGCGTCTCAAACGAGACCGTGATTGGACGACTGGAGTAACCGCTGGACCAATGGCGTCGCAGCGTCTCTAAAGAGACCGTGATTGGACGACTGGAGTAACCGGCTGACCAATGGCGTCGCAGCGTCTCAAACGAGACCGTGATTGGACGACTGGAGTAACCGGCTGACCAATGGCGTCGCAGCGTCTCAAACGAGACCGTGATTGGACGACTGGAGTAACCGCTGGACCAATGGCGTTGCAGCGTCTCTAAAGAGACCGTGATTGGACGACTGGAGTAACCGCTGGACCAATGGCGTCGCAGCGTCTCTAAAGAGACTGTGATTGGACGACTGGATTAACCGGTGGACCAATGGCGTCGCAGCGTCTCAAACGAGACCGTGATTGGACGACTGGAGTAACCGGCGGACCAATGGCATCGCAGCGTCTCTAAAGAGACTGTGATTAGACGACTGGAGTAAGTGCTGGACCAATGGCGTCGCAGCGTCTCTAAAGAGACCGTGATTGGACGACTGGAGTAACCGGCGGACCAATGGCGTCGCAGCGTCTCTAAAGAGACCGTGATTGGACGACTGGAGAAACCGGTGGACCAATGGCGTCGCAGCGTCTCTAAAGAGACTGTGATTGGACGACTGGAGTAAGTGCTGGACCAATGGCAAAATGGTCAAATTCACTTTAACACAAAATTATATTTTTATTCCAGTCAAATTGATTAGTACAGAGCTTTTCACAAAATACAATGTTTTAAAGCTTTTCAGAAAATCAGGATGTTAATGTTTAATGCCTTATATTTATTAGATCTGGGCAACAATATAGTTTTCATTCAGCATACAGTGAGTATATTATATATTAGAGATCTGAAATACAGTATAAAGAGCTTTATGTTTGGAGTAAAGTTGGATACTTTACATACAGAACTGTCCGATAATACAGTTTACACTGAACACAAACTCTTTCAGTCAGTCAATGGAAATGTTTCCTCACTCTGCAGATATTCAGAGAGCAATAACGCAGTAGATGTGTTAACGACCCACTGCTCGTCTCTGCAGGAACTAATGAAGCAGAGGATCCTCCAGCAAACACTCACAGCAGCCGCTTCAGCCGTGTTTAATCTGTGCTTACAGTTACAGTTACTGCAAGATTATTTCTGCTATATGAACTATGATTTTGTGTGATGTAACACAATTGTTCAAATCATTGACACTGAAAATAACCATTACTAGTAACAATGATGAATGCACATATATACAGAACTGGATTATGAAAGAAAAAAGTTATTAAAATAAAATCTTCTCAGGATCGGTAGTAAACAACTGTTCAAAAGCTTGGGATCAAATTAAGAAATTCATACTTTTATTCAACAAGGACGTATTAAATCAAAAGTGACATTAAAGACTTTAAAATGTTACACATGATTAATTTGTTGTTCTTTCTATGCATCACATAATCCTGAAGAATAAAATGGGTGACAAAATCTGAAGCGATACCACTATTTTCAACAGTGATAATAATCATAAAATGTGTGTTGATCATCATATTACATATTATCATATTACAGTGGAGTTCACTTTATTTATCTCGACTCACGGTTAACTCGTCAATACTATTATGCCGACGTTTTTGAAGCGGAACCGCCAAACTTCCTATTTGTCTCAGCATTTTCTTTTCGGTAATGTCGATTCTTTTATGTCGCCGAAGCACAAAAGAGGGACAAATTCTCCACTTCACACGGTTATCTCGTGACTGATGAGCGCACCGAGTTCCCTGCGCATGCGCTGAGTTTGCGTTGCACGTGGCTGTCAGTGATGCTTTACTCTCAGCGCTGCGCATCATCTCTGAAGTGAAAGCACATATCGTTCTTAGGCTTCTCCACGAGTAGCAGTGGGTCCCCCCCCCATCCCAAAGCCTCATCCGCTTCTGTGCGCACATAAAGCCCTTCTCTGATTTTATTGGTTTTCTCTAATATTTTGACATTGGTCGTTAACGAGCAGTTACTGTCCAATGAGTATGAGGCTTAGATGAACACACACACACACACACACACACACACACACACGCCCTGCTTAAGTTCTGACGTGAGCTCTGCTCGGCGCCGCTACGGACTGAAGAACCCGGTTGTTAAAAGACGGGAATTTGTTGAGAAAGCACATTAGACGGGCAGAACGCAAGAAAGTATGAATCTAGTACAGCTGATGACCTCACGAATATATTATGATTGTTTACACTGTGAGTGAAATTGTGTTTGCAATGTTGGAGAATATAATTAAAGGTTTGTATGGAGAATGGAAGGTGTTTTTATTGTATTCTGGTAAATCTCTGCTGTTAGTTGCTGCACATATGCCTTTTGTTGTTACAAACATATACAGTGTGTGTACATTTATGTTGCATGCCGATCCTTCATCTAATAAATAGCCATATTGGCTGTTGGTTATCTCAACGCTTTTTTGCCCCCCGAGACCGTTGACAGAACCGAACTCCACTGTATAATAGTTAGTGAAGATCATGTGACACTGAAGACTGCAGTAATGATGCTGAAAATACAACTTCAATCACAGGAATAAATGACACTTTACTATATATTCACATAGAAAACAGCAAAAAAACAGTTTTACAATGATATAATATTACACTGTTTTACTGTATTTCTCATCTAGTCATCTAATGAGTCTCAGAGACAGGTGTAAATCATGACATACGTCCTCCAGATCCTCTTCAGGGGTGGCAGGAGTGTGATCTGTGTTATACGAGGTGAGCGACGACGTCTCAGAGTCCACAGATTCTTCATCAAATCCAAAATATGTCTCCACAACATGCCTCTGAAAGACAGAATCAGAACGTGTTCTCAGATTAAATCACTCACAAACCTAGAATAACTGTCACACAATATCTGCCAGTTTACCGAACAGAGACGTGCCAGAATAACCTCAGCTCAGTTTCCACAGAGAAACACTGGAGCGCGTGACGGCGGATCGAACCTTTACTGAAGGAATCAAGCTGACACGGCCCGACTCATTTCCGCAATCTTTACAAACATTCACACTTCTCATGTTACTCGTGAAGTGCATTGAGCGTCTCACCATCGTGTTTGTAGGTCATCTCCTGACAGCCGGAGAAGTACAGACACACCAGACCGCAGAGACACAGGAACAGGGAGAGATACAGAACCAGCAGGAAATACTCCGGCATCCTGACGGGAAGCTCATGCTACACCGCCAAACCCTCAAACAGCAGCATCTCCTCCGAATCCCGCAAAACACAGCCACAGACGCGAGTCTGATGAGTTTATAGCCAAGTCTGGAGACTCCACCTCCCTAGCAACAGTTGCTAACCGCAGCCTCAAACACACACTAACAGCTGCATCACCATCACAACACACACAGATCAAGCTTCATCTGCCACCACTCAAACGCACCGCGGTTACCTCTTCAACCATGACATCCTCACGTGTTCCCGAAGCGGTTCTGCTCAGAACTTGACTCCCGTATTACACTCCATAAAACCAGACGCAGCTGAGAATATGGGCTGTTTGAAGAGAAATCTGGAGAATGCATGAGAAAGAGAAGAGAAACGTCTCGAGAGGCCAATTAATGTGCGATGCAAGCGGAGCACCGGCACTCCTCCGGGACGGTTGCTTAGTGACCGTGTGCAAACGCTTCGCTGGAAAGAGAAAGTAACCGGAGCAAAACTTCTCGAGCAGCTCCAGAAACGACAGATGAACGAGTGAGAGAACGAGGGAACGAGAGTACATGCTCACCTTGGGTAGCTTGATGTTCTTCCGCCGGTTCTTTTTGTTGATTATCAGCCTGTCCCGCTCCTGGAAACGCATCCAGAACATCACGTTAAAGAACATCTAGAACATCACATTAAACACACACACCTCAAAACACCACATTAAACACATACACACACACCTCAGAACATCTAGAACATCACATTAAACACACACACACACACACCTCAAAACACCACATTAAACACACACACACACACACACACCTCAGAACATCTAGAACATCACATTAAACACACACACACACACACACACACACCTCAAAACACCACATTAAACACACACACACACACCTCAGAACACCACATTAAACACACACACACACACACACACCTCAGAACATCTAGAACATCACATTAAACACACACACACACACACACACACACCTCAAAACACCACATTAAACACACACACACACCTCAGAACATCTAGAACACCACATTAAACACACACACACACACACACACACACACACAAACACACACACACACACACACACACACACCTCAAAACACCACATTAAACACACACACACACCTCAGAACATCTAGAACACCACATTAAACACACACACACACACACACACACACACCTCAGAACATCTAGAACATCACATTAAACACACACACACACACACACACACCTCAAAACACCACATTAAACACACACACACACACACACCTCAGAACACCACATTAAACACACACAC
Source organism: Rhodeus uyekii (assembly GCA_037043235.1). Taxonomy (NCBI): domain Eukaryota; kingdom Metazoa; phylum Chordata; class Actinopteri; order Cypriniformes; family Acheilognathidae; genus Rhodeus; species Rhodeus uyekii. The sequence continues at coordinate 475,999 of JAWRVZ010000247.1, read as the reverse complement.
ACACACACACACCTCAGAACATCTAGAACATCACATTAAACACACACACACACACACACACCTCAAAACACCACATTAAACACACACACACACACCTCAGAACATCTAGAACACCACATTAAACACACACACACACACACACACACACACATAAACACACACACCTCAGAACATCTAGAACATCACATTAAACACACACACACACCTCAGAACATCTAGAACACCACATTAAACACACACACACACACACACACACCTCAGAACACCACATTAAACACACACAACTCAGACATTTAAAGCACAAGATTCGTTTCACATTTGATCGTTATGACTGAGGTTTCCAAGACCACAAAAGTTCAAAAGTTTGTGGTGTGTAAGAGTTTGTGTTTCTGAAAGAAGTGTCTCAGAGTACGTTTGCATGGAAGATCTCAGCATTGTTGTGTTCACACCGTCTGTGGAACTGAGAGCGCTGTGTTCTGCTGCCCGGCCGGTAGGTGGCGATATGAAGAACCACTTTGTACCTACAGACCAGGGGTTTTACACCCTGGGGGGCGCCAGAGCATGCCAGGGGAGGCACGTAAAGTTGTAAAAAATGATAGTCTAATAATAACTCGCCGAACTTGTATTAAACCTCCTTCATTTAACATTTCCCTGTGATGTCATTCTGTCGCTGCTGCATCGCATCCACCCCCCCGGTCAACAATCTCGCATCGCGTCCAACCCCCCCCCCCCCTCAACAATCGCGCATCGTGCCCCCCCCCGTCAACAATCGTGGATCGTGTCCCCCCCCCCGCATTTGTCTACAAAAGTGCATAGCGTCCACTGTAGCGTACACCCCCCCCCCCCCCCCCGTCAACAGTTGCGCATCGCGTCCGCAACTCTCGGGTGGGTGGGTTGTGTCAAAAGGGAGGCCCGCTGTCTCAGACTTTGAAAACCTCTGCTACAGACTGATGCATGATGTCACTGTTTTCACTAAGGCACGTTCTTTTCAAAAACCTGCACCTGTTTTTAAAAGTTTTCAGATCCCAAAAACGCCGTTTTCAGTTTAAACAGTGTGTAAACGGCATGTTCGGCTACATCTACTTTAATCTGCACACATAATCTGGAAACCTTTTCAACTGTGAACACTGAGATGAATTCTTAACCTGATGACTCATCCATCATGAGACTCAGACTGCACTGACAGAGATCCTTGCTTACGCTGCTCACTTTTTACACTGCTAATAAACATACAATCTTCATTTTTCTGCAAAGATGACAGAAAATTTAGTTGTAAACAAACATGAGGATGATTGTGTTTTAGACCAAATAATGGTGAATGAGAGCGGCATAAACACACCGTAAGGGTTGAGATATTTCCATTGTAAAGGTTTGCAAGTGTATTATGTCTGGTCATATGCCCAAAAAATCAAAAACCACTTCACAGACAGCAGGGACACACGGAGCCTGTGGCAAGCCATTCAGACCATCACTGACTACAAGCCCCCGCCACTGGCCGGTGATGATGACACATCCCTCCCAGATGCACTCAACCACTTCTATTCAAGGTTTGAAATGCAGAATGACACACCTGCACAAAAACTGCCCACACCACCCAACGACCAGGCACTCTGTCTGTCTCCAGCCGATGTAAGGAAGACCCTTTCTAGGATTAACCCACGCAAGGCTGCGGGACCTGACAATATACCTGGCCGTGTACTGAGAGACTGTGCTGCACAGCTGACAGATGTCCTAACAGACATCTTCAACACATCACTGAGCCAGGCAGTCGTCCCCACATGTCTCAAATCAACGACAATAATACCAGTACCGAAGAAATCACCCGTGTCCTGTCTAAATGACTACCGTCCCATAGCACTGACCCCAATTATAATGAAGTGCTTTGAGAGACTAGTCATGCATAATATAAAAACCGGACTCCCAAACACACTCGACCCACTTCAGTTTGCATACCGTCCAAACCGCTCTACGGATGATGCAATCTCCTCCACCCTCCACCTGGCTCTTACCCACCTAGAAAACAAAGACTCCTATGTTAGAATGCTGTTCATTGACTTCAGCTCAGCATTCAACACAATAATCCCACAACAGCTCATCAACAAACTAAACCTGCTGGGCCTCAACAATTCCCTCTGTAATTGGATCCTGGACTTTCTAACCGGAAGACCTCAGTCAGTCCGTGTCGGCCACAACACCTCGAGCACTACCACACTGAGCACAGGTGCCCCACAGGGCTGTGTGCTCAGCCCGCTGCTCTTCACGCTGCTGACCCACGACTGCACTGCCAAGTTCAGCTCCAACCACATCATCAAGTTCGCTGATGACACAACGGTGGTAGGTCTCATCAGCAACAATGATGAAACGCACTACAGAGAGGAAGTGGCACAGCTGGCTGTTTGGTGTGGCTCTAACAACCTGTCCCTCAATGTGGAGAAGACAATGGAGGTTGTGATGGACTTCAGGAGAAACTCTGCTGACCTCCCCCCACTGACCATCGACAGCTCGACTGTGAAGAGAGTCAGCAGCACTAAATTCTTGGGGGTGCACATCACAGAGGATCTCACCTGGACCACCAACACCACATCTCTCTCCAAGAAGGCACAACAGCGCCTACACTTCCTCCGCCGGCTGAAAAGAGCAAGTCTCCCTCCACCTATCCTCACCACCTTCTACAGGGGCACCATTGAGAGCGTGCTGACCAGCTGCATCGCTGTCTGGTACGGGAACTGTAGTGCAGCAAACCGCAAGACCCTACAGCGGACAGTGAACACAGCTGCAAGAATCATCGGTGCCCCTCTCCCCTCCATCCTGGACCTTTTCCTTGCACGATGCTCCAGCAAAGCCAACAGCATTGTGAAGGACCCCACCCATCCCTCCCACAGTCTCTTCCAGCTTCTTCCATCAGGAAGACGGTTCAGGAGCATCAGAGCCCGCTCCGCCAGACTGCTCAACAGCTTCTTCCCCCAGGCTGTGAGAGCCCTGAACTCAAACCCCCCCTCCCCTCCCACACAGCACTCTACCTCCTGAATAATGGACCAAAAATTGTGCAATCTGAAGGTAGAAACCACCTGTAGAACACACCACTTTCACACACTGCTGTGTGTACACAACCCCACATTCAGACTCAATTGCACTGTACCCAAGCCAGCTGTTAGACTCACAATGTTCTCTTTACATGTACATTTGTATAGTCTATAGTCTATGTATAATTTGTAATTTATTTTATTTTTTAGTCCGTATAGGTTAACTTTTTTATATATATATTTATAGTCATGTGTCAGTAGGTAAGTCATGTATAGGTTTATATTGTTTCATATTGTTTTTATATTGTTTCATGTCATGGTTGAATGTCTGTACCTATGTAGCACCGTGGTCCTGTGAGACACGACATTTCGTTCCACTGTATGTACCCACATGTAGCGGAATGACAATAAAGCTCAACTTGAACTTGAACTTGAACTTGGTCACATTCTCAGAAGAACGATGTAAGCGTCTTCCGCTAATGGGATTAGTATAAACCAGGACCGCATTCATTTTGAAGTTGTACTGTCACTTTTGATCGGTTGAAGGTGTGTTTGCTGAATGGAAGAGTTCATTAAAGCATGTTCCTGACCCAGACTCTTGAAGGGTAGAGTGTGTAAGCTGTGTGTTTCACTGCACGCAACGCTGCTCTGTTGGGACTGTAACTGCAGCATGTGTGTAAACAGATGTCATGAGGGAGCGGAAGAGAGAATGAGGCTGTAATTCATTTCTAATTAAGCTTTGCCTTAATGAAGTAAACAAACTAATTAACAGAAACAGTGCTGATTACAAAACACAAGTAATTACAGAGTAAGGCCAATCAGAGAATAAGCACACAGTGATAGAAAACTTTAAAGACAACATGAAATCAGAATTGACTATCTCAACTATCACACTTACAGTGTGGTTATTATTGAAATGTTCATGTGCTTAACCATTTCCACTAAACCCTTCCCTCTTCTTTTTCTTCCCCCTCCTTTTTCATCAACTTTAACAGATGTTATCTTCATAAAACAACCTGCATCAGCGCCAAATCTTCTACACCACAAACCAAGAAACACACATTGATCCTATCCCGACTCATCTCCTCTTCAGTTGTAATCACACTCACTCATCCCATCACCTCTCTCTTTCCCACAGCATCAAAGCTGGCTCTGGTATCCTCATTGCTAAAGAAACACACTCTAAATCCAGTACATCTAGTCAACTACAGACCGCTATCCCTTCTGAGTCGTATTCAACCAAGTCTAAAACTTTCTCTCACAGAACAACCTCCTGAAGAAGAGCAGCTTCCAAATCCTCAGTTCTCATCTTGCTGGATCAGTCTGTTGCTTTTGATACAGTTCACCACCAGATCCTCCTTTCAGGCCTCATGATTAAGGGAACATTTGGATCTGCACTCCAGTGGTTCCAGTCTTTCCTCTCAGCAGTTCTTCAGGGAGTCGTGGAGGAGTGAGGCATCTGAGTCTCATCATCAGATAGTGGAGAGCCTCAGGGTTCAGTGCTGGGACCGCTTCTCTTCTACATCTACACCTCATCAAGATCCAGTGGTTTCAGTCTTTCCTCTCAGCAGTTCTTCAGGGAGTCGTGGAGGAGTGAGGCATCTGAGTCTCATCATCAGATAGTGGAGAGCCTCAGGGTTCAGTGCGGGGACCGCTTCTCTTCTCATCTACACCTCATCTCTAGGATCAGTCGCTCAGAAACATTTTTTTTCCCATCACTGGTATTCTGATGACACATGACTCTCCCTCTCACTCCAGTCGGATGATCCGATGGAAGCTGCTCGCATTCCGCCCCCCCCCCCGACAGACCTTTCCTGCTGAATGAAGGACCACCACCTTCAATCAACCTTGTCAAGACAGAACTGGTCTCTGCAAACCCATCTCATCTTCTCCATTTAGCCTTGTTCATAATCCATAATTCCATCCAGGACAAACAGGAACCCTGGAGTTGTGATTAATGATCAGCTGATCTTCACAGTCCACATTGCTAGAACCCTGTCTGTAGACTCACCTTATACAACATTAGGAAGATCAAGCCTGTCCTATGGGAGCTGTTACTCAACTCCTTGTCCAAACTCTTGTTCTCTCCAGACTGGACTAATGTTCTCTTGGCAGAAACAGCATGTGCTGTCAAACCTCAGCAACTGATCCATAATGCTGAGCAAAACTGGTCTTTATCAAGTCAAAGAGAGCGCCACACCTCTCCTCATGAATGTACACTGGGTGCAATAGCCGCTCGCATCAAATTCAAGCTTCTGATGACTTTTGTTTAACCTTGCCACGTTTCCTGTGCTAGACTAACTGGGACTCGTCGAATTTGCATATTGTTGCCCTATTGCATATTGCTGCTATTGTTCTACTCATTGTAAGACGCTTTGGATAGAAGCATATTAAACAAATACATTTAAATGTCAACAAAGTGTGATATCTTCTGAAACCTTCTTATCTGCTTATGTCACCAAAGCTGTGTGGGTGGGGAAGTGGAATATTAACCAATAACATCAGAGCTTCACCTTCCATTATCCAATCAAATCATGACAGACACAATGTTTATTATTTCAACTTCACTCAATACATCAATATGGAAGGTAAATGTGTTATGAATCAGTTTGTTGTTTGCTCCATTGCTCTCAGAGAACAACATGCGTACACCGGCTCACAGAAACAGACCTGCATGAGCTCATCTATAACTCCACGCTGCTCACTGATTTGCAAGCGCAGATATTCGACTTCCTGCTGCTCGTGTGCGTGACTGAGGTCCGTCAGAGAGGTGTGTCTCTTCAGGACACCCGGCTGAGAGTTCTGCTGCGATTTCTCCTTCTGAGGAAACACAGGGAGAGGGATTTACTCCGGAAGAGCAGTTAATGTACAGTACGGGATAAATGTTGAATGTGCATTAAATGAAAATGATCAAAAGCTACTTTCTCCACAGTTACTTTCTCCACATCTGAAACTAAAGTCATTGTCTGATTACACTCAGTTCCTGACGGTTAAAATCAGGTCCTTTCTTCCGTGATTCCCAGCTTTTATCAACACACCTGCTCTGCGTTCTCTCGGCTGAGTGTCTTCAGTTTGTCCTCCATGCGCTGTAGAGTCTGCTGCAGCTCTTCATTCTTCTTATTCAAGCGTTTATTCTTCTCCATGAGAGGCTTCATCTCTCCATCTGTCTCCCGCACTCGTTTCAGCTATGTGACAGAGAGAGACAGAGACAGGGAGAAAGAGAGTCAATAGGGTTATCAGCAGATGAGGAAATGCTTCCCACATCTTTTTGTTATTATTGTCAAAAGTCTCAATCACACTCTATAGGTGATTAGACTTTAGACATCAAAAGTCTTTTGACTTTTTACAAAATAGGTGATTTTCCATCTCAATTCATCTCTATAGAATCCAGACAAATTGGTTTTGTGTCACGCCGTCATCCTCAAAAACAATTAAATTAAAACAACATTCATACTGCATTAAATACATGTTGGCTAGTTTGTTATCTGTATAACATAAAATTCTGGTTAAGAAGCAAAAATCAGTTTCATCTACTTAACATCTCAGATTGCCTAGAAGAACGAAATGTTGCAACAGAGCACAACGAGCACACCCGAGCTGGAAAACTAAGCTAGAGGTTTTTCACATTTCATGGAAAGACAGCTCTTTTGCATTCAGAAAGGCCTTAAAATAAGCTAGATCTGCTTATTTTTCTACCCTCTTAGAAGAAAACAAATACAACCCTTGGTATTTATTTGATACAGTGACTAAATTAACAAGAAATAAAGCCTCAACCCCAGACGCTTTAAAACAGCACTGCAGTAATGACTTTATGAACTTCTTTACATGCTAAATTAATTCCAAATAATTCCACTCCTTCATTGCTATCGGGGAATCATCAAAATCAACAACATGTATGCTAGACCCAAAACCAACTAAGCTACTGAAAGAGATGCTTCCAGAGGTCATCGATCCTCTTCTTAATATCATTAATTAATCTTTGTCATTAGGATACGTACCAAAAACCTTTAAACTGGCCGTAATTAAACAGTTTATTAAAAAACCACAACTTGATCTACAGAATGAGTTAATTACAGGCCGATATTGAAGCTACCTTTTCTGTCAAAGATTCTAGAAAAAGCAATATCTTCACAACTTCCTTTTAGAAAGAAACAGCATCTATGAGGATTTCCAGTCAGGATTTAGACCATATCATAGTACTGAGACTGCTCTCATTAGAGTTACAAATGATTTGCTCTTATCATTCGATCGTGGTTGTATCTCTCTGTTAGTTCTCCATACTCTCCATGTTCTACATTTGATACAATCGACCACAAAATCCTTCTGAATAGACTTGAAAATTGTGTTTGGCATTAGTGGAATTGCATTAGCCTGGTTCAAATCATACTTATCTGACCGTTATCAGTTTGTAGCATTAAATGAGGAGATGTCATATCGGTCACGGGTTCAGTATGGAGTTCCTCAAGGTTCAGTACTAGGACCATTGCTTTTCACCCTGTACATGCTTCCTTTGGGTGCAGTTATTAGGAAGCATGAAACTAGCTTTCACTGTTATGCTGATGATACTCAGCTCTATATTTCTTCTCATCCTGATGAAACGTACCCATTCAGTAAATTAACAGAATGTATAACTGATATAAAAAATTGGATGACTAGTAATTTCCTACTACTTAATTCTGAAAAAACAGAGATTCTAATTATTAAACCAAAAAGTTCCACACGTAATAATCTAGACTACTGCCTAACACTCGATGGCTGCTCTGTCAAGTCTTCGTCGTCAGTTAAAAACCTGGGTGTGCTCTTTGATACCAATCTTTCATTTGAAAGCCACGTTTCTAGCATCTGTAAAACGGCATTTTTCCATCTTAAAAATATATCTAAATTGCGACATATGCTCTCTAAGACAAATGCGGAAAAGTTAGTTCATGCGTTCATGAGTTCAAGGCTAGATTATTGTAATGCTCTACTAGGTGGTTGCCCTGCACACTTAATAAACAAATTCCAGCTGGTCCAAAATGCAGCAGCTCGAGTTCTTACTAGAACCAGGAAGTATGAGCATATTAGCCCAGTTCTCTCAAACCTGCACTGGCTTCCTATTAAACACCGAATACATTTTAAAATCTTGCTAATTACTTACAAAGCATTAAATGGTTTAGCTCCACAGTACTTGAGCGATCTCTTAACACATTATAGTCCTTCACGTCTATTGCGATCCCAAAATACTGACCAGCTTATAATACCTAGAATATCAAAGTCAACTGCTGGCGGTCGATCCTTTTCCTATTTAGCTCCTAAACTCTGGAACAGTCTTCCTATTACAGTTCGGGAAGCAGACACACTCTACAGTTTAAATGTAGACTAAAAACACATCTCTTCAACCTGGCATACACATAACACATTATACATACATTTTTAATCCAAATCATGTAAAATGATTGTTAGGCTGCATAATTTAGATAAGCCGGAACCGGGAACATTCCCATAACACCTGATGTACTCGATACATCAGAAGAAGAATGGCATCTACGCTGATATTGTTCTCTGTTTATTCCGAGGTTACCGTGGTCAGCCGGATCCGGGCCGTATCCAGGTCAGATGAAGGACCTGCACCTAACTTTATTTTCCAGTGTGAGTGTATGTGTGTGTGGGAGAATGTTTTTGTACCAGCTCGTTCCTCTCATCAGACAGCAGTGTGTTTCTGTCCTCTAGTTTCCTGATGACGGACTGCAGCTCTGCGATCTTCAGCTGAAAGCGCCGCACGTCTCTCTCTTCCACTTCCTGTGAGCAGATACACATGCTTTACTGTGATGGAGAAGAGCAGATGTGCTCTGACACGCTCCCGTTTCTGATCCCAAACCAACCTGGTTAATGGCCGAGTCTGAGTTTTCCCCGAGGGACGGCACCAGCTCTTTCTTCGGACTCCCATGATGCCGCTCTGCTTCCTCTCTCTGCAGCAGCAGCCGCTGCGTATGTCCCGCCTGCACTCCCAACTCTCTCTCCAGAGACTGAACCACACGATCTCTGCTCTTCAGCTCCTCCATCTCTCTCACACACACAGAGAAACACACACAGAGACACACTCATTTCTGCACATTCATTCATTGATGAGAAGTTACTGATGAGAGGTGTGTGTGCTCTCACCAGTCTGCGTATCTCCCTCTCGCTCTCGCGTTTGATCCTCTGGATCTGCTCGTGATGGGTCTGATGGGCGACTCTGAGGTCTGCGGCTCTGGCCCGGTCCGCCTGCAGGGCATTAGCCAGCGCCTCCTCCGCCTGCCGCCGGCACGTCTTGGCCTCCTGCAGCTCCTGCAAGAGTTTGAGCTTCTCCGCCTCGTAGGTCCTGCGCGCCTCCTCCCGCGCCTCCTCCTTCAGGGCGCTGCGCAGCTCGCTGCTGGCTCCGTCCCGCAGCACACACACCAGCGCCTGCAGCCGCGCCAGCTCCGAGTCGCGCAGCCGTGCCGCCCGGGCCAGCTCTGCCTCATGCTGGCGGGACACACTCTCTCGAGCCGCCGCCAGCTCCCGCTGCTTCTCCTCGTGCAGCTTGACCCGCAGCTCAGTGAGAGCCACCGCATGCTTGTGCTGCTCCGTCTCCCGCTGCGCCCGCAACTCCTGCAGACGCTCCCGCAGCTTACACACCTGCAACACAACACACACCCCTGATTCACTGCCAGGGGAACTTGCACATAAGCTGCTCATAATAAAATGCCATACCTTCCCTCTTTCCTGCTGCAGTTCATTCTGTACATCACTCAATCTGCTCCTCAGCTCCTCATTGGCTGTCTGTAGAGTCTCTGCTTCCTGTTTCCCTCGGCTCTTTTTGGGGGGCGGGGCTGAGGTGGGCGTGGTCGCAGCCATCCTGATGATTGACAGGTGAGATCTCACTCCAGCCCTTCTGTGACACACAGCTCTGCCGACATCTCACTCTTCTGCTGCTGAGCAGAGAGAGAGACAGAGTTCAGCTGATGCCCTCACACACACACGACCCCAAAAACACACACACACACACACACACCCAAACACATACTCACAGAGTGCCCTCACACACACTCTCTCTCTCTCTCTCTCACACACACTCACTCTGGCAAGCACATTCTCTCATACACACACACTCACTCACTCTTGTGTCCATTGATCAGTGGAGTTCAGTGTGTTTGCGGCTCCCTCTAGTGGAACTACTGTATACTGAACACTGAACACAGGTCACTCACTCTGGCAAGCACACTCTCTCTCTCTCTCTCTCTCTCTCTCTCTCTCTCTCTCTCTCTCTCTCTCTCTCTCTCTCTCTCTCTCTCTCTCTCTCTCTCTCTCACACACACACACACATACACACACTCTCTCTCTCTCTCTCTCTCTCTCTCACACACACACACACACACATACACACACACTCTCTCTCTCTCTCTCTCTCTCTCTCTCACACACACACACATTACATTGTGTAACTGCAACTAAAAGTTATCCTCTAGAGCAGTGGTCCCCAACCCACCAAAAAAATTAAAAGAATATGTAGGCCTATATTGATATAACTTTTGCATTAAATTGTTATTAAGTTATAGTAGTGATAGTAAGCCTATTTAGAGGTGCGGATTAATTCAGGTAACACTGTGTGTAGACATTTTATTATGTGTATTATGAGGTGGTCCGCAAACATTTTTTGATTACAAATAGTGGTCCACACACACAAAAAGTTTGATTAATGAACGATGGAATCTGTTAATAATGATCTGAATAATGTTGCTGTAGCTCTGACACTGACTGATGAGATATGACAATCTCAATAACTTCTACCGCCACCGTGACCTCTGACCTCTGATCTCCACCCACTCATACGAGAGATCGGCACCCTCTAAACACAACAGCCACACGTTAATGTTGCCAAGACAAATTCACTCGTTACTTATGTTAAAATATATGATCATTGAGCAGGTTCCCCCTGATGGCCAAAACTTTACATCTCTCTGTACTGTATGATTCTGGACTGGCAGAGAACACAGCGAGCTTCCACACAGTGACCTGAACTTTACAGTAAAGTAAATAAATAAATAAATAAATATAAATTATTATTATGTTGCTTTATTATTGCCTGTTCCTTTTTCAGTACTTCCTTTACATATCAGTGATTCAAAACAAAATCACACAAACACACACTCTCTCTCTCTCTCTCTCTCTCTCTCTCTCACACACACACACACACTGTGTCTCTCTCTCTCTCTCTCTCTCTCTCTCTCTCACACACACTGTGTCTGTCTCTCTCTCTCTCTCTCTCTCTCTCACACACACACACACACTGTGTCTGTCTCTCTCTCTCTCTCTCTCTCTCTCACACACACACACACACTGTGTCTGTCTCTCTCTCTCTCTCTCTCTCTCTCACACACACTGTGTCTGTCTCTCTCTCTCTCTCTCTCTCTCTCTCTCACACACACTGTGTCTGTCTCTCTCTCTCTCTCTCTCTCACACACACACACACACTGTGTCTGTCTCTCTCTCTCTCTCACACACACTGTGTCTGTCTCTCTCTCTCTCTCTCTCTAACACACACTGTGTATCTCTCTCTCTCTCTCTCTCTCTCACACACACACACATTTGTCCTCCAGATGTTGAGTCTGCAGACAGTGAGAAACATGAAAGTCAAGTTCTCTAGTAAAACTGCAGGGGAAGTAAAGGCTGTAATTGCATTATTACTGCATTGTGCAGCACAGATAAAACACTATGATCAGTTTCCTGAAGAACAGACAGAGAGCAGAGAGCGTTTCACAGACAACAGCTCATCAGTGCTGACCCACATCACAACGCTCAACAGCACTACACACATCTAATAAATACTCCACAAATAAAACAATACTGGGAGTAAAGCGTTTCAGCTGCAGATGCAGGATGGGGAAGTTCTGTTAGGGTGTGACAGTGTTGACACGGCAAACACTACTGTGTGTTTGAGGATTGCAACGTCCCGGATCTTATCGAACCCAATAACTGTTAGTCAAACAAACAAACAAACACTGTAACATACTCAGAGACAACCAGGCACATTTGAATTCTCTTCCAGCAGCCAAGCTGAAACCACGGGGACGGGGGCATGTGAGGCCTAGGGTGACAGGGCGCGTGGTGCAGAGGGTGACGGAGGCGTGTGGGGCAGAGGGTGACGGGGGCGTGTGGTGCAGAGGGTGACGGAGGCGTGCGGGGCGTAGGGTGACGGGGGCGTGTGGTGCAGAGGGTGACGGAGGCGTGTGGGGCGTAGGGTGATGGAGGCGTGCGGGGCGTAGGACCAATGAACGAGGAGCTGCGCGTTTCGAGCCGCCTGACTGGGGGAGCCGCTCACAGGGCTGGGATGACAAGCCCCACAAGCTGATGAATGAGGAGCTCAATCAGGAGTGCAGCTTCTTGACGGGAGAAGCTCACAACGTAGGACGGGTGAGCATGCCAGCAGACGAAGGGAGAAAACAAGGTTTGAATAGTCTCCAATGGGAGCAACCCTTCCGGCCAATGGCAGAGTGGACAACATTTAAAGCACCTGGCCATAAGAGCTCTCACAGCGTCCGATGGGAGATCATTACTCACGGCATCGGACAGGTAAGCGTCGCTAGCAGTCGAACAGAGAAAGCATGATGACTTGACCTTGACCTCTTCAGCATCTGAGTCCAATACTCTGCTTCTGCTTAACCGAGGATAGAAACTTTTTTTGACAAGACCCGATTGAACAGATTTAAGGTTTTTTGTAACACAAAGCATGTAACGGGTCTGTTGGAGTCATCTATATATATCCGGTCAAAAGGGGATTTAGCTTGAGTGCCTCTGAATTGGAGCTAAACAAAAGAGACTGTCAGATTGAATTGATAACAAGAAGTTGAAAATATAAAAAAAAAAAAAACATTGTAGCATTCAATGGGACGGTCAGTGATGTTGCAGTGCAAAGTGAATATTGAGATTAAAATTGAAGGATGGAGTTGTAAAGGAAAAGAGCAGGGAACGCGATTGTCAGAGGAGGCAGGACTACACCTCTGGGGCTTGGGGGGGGGGGGGGGGGGACATAGAAAGAAGAACAAGAGGGAAATGGCTAAGGAAAAGAGACAAATGAGCCGGTGTCAGAAGTGGAGGTTTCTCACGCTAGCTTCTGCTGCTGAAGTTGTAGACCGCAACGACCCAATACTCATAGAAGAGCTGGCCTTGTGCAGGAGGAGGAGGACGATGGTGTTGAGAGACACGAGTTCGGGCCTTTGCTTGCTCTCTTTGGGGGAGAGAAATAGGAGAGTGGATGGTTGGTTTTGGGGAGACGTAGAGATTGTGTGGCTGGGCTTTGCTTGACCTACGAGAGCACTGCAGGTCTGCATTAATCAGCACGTAATGTCCAATTTTGTCCAAGCTGTGTTGTGGGGTTGAACAGAGGAGAGGAAGGTTTTTGGGCAGAGGAGCCCGGGGATGACCTAGGCTTGCTGAAGGCCAACTCCTCCGGCCCTGCGCTCAAGAAGACCCAATGAAAGCCACAACAGAACTCTTCAATAAAGAGTTTCGTGATCAAACATGCAGTTTCGAATGAATCGTGACAGTCGATAATTCAGTGACCCATCGGCAAATACCACCACTTGTTAGTTACTGAATGAATGAATGGATGGATGACTCAATGGTTTACTAGTTAAAAAAGCGACTTACAATTTGAGGAGTACAGAAGCCATTTGTCCAGAGGATACAAAAACACATAAGAGCGCTTACAATACAAAGTTTTGAACGTTCTATGCACAAGTAGCACAAGCAGCGGGAATAGAGAAAGTGTGTAACTCTGTGTATCGAGGCCGTAGCACATCAAACCCAATGCAATGACTGGACGAACATTCCTTGGTCCTGACACTTGCATGGAAGACATATGTACATGTTTTAATATTTACACTATTATTGATTGATCTCAGGATGAGAAGAGACTTCCATCCAGAATAACAGTATAGATCAGAAAAGTATATGATAACAGAATTCACAAACCTTATTCATTTTGAGTGTTTTGAGCTGGATCTCTAAAACCTGGCGTCTGTCTAACTCTGTGTGTCGAGGCCGTAGCAGTGGTCACCAACCTTTTGAAGCTGAAGATCACCCTCCTCTGGCTAAATGAGAGGCAAGATCGACTTGTTGACGGGTGGGGGGGGGTGGGGGGTTATGTGCGGAGCGGTCGTCCTTTCGGGGCTTGCGGAGCTCGGAGCGGGACAGAGTCGCTAAGTTTGGCAACTGAAACGTTTTTATTTTCGGGAGCTTCCGGGTTGGTGATAAAGGTCGACCAGTCGATCGCGATCGACAGGTTGGCGACCACTGCCGTAGCACATCAAAGAAGATGTACATATGGAAGACATATGTACATGTTTTAATATTTACACCACTTATATTATTGATTGATCTCAGGATGAGAAGAGACTTCCAACCAGAATAACAGTGTAGATCAGAAAAGTATATGATGACAGAATTCACAAACCTTATTCATTTTGAGAGTGTTTTGAGCTGGATCTCTAAACCAACATGTAAAACCACCAAAGTCCAATTGCACTTTCATATAGATATAGACACTGTGACAACTAGCCCCTGTCCTCTATTCTGAAGCTGAGCATAACAAGGAAAAAAAAAACATTTTCATAGCCTGCAGAAATCCAAGGCCCGGAAATCACAATTCCAGAATTCCCAGTTCTTCCCAGGTTTTCATCACAGTGGGACCCAGTTCATCCGGCGCCACGAGCAGAACCACACCCACAACAGCAGCCGTCCTCCCGAGCCACTGCAGCGAGACATGTGTGCCCATCCGCGCGGGCACGAGCGCGACACATCAAACGCGCCGCCGCGGATCATCAGACCACAGCGCGCGCACGAGCGCCGCACATCAAACGCGCCGCCGGTGACTGACAGCGCTGCGTCATCGTGACTGACAGCAGCGTTTCAGAACCAAGCGCTGTGCATTAAATATGGGTGTGATGTTGCAAGCGACGAGCAGGATCAATAGACTCTCTCCTTTCTCAAAGTGAAGAGACAAGCACATCCATTCATAACGCTCATCTCACCATTCGCGTGCAGTTGTGCCGTGATGACGCTCGCGCAGAGCAGAGCATGCGGATCTTACAGACGAGCACGAGCTCTTACCGGGTCCGTGAAGCCGCTCCAGCTGTTACATGAGTGTCCGCTACACATGCGACAGAAACCCGCCGGGAACTTCCCGATCTGCCGCGGAGAAGGGCCTGTCTTCATATTCACGAGCAACGCGCTCCTATTGGCTGGACGCGACGCGACGTCAGCGCTGTGTGCTGCATATTAATGAGCCGAGAGATGATTAACGAAGATCTGCTTCATTACGTCAGAGGACGTCACCCGAAATTATAAGCGATACAAGTGTCGTCATTCATTTTAAGTTGGTGTAATACATTCTTTAAAATAAAGGCTTAGTGATTCATAATACATAAAATAATCATAACATATAAAAAATTCTAGTTTGAAGAACATAACCCACATTAAAAATAAATCTAAAGCGCCATTAGTCTAATAGAAAGACTATCATCATTAATTTCTGATAAAAGGTTCTTTGTGGAACAATAGATGCCGATACAATTTATTTTTAGGAATTAGGCTGTATCTTAAAATGTAAATCTCAATACAATTGTATGTATTTAAACACATCTAAACACATAAAAGCAAAGTCTAATGTCTAAAACCATAATAACATGTCTGGTTTTTATTATTATTTATTTGTAAAAAATACATAAATGCTTTTAAAGTAATAAATACACTTACCATTAAAGAAATGTTGCAATAATAAGTCCCCATAGACTTATAGAGGGGAGAGAGGGAGGAGTGAGAGAGAGAGTGAGTGAGTGAGAGGAGGAAGGAGGGAGGAGTGAGTGAGTGAGAGGAGGAAGAGTGAGAGAGTGAGTGAGTGAGAGGAGGAAGGAGGGAGGAGGGAGTGAGTGAGAGGAGGAAGAGTGAGAGAGTGAGTGAGTGAGAGGAGGAAGAGTGAGAGAGTGAGTGAGTGAGAGGAGGAAGAGTGAGAGAGTGAGTGAGTGAGAGGAGGAAGGAGGGAGGAGTGAGTGAGTGAGAGGAGGAAGGAGGGAGGAGTGAGTGAGTGAGAGGAGGAAGGAGGGAGGAGTGAGTGAGTGAGAGGAGGAAGAGTGAGAGAGTGAGTGAGTGAGAGGAGGAAGAGTGAGAGAGTGAGTGAGTGAGTGAGAGGAGGAAGGAGTGAGTGAGTGAGAGGAGGAAGAGTGAGAGAGTGAGTGAGTGAGAGGAGGAAGAGTGAGAGAGTGAGTGAGTGAGAGGAGGGAGGAGTGAGTGAGTGAGAGGAGGAAGAGTGAGAGAGTGAGTGAGTGAGAGGAGGAAGAGTGAGAGAGTGAGTGAGTGAGAGGAGGAAGGAGGGAGGAGTGAGTGAGTGAGTGAGTGAGTGAGAGGAGGAAGAGTGAGAGAGTGAGTGAGTGAGAGGAGGAAGAGTGAGAGAGTGAGTGAGTGAGTGAGTGAGTGAGTGAGAGGAGGAAGAGTGAGAGAGTGAGTGAGTGAGAGGAGGAAGGAGGGAGGAGTGAGTGAGTGAGTGAGTGAGTGAGTGAGTGAGAGGAGGAAGAGTGAGAGAGTGAGTGAGTGAGAGGAGATAGTGTGAGAGAGTGAGTGAGTGAGAGGAGGAAGGAGGGAGGAGTGAGTGAGTGAGAGGAGGAAGAGTGAGAGAGTGAGTGAGTGAGAGGAGGAAGAGTGAGAGAGTGAGTGAGTGAGAGGAGGAAGTGTGAGAGAGTGAGTGAGTGAGAGGAGGAAGGAGGGAGGAGTGAGTGAGTGAGAGGAGGATGGAGGGAGGAGTGAGTGAGTGAGAGGAGGAAGGAGGGAGGAGTGAGTGAGTGAGAGGAGGAAGAATGAGATAGTGAGTGAGTGAGAGGAGGAAGAGTGAGAGAGTGAGTGAGTGAGAGGAGGAAGAGTGAGAGAGTGAGTGAGTGAGAGGAGGAAGAGTGAGAGAGTGAGTGAGTGAGAGGAGGAAGAGTGAGAGGAGGATGGAGGGAGGAGTGAGTGAGTGAGAGGAGGAAGTGTGAGAGAGTGAGTGAGTGAGAGGAGGAAGGAGGGAGGAGTGAGTGAGTGAGAGGAGGATGGAGGGAGGAGTGAGTGAGTGAGAGGAGGAAGGAGGGAGGAGTGAGTGAGTGAGAGGAGGAAGAATGAGATAGTGAGTGAGTGAGAGGAGGAAGAGTGAGAGAGTGAGTGAGTGAGAGGAGGAAGAGTGAGAGGAGGAAGAGTGAGTGAGTGAGTGAGATGAGGAAGGAGGGAGGAGTGAGTGAGTGAGTGAGATGAGGAAGGAGGGAGGAGTGAGTGAAGTGGAAAATCAGCCTCAGAAACATCACTAAAGTGCATCATTCTGACCTAGATTTCCTCGCTGCCTCTCACTGTCTCCTGAACATGTAGTGAAACACAGACATTACAGCATGCCTGATGAACACCATATGTGGACCACTACCTCCGGACACACACACACACACACACACACACACACACAGACACACTATATAACCTAACCATAACTACGGTAAATTACCATGTTTTCAGAGTTCTATAGTTGGGCTATTTATCATATTTGAGTATTCAAATTGTGTTATAGTTCTGATGATAATATGTTTGAGTAGATGTTCTGCAACAGTGTGACAGAATACACTCTATAAAACACAACTGCATCACTTCTTTATAATTACTAGCAATGCAAACTTTTGAGATCGTATTAATTGAGAGACATGGAATATTGGTAATAAATAAAACAGGGCCAGTTCAAATGAACTACAGTGAAGAAAAAGGTTAATAAAATGGTGAAAATGGGAAAGTGTAAGCAGTCACGAGATCAATAAATGTATTTTCCTACATTCATATCATTTTTGGTTGATTTATAACCACGCATGAGGAACGCATTGGTTTGAACACATGGACTCTCTCATAACTCATAACAAGCTCCTTATCTTAAACCTGCTCTGAGCTTGTGAAGTATGTGTGTGTGTGTGTGTGTGTGTGTGTGTGTGTGTGTGTGTGTGTGTGTGTGTGAGAGAGAGAGTGTGTGTGTGTGAACCTTATGTTCAGTTAAACCCTGAGACAAAGTCCAATTCAAACGAGGCCAAGACTACATGGCCATGAATGTCAGTCTGTGGAAAGCTCACGCACCATGTCTTCATGCTTCACTGATGTGACACGCCACTTGAAAAAGAATAAATAAATAGTACTGAGAAATTTGCCACTGTGGAAAAGTGATCAGTAAATATATCTTAGTAGCACATTTCCAGGGAAAGCAATCAATCATGCCTTAACAGAAGAGTTGCTCTGGCTTCTGTGTTCAGCAATGCTGCAAGCTCATTCACCATGGTTACAGCACACATCCCTCATCAGCAGAAGATAATGCACTCATACACACACACACACACACACACTCATACACACACACTCACACACTCTGAAGAGATGACGTGACGTGGCTCTTTTGGGTTCGTTGAAGACAAGCTGCGATCAGTTGTAGGAAAGACTAGAAGCTCCGTCTTTCTGCAGGTTGAATTGCAGATGATGCTCTTTCATCCGTGTCGAGATGTCCGCTAGGCAGCTTGTGATTCTCGCAGCCACCGTTGGATCATCTGGTTGAAATGATATGTAGAGCTGAGTGTCATCGGCGTAGCAGTGATAGGAGAAGCCGTGTGCCTCTATGATGGGACCCAGTGATGTGGTGTACATGGAGAAGAGAAGTGGTCCAAGAACTGAGCCCTGTGGAACACCGGTGAACAATCAATCAATCAATCAAATTTATTTATATAGCGCCTTACAACAGCCAAAAGGTGTACAAGGCGCTTTCCAAAAGAGCAAAACAAACATCAAACGACAACATAAAGAAAACAAAGTAAAGAAATGAAATCAGAATCAAGTCCAGTTGATGTGCTTTGGAGAGGAAACCCTGAAAGTCTTTCCTGTGAGATAGGATTGAAAGCAGCGGAGTTCCTGTGATTCCTGGTGACAAGAGGCAGCACATGGTGTTCACACGAGGAGCTGAAACTCTTCTGTGACAGCATCTACACGCTAAATAAATATCCTGCTTCGGTGAAAACTGTAAATTGCCACTTCCACAAATGATCCCCCCTCAGTGCAGTGATTACAAACTGTCTGTTTTTACGAGAGAAACCTGTTGCTGAAGGTGCAAGAATAATTCGGAGAGATTTAAGGATTAAGCGCATATTGCGGGATAGACAGGATCCGTTAGAAGAGCGGAACAGCATTTTGTTATGAAGATATTATTTTTCAAGTAAGGGTATTATTTATCTTATGTAAAAAGTTTGACTCGTCGTAGTCGTAGTCGCTGTCACGGAATGGGATGGCTCAAGTGCAAATGAATAAAGGAAATTTACATAATCAAAAATACAAAACAAAGTCACAAAAGAAAAGTGCCCACGATGGGGAAAACATTAACTAACAATATAACAGAAACTCAACGAGACCACAAACAAACAGGAGTGGAAGACAGGGATGGAAGGGACGGAAGGATGGAAGGAATGGAAGGATGGAAGGGATGGAAGGGATGGAAGGGACGGAAGGGACGGAAGGGATGGAAGGGATGGAAGGATGGAAGGATGGAAGGATGGAAGGGATGGAAGGGACGGAAGGGACGGAAGGGACGGAAGGGATGGAAGGGATGGAAGGGATGGAAGGATGGAAGGGATGGAAGGGATGGAAGGGATGGAAGGGACGGAAGGGATGGAAGGGATGGAAGGGATGGAAGGATGGAAGGGACGGAAGGGATGGAAGGGATGGAAGGATGGAAGGGACGGAAGGGATGGAAGGGATGGAAGGGATGGAAGGGATGGAAGGATGGAAGGATGGAAGGGACGGAAGGGATGGAAGGGATGGAAGGGATGGAAGGATGGAAGGATGGAAGGGACGGAAGGGATGGAAGGGATGGAAGGATGGAAGGATGGAAGGGACGGAAGGGATGGAAGGGATGGAAGGGATGGAAGGGATGGAAGGGATGGAAGGGATGGAAGGGACGGAAGGGATGGAAGGGATGGAAGGGATGGAAGGGATGGAAGGATGGAAGGATGGAAGGGACGGAAGGGATGGAAGGGATGGAAGGATGGAAGGGACGGAAGGGATGGAAGGGATGGAAGGGATGGAAGGATGGAAGGATGGAAGGGACGGAAGGGATGGAAGGGATGGAAGGGATGGAAGGGATGGAAGGATGGAAGGATGGAAGGGACGGAAGGGATGGAAGGGATGGAAGGGATGGAAGGATGGAAGGATGGAAGGGACGGAAGGGATGGAAGGGATGGAAGGGATGGAAGGATGGAAGGATGGAAGGGACGGAAGGGATGGAAGGGATGGAAGGGATGGAAGGGATGGAAGGGATGGAAGGGATGGAAGGGATGGAAGGGACGGAAGGGATGGAAGGGATGGAAGGATGGAAGGATGGAAGGGATGGAAGGGACGGAAGGGACGGAAGGGACGGAACGGGACCTGGGGGGACCTGGCGTCCCTGCATTGAACACCAGACAAACAGAAACAAGACTGCAACATCACCACAGAAACATAAACAAAGTTTTTAGTTCTCATCTCACAACCACCGTGTTGTCGAGTCGTTGTTCTTCCAGTGATGCTATGCCTGTCTCTCCCCTGTTCCTGTGTCTTCATGTTACTGTGTTTCACGGTCCACGATCACCACTCTGGGATTATCACCGCACAACGTCTTCACTGTCAAGTCCATGGAGTCCCTGCGTCACCACCAGCCATTCCTCGGACATTCTTTATTTCTGTGTTGCTTAAAAAAACCACCTCACTTGCAATTGAATCCCGTCTATGCTTCATTCCTGACACGGGTGTTAACAGCAGCTCAAACTGTGTGTATTGCCTTGCGCTACTTTGCAAGCGGCACGTTCCTTTACACTGTTGGAGATGCGGAGAACATTGTGAAAGTGCTGTCTGTCGTGCCATTCACAAAGTTTACCAGCACTCAAGCAGTCTTTGTGGTTTTTCCAAGTCACTTAAGACCCCAAGTTGTTAAAGAGAGCTTTTTTGCTATTGTAGATACATTATAATTGATCGTAGAGATTATGAAATCATGACCATGCCAGTAAATGTGACGCGATTGTCCCCAGGCTTCTCTAATGTGATTGGTGCCATAAACTGCACACACATTGCCACCAGAAAGGAGAGGAACCTGTGGAGAGATGCAGCTGATGATGACCTCCAGCCTGAGGATGACCTCCAGCCTGATGATGACCTGCAACCTGATGATGACCTCCAGCCTGATGATGACCTCCAGCCTGATGATGACCTCCAGCCAGATGATGACCTCCAACCTGATGATGACCTCCAGCCTGATGATGACCTCCAGCCTGATGATGACCTTCAGCCAGATGATGACCTCCAGCCTGATGATGACCTTCAAACTGATGATGACCTCCAAACTGATGATGACCTCCAGCCTGATGATGACCTCCAGCCTGATGATGACCTTCAGCCAGATGATGACCTCCAGTCTGATGATGACCTCCAAACTGATGATGACCTCCAGCCTGATGATGACCTCCAAACTGATGATGACCTCCAGCCAGATGATGACCTCCAGCCTGATGATGACCTGCAAACTGATGATGACCTCCAGCCAGATGATGACCTCCAGCCTGATGATGACCTTCAGCCAGATGATGACCTCCAGCCTGATGATGACCTCCAAACTGATGATGACCTCCAGCCTGATGATGACCTCCAAACTGATGATGACCTCCAGCCAGATGATGACCTCCAGCCTGATGATGACCTCCAAACTGATGATGACCTCCAAACTGATGATGACCTCCAAAACTGATGATGACCTCCAGCCAGTGCACTTGGACCAGTCTAGTGTTGGAGCTGCACAATTTCATGCATTCCATGCATTCACGCATTCCAGCTGCACTGGAGATGCATCATTTCTTTTCTGCAATGAAATATAATACAATATATATATAATTATATAAATATAATTGAATATCTCAGAGATCTGGCACAAACGCATAGCACCTGGTTCTCTGTAAGACTGAAATATACGGGAGGCAGTTTCACAAAGAATTCAGACCAAACCTGATCTCAGCTTCTCTTCTGTCTCTGTATAATTACATGAAGTAATATGTGTTTTAATGCAAGATTATTATCATAATTTTTCTCATTAACATTGGAGATTGTACAGAGATTGTATCTGGGAGATGTGAAAGTATTTAGCTTGTAGTTCCACCAGGTGGCGATAAGCATTCATGAAACACCGAAACACACTTCTGCTGTGTGTGCAGCAGCATTAACGCTCACTGAGCTACTATTCTTGCACTGCACACAGAAATAATCTACTCTAAAGTAACACCCGAACGTGTGCATCAAATGGGATGTTTTCAACAAACTAAATGCATATTAAATGCAGTTGATTTCATCCGCAAATCTGCAGATTAAGTTCATATTAAATGCAATTAGCTGAACTTTTGAGTGATTTGTTTTAAACCACATAAGTGGCACTTAAACGCATCTTTATATGTACTTCCATTATTGCATCTAGTGTTTAACCATCTAATGGTTAAAGTGATATACTGACTCAATATACTGATGAGAACCAAAATGTACTTTAATGATATCAGGGTATAAACACATGAGCGAACATGGATTGACACACACTGGAGAACTTCTTGTGCTTTAATGTGCTTTAGTTTATTACGCAATACATCAAAATAAGTGACAAGAAAAACACTACAAGACCATAGTTATTTCAAATTAAAATGAGATATTATTGCAAAGTGCATTTTTAAAAAGTGCACATAAGTGTGTTGAGAAATATCATATGTAAATTGGACTCTGTTTAAGCTCACTTCAGTGGCATTCATTTTAATTATATTAAATGATCTGCAAGTGAACTTATAAAAGTATACTTGTAAGATTTGAAGAACACAAAAAGTACAGTTTCAACTCAATCAAACACACTTCTGTTTCACAAGATATTGCTTGCACCTTATAATAAAGAAACAGATGAAACAGGACACTGATTATTATGAGATCAACAAATTAATGATTAGTTATAAATGATTTTGATAAAAGCTGAACATGTAAAAGTGAAGGGAATAACCCCCCCCCCCCCCCCCCCACACACACACAGAATGATTAAAACGCTTTTCCGTAATCTAATGAAGGTTGCATGCCAAAAGGGGCCTTTGACGACATATTTCAGAGCATTACGCCGGCTCTCGGGACACAAGGCTTTTCAGCGCGGGACAATGGACCCATTGCTGCAGTCGTAAGCAGCAGTCGCTAAGTAAGAGCAACACCAGAGGATTTCCCACATGCTGTTGTGCAAGTCCTTCCCAAGAACAGAACTATATGTCCAGTGGCGTGAGAGAGAGATTTCCCTTCCTGATTTCTTATGTTTTTGCATGTTTGGCACAAAAGATGAAGAGCCGTGATTCGGCTCTCGTCAAATTTCATGTTTTGGTCATTTGACAGCGCTGCATGTCACTTCTGCAACAGCAAGATCTGAAATGGTCATGATGTCTTTGGGCAAAGGTTTTCCTTTAGACAAGCTGGAGATGTATGCTGGCAGTGATGTACTGGCATGAGCATGGCATGGGTCACAGCTCTCTGTTGGCACTGTTATAGAAACCAATCAAGCATTGAGTTCCACAGAGCTCAGTGTTCGGTCTTCCGTTTTTCCTCTTTATATATGCTTTCCTTCAGAGATAATATCAGGAAATACAGAATAAGTTTTCATTGTTTTGCTGACAATACTCACAGTTTTATTACCTTGAAGGGTTTTCACCCAAAACTGAAGAATCTGTCAATAATCATTCACCCTGACGACATTCGAAACCGCAAGACTTCATCTTTGAAACACAAATTAAGATGTTCTTCAAGGAAATCAGAGAGATTTCTGTTCCTTCGCTACTGCGGCGGTAAAGACATCGCTGAAGCAATCCACGCGACTCCAATGGTTCAACCTCAGTTTTATCAATCTGATTGTTTTGTTTACGCAAAAATAAAATCTTATGATGTGTATGCACTGGAGATTAATATTTTGTAAATAAAGTGGTTATTTACAAAATCTCCAGTGCATTCACATTCAACAGCGTCTACTCTTCTGTCAACACACACACACACACACACACACACACACATGCTCTCGTGAGCGGAGATTCAGATGTTGCACATATTTTATATCATATATGGGGTTAAGGAATGATTAATGAAGGATTTTCATTTTGGGGTGAACTAACCCTTCTAAGAACATCAGAGAGAGTTGAAAATACACAACTGTCTGCTAAAGCATCTCGGATGATTTCATCTCAGATCATCCCTGAATCAGAGCCGCTGAAGTGTGTTTGTCTCAGGTTGTGTTCAGAGGATCAGACGTCTTACTCTTAAAGCTAACCCAGGATTGGGAACCAAATCTGAGGAGATCCGTTTACTCGGATAGTAAATTAGGTGCGTTGCTTTCTGAAAAACTGCCTGCATCCATATCAAATTAAAGCGACTTTGTTGGATGTTTAAAAACAATAATAGATAACATACAGATCATATAATCATAGAAAGAGTTGAAAATAACCACAGTAGAAAATCCCAAAATGCATGTGAAAAATATGTGGTATAAAAAAGGTTAAATTACTCTCACTGGTCACCAGTTTGAACTGTATCTTACTGCAATTACATGAAAACAGTGTGCAATCGCTCAATGTAACTTTATTGATTTTTCTTCAGTAAATCTCTCTCCCGCTAGTTGCTGAAAATGACTGCAAACTCTCATATCATACAATCATACTGAAACGTGGCGACAGCAGCCGCCCACTCTCCGTTCTCCAGCGGAAACCACGTCTTCTTCTGCAGGCAGGCTTCTCAAACCAGAGCAAGGTAGTCTTCAGGTGCAAATATAGTTACACTGTTGACATGCTTATAAATAGACAGATAGATAGCTAATTTAGGAAGTCGCACTGAGATTTGTTGCAGCCACAGTAATTCATTAATAAATGCTGGTGCATGTTTCTGTATGTTTCTGCAGATATTTTTACTTAATGGGACTTTAATACATTTAGGTGTATGAGATTTATCATTTAATTGCATACCATTATGTACTCATTTATTTTTTTCAGTAAAAGGAAAACAATTTGCTAATCGAGAAAGTAAAATTGGCACAAAACATCCCACATTCACACTGATCTGTAACAACACTATCAGAAGGAGCTTTGACTGGGTAAGAATACAGTACAGTAACAATGGAAATGATCTCCTGCAGTGATGAATGAGCCACTGGTGTAAACACTAACTGCCTTTAGTAGACCTAGAGTTGACACAAGCTACTGGACTGAAGTAGACATTAAATCTAGACGATCCTGCACGGGTTTCAGTGGAAAATGCTCAGCACTACATCCTGAGACAAGATGTTCATCGGTCTTCTTATCCGAGTCAAGTTCTGGGATGTGTCTTGTCTTCAGAACGGAGTCTCCGGGATCTGCTCTTTTCCATTGCTGGCCATTGAGTCGAGCTCAACCCTGTCCGTCTTCTCCTTGGTAGACGCAGAGCAGTCACTTCTCAGGATGCTTTCCTGCGTGGCCTGACACTTCCCGGTAGTCAGGGATTTCTGAAAGGACTCGGAGGTAAAGTAGTAGACCACCGGGTCAAAGCAGCAGTTGAAGGTTGCGACACACAGCGTTATGGGATAGAGGGTCCGTGCGAGCCGCTCCACCCAGCAGCTCACCAGCGCTTGAGTGCGCACCATGGCATAGATGAACAGAACTGAGTTGTAAGGTACAAAGCAAACAATAAAAATGGCCAGATGCACTACGATCATCCGCAGAACGCGCTTCTTGTTGGTGCCGATCTGACACAGAGTAGCAGGTCTACGCAAAGTCCTGAGCACCATGGAGGAGCAGGCTAGATTGATCATCAGCGGGATGAGGAAGCCCACCACTTCAATGACAATGGTGATCTTGGACAAATGTGTCTTCCATGTCTTCTTGGAGAATCCCTCGAAGCAGGTGGTGCTAGTTTTGGACTTGTTGGTGGAAGAGAAGAAGGTTACTGACATGCCCCCCCCCAGGATCAACAGCCAGATGGTCGCGCACACGATACCAGCGTTGCGGCGGGTCCGGATGGAGAGTGAGCGGAAAGGGTAGACGATAGCCAGGAAGCGATCCACGCTGATGCATGTGAGGAACAGCATACTGCCGTAGATATTGGTGATGAAGGCTCCTCCGGAGATCTTGCACAGTGTGTCACCAAAAGGCCAGTGGCGATTGACGTTATAAAAGATTTTGAAAGGAAGAGTAAACACAAAGACCAAGTCTGATAAAGCTAGATTGGTCATGAAAAGAGTGGTCTCGTTTCTCAACTCCATGCGACAGCAAAAGACGAAGAGTGAAGCGCAGTTGGTGAGCAGTCCCAGCACAAATGCCACGCTGTACACCACACCGTACAGGTCGTACTTGAAGGAGTCATCAATGTCACAATTCTCCATCCCAGTCTCATTGAGAACAAGACTGGCCATTATGGTACTTGCAGTGGAAGCTGTACTTCTCTTTCCAGTTAATTCCCAACACTCAGCAAGAGCTCTGCATGATCCGTCCTTCCCATCATCCACTCACAGCTCCACAAAGCTGGGTCAGATGATCACATCTTGTGCTGTGAAGCTACAGTCGGGCTACCCTTGTCTGGTTTACACTGCAGACCTGTGGTTTCCTGCCTGGGGGACGACAATGAGAAAAGGAGTTAGTGCCGTGTTTCCCAAAGCTGACCCACTCCCGCTACACAGAAATTATCCCTCATCTAACACACCAGAACTGAGGCAAACTACTTTTCCTTTTCTTTTTTGTCAGTGTAGCAAATGTTTTTAACTTCTTTAAACCAACAACACATTTGGTCATTTTAAGGACCTGGAAAAGGCAGATTTGAACTTTGAACTGCATCAAAAGTTGAATCCACTGTTCTTACTCACCACCCCACTCTACCAGCTAGAGCTTGCTTTATAATTTGATGTGTTCTATTAAATGTAAACATACAGGCTCTTCTATTTGTTTGTCTTCCACAACCGCTGTCTTTAGTAGGTCATAGGTTTCAATGGAAGAGAAAAGGCTTTTACAGGGAGTAAATTTGAGCTTAAGACAATGTGATAAAACCGTATTAATTTCTGGTCTTTTTTTGAACCACATAATACAATGAAAAGAAAGTGGAGAATGTAATAAAACCAAGTAGTAATGTAATGTGCACTGATGAGTTTCAGCACATGCACACAATAGACGTGACTACGGCTCGCCCACACTTATTGAGTTCTGCTGCTCTTTGCAATACGGTTCTTACTGATCCTCTGTGGATCGTTGACATTATGACTAACCATGTGTGCTCACAGCAGCTGCAATTACTTTCCAACTGTAATTGTGTGTGTATGTGATGATTATATATTGGGCGTGCACTTAAACAAACATTTGTGCACAGCCATTAAACACCCCAAAGCTGAGATTTTGTAGCATTTTGAGCGCAACTGAAAAAAAAGTGCAATACTAAGAGATTAAAACATGCATTTTGATCATTTTTACACAGAACTATTTTGTTTTTGATATTTTTATAATAGTTAGTGCAATGGTATCCTAATAAAGATTTCTTCATATTTAGGCCCTAGAGAAATACTAAGTGACAGTAATATACCATGGATACACTCAGAAATGATGGATAACAGGATCCATATGCAGATAAAGATCATTCTTGAAAAATAACAAAAATACATACAACCACAGGGAACGTAATGGAACTGACCCATTGACCAAGGTGGGCCGAGCAGAGCTTGACTTGGGAGCGCAGAGACCACCAGACTTGGAAATGTCAGTTGTGTTTTACTTGTTTCCACAGTATTTCCACACAGTCCGTTTTCACAGTTGCACATCTGTTTCCTGTCTGTGGATTGTGTTTGTCTCTTCAAATAGCTTTGTTTTTTATCTTCACTTGATTATATATAACTTTCCTGTTGCTCAATCAGTAGAGCATTGGTGTTTGCAACATCAAGGTCATGTGTTCGATCCCAGGGAAAGCAAGAACTGATTCAATGTGTTCCTTGAATGCAATGTAAGTCGCTTTGGATAAAAGCGTCTGCCAAATGCATAAATGTAAATGTTATATAATTTAAATAAATTGTGATTGTCACATTAATCTGACATCGCAAGCTTCAATTGAAATCGCTATTGCAATGCATTAGCATAGTAAGAATGCAAGAGCTTTAGATACTGCTTTGGATGCGACTAGCTTAGCAAACCCTGTACATTGTTCGGTTCCGGCTGTAGAGCCCGTGCAGCAGGGCAACTGGGTGACTGTGAGACGGCATAATCGCGGGTCAAAAAACCACTGTTCCATTCCGATCAGAACATCAAACAGGTTCTCCCCACTCAGTGACGCACCCACTGAGAAACCTGTTGAAAGTGCCCTAGTGATTGGCGATTCTATTACTCGGAATGTGAAAATAGAGACTCCAGCCACCATAGTCACATGTTTGCCGGGAGCCAGAGCGCCTGACGTCAAAGCAAATTTAAAAGTGCTGGCTAAGGCTAATCGTAAATATTCTAAGATTGTTATTCACGTCGGCGCTAATGATGTCCGACTTCGTCAGTCGGAGATCACTAAAACTAATATTAAAGAGGTGTGTGAACTCGCAAGTACGATGTCAGGCACTGTAATTTGCTCTGGCCCTCTTCCTATGCGCAGGAGTGATGAGATGCTTAGCAGATTATCCTCACTCAATGGCTGGATGTCTAAGTGGTGCCCGCAGAATAACATAGGGTTCATAGACAATTGGAAAAGTTTTTGGGGCAGACCTGATCTGTTGAAAAGAGATGGTATTCATCCCACCTGGGATGGTGCCGCTCTTCTCTCTAGTAGTTTGGCATATAGTCTTAGAGCTAAACCTTGACTAACTGGGGTCCAGGTCAGGAAGCAGACAAACTGGCTAAACCGACCGTCTTCTAGCTGTCTCACGTCACAGAGGTCAGATAAATTCCAACACATAGAGACTCTTTCACCTAGATATCATCCTATAGAGACTGTGTCTGTTCCCCGAATTAGCAAATACAAAAATCTCTCAAAACCGTTTAAGGGTAAAAATTTAATTGCTTTACAAACAACTAAGAACGGATATAACACAAATGAACAAATGATAAAGCTTGGGTTACTGAATATACGATCCCTTTCCTCAAAAGCACTTATTGTAAATCATATAATTACAGATCATAAACTAGATGTGCTGTGTTTGACAGAAACTTGGCTAAAACCAGACGATTACATTACTTTAAATGAGTCCACCCCTCAAGATTTATAAATAAAATCAATTGCATTAATTTCTTAATATACAGTAAGAAGAGTTTGAATTCTCTTACAAAATCTAAATGTCTTGTTACTGGGGCAGGCTCTGAAGTTTTAGGATACATTTTCATGGCATATAATAATTGGAATTTTATAGAAGTCATATTCTTAAGAATAAATGTACTTGCAATCAAGTATTACGGATATATGCATGGATATACTGGTAGTTTCCATGATCTTCTCACAGAAATCACTTCTAAAGCTATGGAGATTAGGGATGTATTAGTACACAGATAAAGCAGTACAACAGGAAAGAGCAAGAGATCTCCAATGCAGCACTGTCTCCTTTAGTGTATGAAGCACTGAGCAGCAAACAGAGAGAGCATTCTTGCTAAAGAATATTTGCTCACTAATTACAAAACTGAAAAGCATTGTATCTGGATTAATGAAGACGTAGCCTGAGGCTTCCCAGGACTGTAGAGAGACTTCCACTTAAAATACTTAATTAATGCTCATGCAGATAAGAGTAAAACGTTCAGAACTAAGACTCTATTTTTATTTGTGCACAAACAATAAAAACAAAACATTGTGCTTTTGTAAAATAAATAAAACTAACAGTATTCCGCTTTCTGCCGTTTCCTTTCTGCAAAGTTTGTGGAGCACGTCACTAAAATGAGTGGAAACTCAGCTAGCAACTCTAAACCAGTGGTCTGAAACTCAGTTCCTGCAGAGTTCAGCTCCAGCCAACCCCAACTCTGAAACATGTAAACCTGAAGCCCTTTTTTAGCCGGATCAGGTGTGCTTCATTGGATTTGGAAGGAAACTGTGGTTTGAGACCACTGCTCTGAACTATAGTTTTGGGTTGGTGTTCAGATTGTCTCTTCTTCTGCTCTTTCTCTTGCTGTGGCGGTTAGCAAGCCAAACTGCATTACAGTGGGCGCCCCCTTCTGGACAGTAGCGTGGCTCGCGTCTGACTGACTGATACGTGACACACACATGCACCGTTACAGCACTAATGAATGCTGTGGAAACGTCTGATAAAAGGAATCCTGATTCAGAATCATTTAAAGGGATGGTTCACCCCAAAATAAAAATGGTTCCATCATTTTCTTCCTTCCATTCTTTTGAGAATAGTAAAATAAGTTGTTTTGAAAAATGTCTTCAAAATATCTTCTTTTGTGATAAGTAGATTATCCCTTCTGTTTTTGTGTATCTGTTTACAAATGTTACTGCAGTAAATTAATTTATTATCCTTGCTTTTTTAATGTAATAACATCTAATTGATTCCAGAAAGCAAAATCATTAGGTAAACACATCACAAATCAGCCCATGTGACCGTACCAACATTCCAGTGTTGATAAAAGCATGAAAATCATCAAAAATGCTGGTGAAGAAAGAGTTCATTGTCCTAAATTAAACAAACATATTTTGATCTATTATGGCTATGGATAATCTCAAGGGATTCTTCCCCAATTAGCAAAAACACATGGTGTTTTAAAGCATATTATATGGAAAGCTGTTGACGCCGACATACACATCTCTGCTTTGTAATGTGACCTGACCTGTGTTTAATTTAGTGAGTTGAACCTGAGCGGTCAGAATTGTGAAATAATCACTGTGACCAGTTGAGTTAATAGAACCAAACTTTACAAGGATTATCTGACCCAAAAATTGATACACAAACACAGTGAGTAGAGATGTGCTTATGAGAATCAATAGCTTGTATATTACGTAACTACTGACTTCAGAAACCCAAGCTTGTTGAGTTAAACTAATGAACTGTTAATATTACTACTGTAGAACGCTTAGAGAAATACAGCGAATGATGAAACCACAGCAAACAGCAGATCTGACCGGGACATTTACTGACCTGTGATGAGACAGCAACACACATCCTACGAGAGATCAGCCACTGAGAAAACCTGTTGAGTCCCTGCAGTCTTTCCCTGCTGAGCCAAGAGCCGCTGACCAACTGCACAAATCCCTGACCACAGCCGGCTTTTGTTTTTCTGTCCCTTTCTCTCTCTCTCTCTCTTACACGCACACAAACACACACAGGCTCTCTCTATCTCTCTCTCTTGCAACACACACACACTCTCTCTCTCTCTCTCCAGTCGATGAAGAAACAGTAAATTCCAGAGCTGTAAAATATGCTCCAGGCATTATTATTATTATTATTAATTTATACATTATATATAAACATTTGAAAATACATGTCTATGGATCTGTTATCAGAGGTGACTGTGTCCAATTCAATTCACTCAAAAACAGAGATTTTCAGTTTCAATGAACTTATAATTATTAAAATAATTATTGCAATATAATGCAACATTTGCACAGTTGCAGTATATTCAAACAATAGTATTATTTGTTTCTGTCCTTTATTTATTCCAATTTAAAGGACTTACCGTATCAAAGTATGTGGTCTGGATGGACTGAACGCATTTGTCCTTTTGTGTTGAAGCCCAGCATATTTTCATACTTTATATAGAGATACAATACATTGTATCTATGTGTGTGACAAGGAACAGAAGAATGCACACACAGATAAGATCTGACCAAGCGATTATCTAGCAGAGAAGCAGACGACGGGCGAAGGTGATGGGTTGAGTGGCTGAGAGAGATGTTTCGTGATACAGGCAATATTGACCGTTCTTATCTGTTTGCAGAAGATTGGGGCTAAAGATCTGGTAAACGGCTGACTGATAACTGATGAAGACAAAACGGTAGACGAGTTGGGGCAAGGATCACAGTGGTATGTATTATTCAGGTTGGTAGATTGTTCAGGACTGAGCAACAAGTCCAAATGAAGGTAAAACGTTAAGTGACTGCTTATATACTGTGCTGATGAGGGAAGTGAGAGTGCAAGCAGGTGTGAGCCAGGAGGGATTCTGGGAAATGTAGTGTGCTGAGGTGACTGCACTAGGGAATGGAGATGGGGACAGTGTGAAAGAGATAACTTTTCAAAATACTACATTTTCTAGGGTAGAAAAGATTGTGCCATCAAGATAGGCCACTATGTCCTTGGGTTTATGTGTTCTTAACAAGGGCCCTGCTACTGCCTAAGATGTTTCCGTAAAAGGAAAACATTATAAACAAAGTTTGTGTTGGCTGAACAGCAGCCTTAAAAGAGCAGGCAAATTAATACAATTGATGAATATTAAGTGTTAAGTTTCCCCAGCTGAGCAAGCCATAGGCGACAGCGGCAAGAACCAAAACTCCGGCAGGTGACGTAACGAATGAAGAATAAAATGGAGAAAAACTTTGGGAGAAACCAGGCTCAGTCGGGGGACCAGTTCTCCTCTGGCCAACAGCCAAACCGTGCATGATTATTATATTGACAACATTTCAAAGTACCTAATTTACGCAGCCTAACAATCATTTTACATGATTTGGATTAAAAATGTATGTATAATGTGTTATGTGTATGCCAGGTTGAAGAGATGTGTTTTTAGTCTAGATTTAAACTGACAGAGTGTGTCTGCTTCCCGAACTGTAATAGGAAGACTGTTCCAGAGTTTAGGAGCTAAATAGGAAAAGGATCGACCGCCAGCAGTTGACTTTGATATTCTAGGTATTATAAGCTGGTCAGTATTTTGGGATCGCAATAGACGTGAAGGACTGTAATGTGTTAAGAGATCGCTCAAGTACTGTGGAGCTAAACCATTTAATGCTTTGTAAGTAATTAGCAAGATTTTAAAATGTATTCGGTGTTTAATAGGAAGCCAGTGCAGGTTTGACAGAACTGGGCTAATATGCTCATATTTCCTGGTTCTAGTAAGAACTCGAGCTGCTGCATTTTGGATCAGCTGGAATTTGTTTATTAAGCGTGCAGGGCAACCACCTAGTAGAGCATTACAAAAATCTAGCCTTGAACTCATGAACTAACTTTTCCGCATTTGTCTTAGAGAGCATATGTCGCAATTTAGGTATATTGTTAAGATGGAAAAATGCGGTTTACAGATGCTAGAAACATGGCTTTCAAATGAAAGATTGGCATCAAAGAGCACACCCAGGTTTCTAACTGACGACGAAGACTTGACAGAACAGCCATCGAGTGTTAGGCAGTAGTCTATATTATTATGTGCTGAACTTTTTGGTCTAATAATTAGAATCTCAGTTTTTTCAGAATTTAGCAGTAGAAAGTTATTAGTCATCCAATTTTTTATATCAGTTATGCATTCTGTTAATTTAGTGAATTTGTTCGTTTCATCAGGATGAGAAGAAATATAGAGCTGAGTATCATCAGCGTAACAATGAAAGCTAATGCCATGCTTCCTAATAACTGCACCCAAAGGAAGCATGTACAGGGTGAAAAGCAATGGTCCTAGTACTGAACCTTGAGGAACTCCATACTGAACCCGTGACCGATATGACATCTCCTAATTTACTGCTACAAACTGATAACAGTCAGATAAGTATGACTTGAACCAGCCTAATGCAACTCCACTAATGCCAACATAATTTTGAAGTCTATTCAGAAGGATTTTGTGGTCGATTGTATCAAATGCAGCACTAAGGTCCAGTAATACTAACAGAGTATAGAATTTGTAACTCTAATGAGAACTATGATACGGTCTAAATCCTGACTGGAAATCCTTGTAGATGCTGTTTCTTTCTAGAAGTAAGCGAGTAAGGTGAGTTTCCTCAACAATGAGACAATTGAGGGGGAGAGATAGTCCACTACCATCTCTTCCACCCTCGTCATCAGCCAGCACTCATGCTTGCGTATACTGACCACCATTGAGCATGATAAGATGGCTTGTGTATATATATATATATATATATATATATATATGTGCATACACACACACATTATTCATATATATATATGAATAATGTGTGTGTATGCACATATATATTTAGATTTAGGTGGTTCTAAAGCTTGTAGCACACAGAAAATGAGCAGCAACACCCGCAGGGTAAACACACGTCTTAAAGATATGTACGCACACATATGTAGCACTGAACTGAAACACTATTTAGATCTACACTCCACTGACACAACAAACCCAGGGTACACAAAGCATTGGGACCAGAAGATCTGTATCCACCTCAAATACACAACATAATTGAAATAAAATAAATACTTGCATCCTTATGGACAAAACAGTATAAATATCAATCTTATATTCAATCTTACAAAAAAATGTTTGAATGGAATTGTATTTTACACAAAAATGTTAAGCAATAAAAACATTTCAGGACACTGTAATCCTGGTTCCCTGAGGAGGGAATGAGATGCTGCGTCGACACACTCTGCAAAACATCTCTGAGTGATTGTGTCATGAAGCACTTGTAAAATCAGTCCAATGGCATGACAGGGAAACTATAAAGCACACCCAGACCAAACAGCACAACCTTCTAATAGGTTGAAGTGATCTGATTGCAGATCGAAAGGGAACAAGAGACCTGAAAAGGGAACAATGGTAACTAAGGGTAACACCGCCTACTAACCAGTGCTTGCCCATGTGAAATCACCACGCATACTGTGGGCAAGCACCCTGGACCCTGGGGTGGAGCCCAGATCCAGGTTGCAAAACCTGAAAAAAAATGTACACAGAGGACCAGCCTGCCGCATCATATATGTTATGAAGGGATACTCCTGAAGATAGTGCTTTAAAATCTGCCATAGTCCTAATGGAGTGGGCCCAGACAGTCATAGTAGAAGGCTGCCTGGCCAACTTCTATACAAGTGACATAGCCTCAATTGCTCATCATCAGCTTACATGCTTAAATCTGAATCTCTATTGTAAAAAGCACTATATAAATTAAGGTGAACTGACTTGACGTAAATGGGCATAAATATATTTCTTCCTAAAGATACAACACCCAAAGGAGTGTGGTAAGCAGCTAGGCTCTAACCTTAGAGTGGAGTCGTCAAGTCAAGTCAAGTCACCTTTACTCATATAGCGCTTTTTACAATACAGATTGTTTCAAAGCAGCTTTACAGTGGTCACATGAAAACATTGTAAACAAAGTTTGTTTGGTTGAACGGCAGCCTTAAAAGAGCAGGTGAATTAATACAATTGATGAATATTAAGTGTTAAGTTTTGATAATTTATTGATTTGATTGATTGATAGTTTGATTATTATATTGATAATTCAAGTCTAATATGAAGTCCAATTTGGTCCTATTGGAGATGGGTTCATGATCTACACAGGGGAGGGTTTAATAGAGTCACGGTCTCCGCAGACACTTCAGGGCAGTGCTGTGCTCGTGTCCAGGTGCAGGTCCTTCATCTGATCTGGATACGGCCCGGATCCAGCTGACCACGGTAACCTCGGAATAAACAGAGACCAATATCAGCGTAGATGCCATTCTTCTTCTGATGTATCGAGTACATCAGGTGTTATGGGAATGTTCCCGGTTCCGGCTGACCTAAATTACGCAGCCTAACAATCATTTTACATGATTTGGATTAAAAATGTATGTATAATGTGTTATGTGTATGCCAGGTTGAAGAGATGTGTTTTTAGTCTAGATTTAAACTGACAGAGTGTGTCTGCTTCCCGAACTGTATTAGGAAGACTGTTCCAGAGTTTAGGAGCTAAATAGGAAAAGGATCGCCCGCCAGCAGTTGACTTTGATATTCTAGGTATTATAAGCTGGTCAATATTTTGGGATCGCAATAGACGTGAAGGACTGTAATGCCATGAACTCATGAACGCATGAACTAATTTTTCTACATTTGTCTTTGAGAGCATATATATGCATGTCTCTAATTCTGAGATCTTCTCTGTCAGCCTGGCTATGTCCCTATATTTATCACATGTGAAGCCCTGGCTGCTGACAGAGACAGACAGACTATGCAGGAAGTGCATCAGAATCAGAATCAGAAAGAGCTTTATTGCCAAGTGTGCTTGCACACACAAGGAATTTGTCTTGGTGTTGAAGCTTCCAGTGCACATATACAACACAACATGAGTTTACATAGCAAATAACAATAACAATACATAACATACACAGTACATGTGGTCACATGCTGGGATTTTTTGTATGGAGTGTGTGGCGGAGGGGAATATGCCACCGCCTTGTGGGGGGAAATATTAACCACTTCACTAAGGAAGTATTGAGTGAGCAACAGGTTCTATGCCCTCCCACCCAATGCTTTTGGCCTTGGTACAACTCTGATAGTTGTATGTTGTGCCTATCGTGCTGCAGTGCGTGTGAATGCGTGAGAAGTGGTGAGACGGGCTTCAGGGTTTGTTCAGACACGGTTGCCACCTGAAGTGTGTGTGTGTAGTCAACTCAGTTTCAAATTCAGTAGACTGCAAAACCCGCCCTCTCCAGATCTAGCAGGATAGGTAAGACGCCCCCACTCCTTAGTGTAAGTGAGACAATTAGAAAATAACCAGATAAACACAATGACCAGATGTGGCAAACACGTTTCAGATTAATTTTCTTTAGTCTTCATTGAAAAAAATAAAAAAAACTCAAATTTCAATTTCAAATGTAAGGAAATAAGTGGTAAGATAAAGATTAGTAAAACAAACAAAAAAAGTGAAAAATAAACAATGTTCACTTTGTTTGACCTTAACAAAAATACAATAAATTCAAATCAAACCTTCAGCAAACTCTTTTCCCAAAACTCAATTCAAAGTTCACTTTAGTTGGATGTTCCCTTTCAATTCTGTTCAAAATGTCCACAGTCTGAATACGTGGAGAGAATAGAAAAGATTATTTTCAGTCCATCCAAACGTCCACGGAAAGTATTTCTCCAGGTGCCACAAATGTTCAATGAATCCCTTTGCAGGAAAGTTCACAGTGTTCCATAAAACATAAAGAAACAGTACATCACCCTCTGAAGCTCGTGTACGAAGCGCTGACTGGTGCTCAACGGATGGCAGGGTAATGTCCCTTAACTCGACAACCCTCCGTGACTGTCCTGTGGCTCTGACGAAGCAGATCGGTCCAACCAGGCCGCAATCCCGAATGACGACGTTGTATTTAGAAGGCGAACACTACATACCCAGCTCAATCCGATGATTCAGTTGACACTCTCCGTTACGATTTCCACTAGTTTACGTTCGTGTGAACGGTTAAAACACGGAGGAAAATATAACTCTTACTGGAAAAAAACGAATAAACTCTTTATGGCGTGTCAAAACTAAAGGTTAACTTGCTTCTTGCATGGAGAAAATACACTCGTTTTGAATCTGTTAACTCCCACTTGTTCTCAATCGGAGACTGAAACTATTCCGAGGTTTATCACGGACCCAAACTCTCAAAAAAAAACTCAATCACTTGTCCGAGGACTAACTAAACGTCTGCGCCGCTGCTCCTCTTCAGCACAACTGCTTTTTTTTAGTGATCCCGCGCTCACTTCTCAGGTACACAAAATGGCGGCGCCCACGGCAAAAATCAAAATAAAAGTCTCAAACGCAAAATTATGTAGATCCTCTACAAGTGGGAGAGGGAATAGGTAAGGACAGAATGTCAGCCATAACATACGTCTGCATTGTTTTTCTTTCCCTGCGCTCTGCCCAGCATTTAATCTCTTATTAATTCAACTGTTCAAGAGTGAAATAGCCTGTGGAAAGAAACTGTTCCTGTGCCGAGATGTTCTGCCAGTGATCGGAGTCGCCGTCCTGACGGTAACAGTTCAAACAGGGTGTTTCCAGGGTGAGCAAAGTCTGTGATGATTTTACCTGCTCTCTTTTTCACTCTGGAAGAGTACAGGTCCTGGAGGGCTGGCAGGGAAGCACCAATAATCCTCTCTGCAGTCCGGATTGTGCGATGTAGTTTCCCGATGTCAGATTTGGGAGCTGAACGAAACCAGACAGTGATGGAGGTGCACAAAAC
This sequence comes from Rhodeus uyekii, assembly GCA_037043235.1. Lineage (NCBI taxonomy): Eukaryota > Metazoa > Chordata > Actinopteri > Cypriniformes > Acheilognathidae > Rhodeus > Rhodeus uyekii. The sequence continues at coordinate 437,890 of JAWRVZ010000247.1, read as the reverse complement.
AGACTCAATGACGGCCGAGTAGAACTGTATCAGCACCTCCTTTGGGAGGTTCAGCTTCCTCAGCTGACGAAGGAAGTACAGTCTCTGCTGAGCCTTTTTTACAATGGAGTCAATGTGATTGTTCCACTTCAGGTCCTGAGAGATGGTGGTGCTCAGGAACCTGAATGACTCCACTGATGCCACTGTGCTGTTCATGATGGTAAGGGGAGGTAGAGCAGGGCTGTTCCTCCTGAAGTCCACTATCATCTCCACCGTTTTGAGCGTGTTGAGCTCAAGGTTGTTATAACTGCACCAGACAGCCAGTTGTTCAACCTCCAGTCTGTAAGCAGACTCGTCACCGTTTCGGATGAGGCCGATGGCGGTGGTGTCGTCTGCAAATTTCAGGAGCTTCACAGAAGGGTCTTTAGAAGTGCAGTCATTGGTGTACAGCAGTGGTTCTCAAATAGTGGGGCGCGGAGCGATGCCAGGGGGGGCGCGCGTGACCGTGGGGAACATGCTTTTTTTGTCAGGGAGTAGGTTTTCTTGCACTGAACAAGAGCTGCAGATATGAAGTTCAGATAACAAACCCTTCACCCGTTGATGTGTACGATCACACTGGTGTTCATGTGTCACGTGATCAATCGCTAAATTCACACCTGTTTTCACGCGCTATCTGGCACTGATCCAAAAAAGACGCGCTCAGAGAACTTGATCATTATAAAGGTTTTTAAGCGACAAACATTCACTTCCATATATCTGAGAATCTGAATATGCCAACAAGTTAGTGACCATTTTGAATAAAAAAGAAAAAACTAAATAAAAGTGAAACATCTATCAAACAGCGCTTTTTGTGTCTGCGGTCTGTCACGTGACAATCATGACGCGTTGCCATGGAAACAATAAAGCGAAAGTTCCAAAATATGGGGAGGGGGGGCGCGCGAAATGTTTACTTCTTCCTAGGGGGCGCGACAGAAAATAATTGAGAAGCACTGGTGTACAGGGAGAAGAGCAGTGGGGAGAGAACACACCCCTGGGGGGCACCAATGCTGGTAGTGAGAGACCTGGATGTGAGTTTCCCCAGTCTCACTCGCTGTTGCCGGTCTGTCAGGAAGCTGGTGATCCACTGACAGATTGAGGATGGCAAGGAGAGCTGGGTCAGTTTAGCTGTAAGAAGATCAGGCATGATGGTGTTGAAGGCCGAACTGAAGTCCACAAATAAGATCCTTGCATAAGTCCCAGGTCTGTCGAGATGTTGCAGGATATAATGCAGTCCCATGTTGACTGCATCATCCACAGACCTGTTTGCTCTGTAGGCAAATTGAAGAGGATCCAGCAAGGGTCCAGTGATGTCCTTCAGGTGGGCCAGAACCAGTCTCTCAAATGACTTCATGACCACAGATGTGAGAGCGACAGGTGCATGTAACAATTATAGGAGATGACATGACTCACCGTGTGTGTTGATCCAATTCACCAGTTGTTTGATGAACTCAGGAAAAAAAGGCACGAGCGAGAAAACGCTGTATGCACGGACAGTAAGATAGCACAATGCTAAAGCATTTAACGACTAAAATTAAAGCTAACGATTACAATTTATTAAATAATCTAGTATTGTATTTAGCAATATGAATGAACGTCTAGTTTAAAATCTAAAACAAAAACAAGTTTATACAACGCAAACAAACGCAATCCACTCGAGCAAACAGGAAACAGCAGCAGTGCAGCAGTCAAAACGGTCCGTCTGAAACAATCAGCCGCACAGAAGGACACACAGAAGGAGGGGGATAACGGGCTAGGCCTACAGTTTTCATAACTCTGGGTGAGGAGGAATAATAATTCATTACATTTATATAGCGCTTTATCAAAGACTCTTAAAGTCGCTTTTACACGGACAGGGGAATCTCCTCAACCACCACTAGAGTGCAGCATCCACCTGGATTATGCGACAGCAGCCATATTGGGCCAGAACGCTCACCACACACCAGCTTATTGGTGGAGAGGAGACAGAGTGATGAAGCCAATCAGAGAAAGGGGATGGTTAGAAAGCCATGATGGACAAATTTGGCCAGGTTTACACCCCTACTCTTGCGAAAGACATCCTGGGATTTGTAATGACCACAGAGAGTCAGGACCTTGGTTTATCGTCTCATTCGAAAGACGGTGCTCGTTTCAGTACAGTGTCCCCGTCACTATACTGGGGTGGTAGGACCCACATAGACCAGAGGGTGAGCACCTCCTGCTGGCCTCCTAACAGCTCTTCCAGCAGCAATCAAGTCAGTATCCCATCCAGGAAATAACCACACACAACCCTGCTTAGCTTCCGTGAGCAACCAGTCGTAGGCTACAGGGTGACATTGCTTCCGGCAAAGGAAGGATTGGCCCCCCTGCTTGGGACAGGTGTCCTCCTGACCAGAACCTCCCAGGGAGAGCCATCAAGGACATTAGGTCTGAGAACCAGACTCAGGCCGGAACAGGGCTACTAACTGAAGATGAGGCTTTTCCAGGCAAACTCTCTTCAGATCTCCCGGGAGCAGAGTAATCACATACAAATGCAGCCTCGGCCCCATCTTCACCATAATGTCCAACCTAAGAGGAGCTGGATGACTTAAACGTAAACAGGTCCAAGTCCACTGGACCAGTCTTCTCCTATAGGAGCTCCAGCACCTCAGGGTGGAGCATCCATTCCCAGGCCTCAGCCCCTGTCTCGAGCCCTGAAATATAAACTTCCCTCAGTGAGAGTAGCTCCCCTTGGGCCAACAGGATCCGATGAGCCAACTTATATAACAGATTCGACCGCAAATCGCCCTGATGGTTAATGTAAGAGACCACTTGTGTTGTCGTACAAACAAGCACATGATGGACTCCCAGGTATTGACATAGCTATTGTGACCTCTCTCTTAAGGCTAAGCACACACTTGGTTCAGACACTCCTTTCACGGAAAATGATTGTCTTTTATCCAAAAGGAGATGATCTGAATATTATGCAGAAGATGATGATTTCCATGAATCCAGAGATTAAGGGTGGATGGCTCGCCATCTTCCTTCCAGAAGAATTCAATTGCATACAAAGCCTGGTCGAGAGGATTCAATTTCACACCTGACGGAATACAGCTTCAAATTTTGTGTTCATCCAAAATCTTCATGACAAACTTCATGATTTTTTAGAGTTAATATCAGCTCTCAAATCTCTCTAAAATATCATGTTTATAGAGTAAGCAAATCAAATTTCTCTGCATCTACACGGCAGTGGATCTCATCACTCTCTGCCGATCAACACCAAAAGTTGAAAGTGCTTCGAAGTTTTCCACCAATAGCAAATTTTCATCTGATAGCACACCCTTGTTGCCAGGGAGAATTCCTGATATCAGGTATTTCAGACAAAGGTGTTGTCTGACATAACTGATATAAATCTACTATAGGCATTATTCACTGAAACATATGTATTTTGTATCGGGATTACACTATCATTTCCAGACAGTTTATGTGCCAAGAGAGATTATGGTCCTCTCAGGTCCCTGCCACAGACCTTGATCCGAGCGATCACTCAAGATCACTGTAATGAAGCGTCACTCAGGCTGGGATCCATATGCGTAGTTTAATGAAGATAACAGAGGTGGTTGTACAGGCAGGGTCAAACAGGAACAGAAGGGCAGGCAGAATCAGAGACGATATAACAGGCAGACAAGTCAGAACAGGCGGATAACATTCACAGGTCGTAAATCCAGGCAGAGGTCAAAAGGCAGGCAGACAGGTTCAAAAACGGGTAAGCAGGCAGAATCGGTAACAGGATACAAAACAGAATATACACGCTCAGAAATGACAACCGGGGCTAATCAAGACTTCGCGGTGACTGAACGGTGAGGCAGTCCTTTATAGTCCAGGTGATTACTAACAGGTGGTGTGACAAACAATATTGATGGAGTGCAGCTGGCAAGTGTGATCAGTCCAGTGTGAGGGTTGCTGGGAAATGTAGTGTGTATGTGGGTGTGTGAGGTGTGTCAATATTCGGGCGATGGCTCCCTCTGGTGGCCCAAGGAGGGAATCACGGAGTTCGTCTCTGTGACAGAGCCCCCCCCCCCTGCGAGCGCCTCCTGGCGCGAGGATGTAGACGATGCCGCGGTCTTCCTCGTGGTCGAGGGGCTGGCTTCTCCGGATTGTTTGTGTGGAACTCTTCCACCAGGTTGGGGTCCAGGATATCATCCGAATTGACCCAGGAGCGTTCCCAGTCGACCAGATATTGGAGGGTGCGACCACGGCGTCTGGAGTCCAGTAACTCACAGACTTGATAGATTTCCTCGCCCTCAACCAGGATGGGCGGGGGGCCCTGATCACCAGACCTCTCCTCCCCCTCCTCGCACGGACCATCGGCAGGTTTGAGCAGTGACACATGGAAGGTGGGAGAGATGCGATAGTTGTTAGGTAGAGCTAGACGAAATGAAACTGGTGTAATTTGTCGTGTGATTTGAAATGGGCCAACGTACCTTGGGCTTAATTTCTTGCATGGGAGGCGGAGGCGCAGATCTCTGGCTGACAAACATACCCACTGACCCGGTTGGTAGGCAGGACCGGGGCGGCAGTGGCGATCTGCTTGGATTCTTTGGCGGCGAACAGCATGTTGCAGGTGCGTATGCGCTCTGTCCCACATGGCTTCACACCGGTTCAACCAGTCATTGACGGCAGGCACGTTCGTGGGTTCGCTGGACCAGGGAAACATGGGTGGTTGAAATCCCAGGACACACTGGAAAGAGGTTAATCCGGTCGCTGGTTTGGTAAAGAGTTCTGGGCGTATTCTGCCCAAAGGAGATATTTAGACCAGTCATCTTGGTTGTGGTTGCAATAAGACCGAAGGAAGCGGGTGAGTTCCTGATTCAGACGTTCGGTCTGACCATTAGACTGGGGGTGATAGCCGGATGTGAGACTGACGTTGATATTTAACGCTTGACAGAAGGCGGACCAAAGACGTGAGGTAAACTGGGAACCGCGGTCAGATACAATGTCTTCTGGTAAGCCATAGAGACGGAAGACCCATTGACATAGGTGTTCGGCGGTCTGCATGGCAGTGGGTAGCTTGGGTAAAGGGATTAGTCGACAAGCCTTAAAGAAACGGTCCACTACAGTGAGTATGGTAGTATTGCCATTGGATACAGGGAGGTCAGTGATGAAATCGATAGCGATGTGTGACCACGGGCGCTGAGGTATAGGCAGAGGATGCAGTAATCCAGCGGGGAGTTGGTGAGACGGTTTATTTATGTTACAGACCGGGCAGGTTTTGAGGAACTGTGTGAGGTCCGTGGATAGTGATGGCCACCAGAAGCGATTCTTCATAACTTGGATGGATGCGGTGATGCCAGGATGACCAGTTGCAGGTGAACTGTGGACCATCTCCATTACCCGTTTGCGCAGTGCCGGCGGCACGAAGGTCCTCTCCGGTGGACAGTCAGGTGGGATTTCAAGATCGACATTGGCTTGTTCCAGTTCTGTCATAATATCCCACTGTACGGGTGCGACAACAAGGGAGGCAGGTAATACAGTCTCAGGGGTCTTGTTTTCCTGCTCGCCTTCAAACTGGTGAGATAAAGCATCTGCTTTGACATTCTTAGATCCAGGACGGTATGTTACAGTGAAGTTGAAGCGGGAGAAGAAAAGGGACCATCGAGCCTGGCGGGGGTTTAGTCTCTTTGCGGCTCGGAGGTATTCAAGGTTCTTATGGTCGGTGTAGACGACAAATGGGTGTGTAGTTCCCTCCAGCCAGTGGTTCCACTCCTCAAACGCTGCCTTCATAGCCAACAGCTCCCGGTCACCGACATCGTAGTTACGTTCTGCGGATGTGAGTTTTCTGGAATAGTAAACACAGGGGTACAGTTTAGGTGGATTACCTTGGCGTTGTGAGAGGACAGCTCCTAGGCCAGTGCTGGATGCATCCACCTCGACTGTGAACGGGAGTGACGGGTCAGGATGGTGCAGGATGGGTGCGGAGGTGTAGCGTTCCTTGAGTTGTTGGAAGGCATTAAGGGCAGTGGATGTCCACTTGAGTTGATGCTGACCTTTCTTGACCATGCTGGTGAGCGGACAAGCGATGGTACTGAAGTTGCGAATAAAACGTCTGTAGAAGTTGGAGAAACCGAGGAACCGTTGCATCTCCTTGAGGGTTTTGGGTTGCGGCCAGTTAAGAATGGTGTTGACCTTTTTCTCATCCATGGTGACACCCTCGTGACTGATAATGTATCCCAGGAATGAGATGGAGGTCTTGTGAAATTCGCACTTCTCTGTCTTGGCATATAGCTTGTACTGGATTAGTCTTTGGAGGACCTGCCTGACCTGCTGGATGTGTTCCTTCATGGTATCTGAGTAGATCAGGATATCATCTATGTAGACAATAACAAAACGGTTAAGCATGTCCCTGAACACATCATTGATGAAAGCCTGGAAGACAGACGGACTATTGACCAACCCAAAAGGCATAACTAGGTACTCATAGTGCCCAGTGGCAGTAGAAAAGGCGGTTTTCCACTCGTCCCCTTCCCTGATGCGGATCAGGTTATACGCACTGCGTAAGTCGAGCTTGGTGAAGACTTTGGCCGTGCGAAGCTGTTCCAGTGCTGCAGGAACCAGAGGCAGGGGATAGCGGAACTTGACAGTTATATCATTAAGACCACGGTAATCAATACAGGGACGGAGACCTCCGTCTTTCTTACTCACAAAGAAGAAACCCGCTGACGCAGGAGATGTTGATGGGCGTATGAAGCCCTTTTCCAGTTCCTCCTCAATGTATTTCTTCATGGATTCAGACTCTGGTTGAGAGAGTGGGAAGATACGGCCTCTGGGTGGTGTAACTCCTGGGATGAGATCAATTGCACAGTCATATGAGCGATGGGGTGGTAATTGAGAGGCACGTACCTTGCTGAACGCCAGAGACAAGTCCTGATACTCCTCAGGGAGTTGAAGGTCAAGAGAAGTGTCAGAGGTGTGTGAAGATTTGCTGGTCTGAATGGATCCCAGAGAAAGTGGTGTGGCTGTAGATAGACATTTAGTTAGACAATTCTGGCTCCAATGAGTAATCTGGCCCTCTCTCCAACAGATATTAGGATTGTGAGACCGTAGCCATGGTAGGCCTAATATGATCGAGGAAGTCGAGGTGGGTAAAACGTGGAACTGTATTTGCTCGGTGTGAAATATCCCATGGTGAGTGGTTGAATAATGGTTTTCATGGTGAGTGGTTGAGTAATGGCGTTCACTCGCCCTGAGCCCAGGGGTCGTCCATCTATTGCTTCCACTGTGAGAGGAGAAGGACATCGGATTAGAGTTATGGGTACAGAAACGGACATGTCTGAATTGTAATGATTAGATCCACTCACCGGACGGGGTTTTTCTGGATGGTTGCGTACTGGGCAGGTGTTGCGTACATGACCGGGACTGCCACAGTATAGACACAGGCGGTGGGTCAGTCGACGGCTTCTCTCTTCTTCTGATAAGTGATAGGCGTTGATCTGCATGGGTTCTGGGGTACCTGGGTCGGTGGTTTGTAAGGGGCGAGCATTGCGTCTCTGGCCAGCCTTGCGTGCTCGGATGAGGTTGTCCACCTGAATGGCGAGTTCGATAAACTGATCCAAACTTCTCCCCTCATCGCGACATGCCAGTTCCGTCTGTAACTCATGAGATAATCCTCTCCTGAAGCATACTTTCAACGTGTCGTTCACCCAGTTAGTTTGTGCAGCTAGCGTGCGAAAGGTGAGTGCGTATTCAGCCGCTGTACTGCTTCCCTGGGTTAACTCCATGAGACGGTCACCTGCCCCTCTCCCGTCACTGGGGTGATCAAAAACCTCCCTGAATCGTTGTGTGAAACATGCATAAGTCGGGAAGGCGGGCTCATTCTCTCCACTTACCGCCGTAATCCATTCCAAGGCTTTCCCAGTAAACAGAGAACAGACAAAGGCGATCTTGCTGGCATCGGTAGTATACATGGCAGGCTGTTGACCGATGAAAAGGGAGCACTGGAGGAGAAAGCCTTTGCACTGAGTGGGGTTGCCATTAAATTTCTCAGGCAGAGAGAGACGGGGATTCACCAATGGCGGTGCTTCTGCCACTTGGGCAATGGCGGCTGCAGCGGGCGGTGAAGGTGCTGCAGCTGGAGTAGAAACCTGCATAGCCTGTAGAGCCTTTACCAGTTCCTCAGTTAGGTTTGTGAGGTGATTAAGCTGATGCTGATGGGAGGCGAGTTGAGTGGCTTGTGCAGACATCATAGCACACAGGTGGGAAAAAGTTGCTGGATCTTGTTCTGGCGAAGTCTTCTGTAATGAAGCGTCACTCAGGCTGGGATCCATATGCGTACTTTAATGAAGATAACAGAGGAGGTCGTACAGGCAGGGTCAAACAGGGGCAAACAGGAACAGAAGGGCAGGCAGAATCAGAAACGATATAACAGGCAGACAGTTCAGAACAGGCGGATAACATTCACAGGTCGTAAATCCAGGCAGAGGTCAAAAGGCAGGCAGACAGGTTCAAAAACGGGTAAGCAGGCAGAATCGGTAACAGGATACAAAACAGAATATAAACGCTCAGAAATGACAACCGGGGCTAATCAAGACTTCGCGGTGACTGAAGGGTGAGGCAGTCCTTTATAGTCCAGGTGATTACTAACAGGTGGTGTGACAAACAATATTGATGGAGTGCAGCTGGCAAGTGTGATCAGTCCAGTGTGAGGATTGCTGGGAAATGTAGTGTGTATGTGGGTGTGTGAGGTGTGTCAATATTCGGGCAATGGCTCCCTCTGGTGGCCCGAGGAGGGAATCACAGAGTTCGTCTCTGTGACAATCACCCCATAGCCCGTGAGCGATGTATCTGTTGTACAATGACAAGCAGCACCCAGCAGGTCTTTGGGAAAGAAACCACATTTTTTCTCCACATAACAAAGGCATGCAGGCATTTCTGCGTGACTTTGATCAGGTAAAGTGGGTTTCCCCTCAGGTTTCCCCAAGCTTTAGTCATTTTACAGCTGAGAGACTCAAATCAACAAGCTGGAGAAAGATGTGCTTGCATTGCTGTCAAATCTCAACTTCCCCAAAGTGATTCTCTGAGCTGGAAGAAGTACACTACACTCTACATTCTCATGTGAGCAGGAATCAAATCTCAATGACGAAGCGTCATTTTCTCTGATTCATCCAATCGATAAGCCATAGAGGAACTATTGGTATGGTTCCTCAGAATTAAATGCAGCCAAATATAAACCAGACAATTGAAAACGGTCTGTATGAAAGGCTAAAAAAGATACTGGATCTAACTTCTCATGAGCCTGACATATATTTCATTTAATTTCAAAATTGAATGCAGCCAGGAAACAACCAAACATTATACATGGTCTGAATGACAGTTTCTTTAGAATAGTTTCACCTGTATATAATGTGTTAGAACAGTTTCACATAATTTGTTTGCATGCAATCACAGGAACAAGAGAGAAAGGGAATCTCCCGTCTGCTCAGTTCCCTCTTCAATTCAATATATGTATATATCTATTTTCAAGTCGAGTTTATTTACACAATGCTTTATACAATACAGATTGTTTCAAAGCAGCTTTTCAGTGATGACGGTTTTGTCCAGTTTAAGAAAGTTCAGTGCTGATTCATATCCTTTGTAAAAAATAATTAGTTATTGATTTAGTAAATTCATGTAAACAGCAGCTCTGGAGAAAACAGTGATCTCACCATCACCTCAGTTCAGTTCTCAGATCAATAATATTGTAGAAGAGTAAGTGAGCCAGAGTGACCCGTAATCCAGCAGGAGCGGAGCGAAATCTCCCTGTTATGAATCCGTGTGTGACGAAGGCAAGAAGACTCGGAAGATTCCATTAGGAAGTTTTATTAACGTAAACAACACTGAGAAACATACACACGCGACACATTAACGATAACTGACAACTAAGGAGTGCACAAGGAGGATTAAATATACTAACTGTGATGAACCAAAAGACAAACACCTGTGATGATTAATCAGTGATGATCTGTGGCCATGGAAACAAATGAGTGACTGAAGGAACTGAAAACAAAACAACGTGAACAAGGGGCAAAATGATAGTCCTAGGTGATGGTGAATGTCACACTCCCAGCCTGCATGAACGAAGAACGAATGAACACGGTCAGCCACACAATCTTGTGTTTCCTCACTCGTAATGTAGCAAGAGCAGGGAGGGACACGAGACTAAATTGCCATTTGCTCACTATTAGACTCTTATAAAGATATATTTATACTCTTATTAAGACTCTTGTCTTATTTCATTAAACAGTATGTGCTTGTGACAGACTAACAAGCATGAAAGAAACAGCGATAACTTCACACAGTGTGGTGTGGGTGTGCGGTGCCGTTTCCTGGTCATGGCATCCCCCGCCTCTGATGTTCCTCGTGCCAGGGGACGGATTCGACACAATCACACGAAAGCGTTCCCACAGCGCCTCGAAGCAGCTCGAGTTCCCTGTGAGGGAACGGCCTTCAACATCACTAATACTAATAAATCCAAAGCAAATCAGCATATTACTTTTACATTCAAAAGACAGCTGAACTCATCTCTTTCATGAGCACCTAACATGACGCACACACACACACGCACACTGCCACCAAAAAAATGACTTCCTTTCACCTTCTTTTAGTCTCTCTATTCTCCAGGCTTACACCACTCAAGCAATATCTGAAAATGTGTATTGTAAGCACTCTTATGAACTTTTGTATCTTCAGGATGAATCGCTTTCCGTATTCCTCAAATTGTTTGTCGCTTTGGATAAAAGCGTCTGCTAAATGAATAAATATAATGAATAATGAACTTCTGTTTTGTCATCACAAGAATAAAGTACATTTTTACATTTATCAAAAAAAATATATATATATTTTAAATATTTCACAATATCACTGTTTTTACTTTATTTTTGATTGAAACATAAGAGACTTATATAACAAAATTGTAATGTATCCAAACATGTTTTAAATACATTTTTTGCCAATCATGTTCCTGTATGTAGAGCATGAAACTAACAAGCTTGAATTCTCAGAATAAACATTGCTTGCACACTGCACTTTGCTTTAGATAATAGTCAATGGCATATTTGTAAATGTAACCAATGGACAAAACATAAATAAAACCTTTTGATTTCTTGTTTATGTGCGTTTTTCTCTGTTTGAGTTTAGATTAGCCCTACCCCTCATTACTCTACACAAGTTTATAACTAACTGACTGCCGTTAGATCAGCAAACATCAACCAGTTTCACTTTCCTGAGACACGTCACAGCTTGTTTCTTCTAGTGGTGTAACTGAAAAATAATGTGACAAATCATAGAGCACATTCAGAAGACTTCCTCTTTCTGCAGAGAGTTGCTCGATGCTGGACTGGAAAGCACCGAACACATGCAGACTGCAGCTCAGGGCAACAGGTAGGACAACTGCACCGCACAACAATAACACACTTGTGCTGGCTAGCTCTTCCTTTCTTGATAAGCTTGAAATATACCTAGATTAAACAAACGTTGTGCCACTGACTTTTCACCTTCCAGGGAAAATACAGATATGAATTTGAATTGCAAATATGTGTGTATGATTAGTGTAGTTGGTGGTTGTTGTTTTTCACGGTTGCGTCATCTGATGATTTGCATTTCACAAAGTTTCTTTCATGATTATTTTCAAAGGTGAATCATGTCAGCAGTCAGCACTAACTAAATACACTGTCTCCTAGAACCAACAAGAAGTAAAATGACTCTAACTGAAGAGAACAATAAATGAGCAGGTTTGCATGCTTGTGAAACCCGAGTTCCTCCATTTGCTCAACATGTGCTCTCAGATTCACAGCTCACACAGCTCTACACTAGCTCTAATGACCAAAATGTCATGAAACGTGCCACAATTACGATCCAATCCAAAGCCAAGGGTGGCATATCCATTAATTGAAAGCAAAGAAAGGTCTGAGTTGAGTTGAGCGCACAAAGAGGTAGTGTGTGGGGCCAGAAATACACACACCCACCAGCCATCACTTCCTCCACGCTCGCACAGGAAGGGAGGCGACGACGTACAGTTGCAATATGATAACTGAATTATCATGTATAATTTAGATCATCAAAAAGTATTTTGAACACATTTTTTTTTTAAGTATATTTGTGCCGTGTGTGTGTATGTTGCATTTTAGCAGTAAGTAAATAGTCAAATTAATTTTGGAAGAAATCTCAAAGTTGTTTTCATCTCATCCACAGTGATTTTGTGTTGGCGACAGTAAATGGTCTCAAAGCTTCAGCATGACATCCATGAATGCGTCGTGTCTGAACGTCTCCTGTTCAGCCAATATGACCGCCTGGGAAACCGCCATGAACCAACTCTACACGTTCTTTTACCTGATCATCTTCATCCCGGGCCTGCTGAGCAACACCCTGGCTCTTTGGGTGCTGTGTCGATTCATAAGGTCAGTGTTTCGTCGTAAATTTGGATGCACACGGTACGATGTTGACCACGTTACGCGGTCTGAGAATCCTAAAAGATTCCAAAATCTGTCTTTGATCACTAGTTTGACACGTTCACCGACAGCCAATTTATGAGCATTGCGATCAAATTTGACTTCAGATGAAGTTCTGGCAGATTCAGAAGTTTAGCGGCGCAGTCCCGCACGTGACCACTGTGAGATCGAACACCACAAACCACAAAACCCATCTTCAAGAAAAGCCAAGATCAAAACGAAAGCTAATGCTGTCGTTCCCGTCATGTAAATGCAGCTCTCAACCATTGATTGATGATGTAAAACTGCTATGCGTCCGTTTGTAACACGTCTGTACGGTGTGACTGCTGAACACTGAGATCTCACAGAGTGGGATGTTCGTACCGTCTGACGAGCAGAGGTCGTGAAGGACTATGATAAATCGTGCAGTGTGCACCCAACTTTCCTTGAATCTGCCTCAGAATATGACCATTATTATCAGTATTTTCTTGTCACTCTGTTCAGCTTTGAAGCATTTTAACATTTAAAATGTAATTCTGTAACTATTGTAATGCTGGTAATATGAAAATATGTTGATCTGCCACAGAATAAGACGTTTCTACTTTCACAAAGACGTTCATTGCCAGTTGAATGTAATTGTGACTGCACTGATCGACCCATGTGGTTTTCTGAGATGTATTTCACAAGGTCTGATTGGATTTGCATGTGTCGTCTAACGCCCCATATTCTCTTCGATCACAGCAAGAAAACGAAGGCCGTCATCTTCATGATCAACCTGACCGTAGCTGACCTGACTCATGTGCTGTCGCTGCCTCTTCGAATTCACTACTACATTCAACAAGACTGGCCTTTCGGCAATGTGCTATGTCTGCTGTGCTTTTACCTGAAATACCTTAACATGTACGCTAGCATTGCGTTTCTGGTCTGCATCAGCATTCAGCGCTGTGCTTTCCTCATGCGCCCGTTCAGTGCCAAGCACTGGAAGCGCCGCTATGACGTCTGCATCAGTGTGGCGGTGTGGGTGGTGGTGGGTCTCTGCTGCTCGCCCTTCATTCTAATGAGGAAACAATCAGGAAAGGAAAACAGAAACTGCTTCAAAGACCTGCCGATGCGAAAGCTGGATTTTCGTTTAGCCATTTCTATGATGACCGCTGCTGAACTCTTTGGATTTATTGGTCCGATAATTATCATTGGCTTCTGTACTTACTTAATAGTGAACTCTTTGCGACAGCGGAGCCACAACCAACAGTCTACTGGAAACACCAGAAAGACCCTGCGCATGGTTAGGGTATGTGCAGGCGTCTTCCTCTTCTGTTTCGCGCCTTACCACATCAACTTCTTGCTTTATCTGATGGTGACCCAGTGCATCATAACCAACTGTGCAGCGAGTCAGGCCATTAAACAGTTCCACCCGATTTCTCTCTGCATGGCAAGCCTTAACTGCTGCCTCAATCCCCTCATCTACTACTTCCTGACCACTGAGTTCAAGCAGCAGCTGTCCAGCCACGGCAGCTCAGTGCTCAGGGGCCGTCTCATGAGCACGGAGAGCACGTCTTCCTTCAGGGAATGAGTGACAGAGCATTAACATCAATGATGAGTTTCTCATTGAAGCTTTTTTGTTAAACTTTGCAGCATGCAAATATTCAGTAGAATTTTTTTTATTAAAGCCACAATAGGTCATTTTCACCGCAAGATGTTGCTTATTCAAAGCACAGGCGTAGCTTGGAGACTCGTTCAGTGAGCGTGGAATCATGGGAGTCGATGGAAAGCAATCCGCCGTGACTCGTCTTCAAGGCTGAGCTCATGTGTTCAAGTTTCATTAGTGTGTGGCGTGAAGCGGGGCAGGCCACAGAGCCACACGACACGCTGCTGTTTATATTTCCGCTTCTATGCCGCAGTCGCTGCTCCTTTTGTTTCGTTTACAGTTTATGTTTTGATTAAAAGTACGAGTAAAGTTATGTTTAATGACTGTACCCTTCTTCCATTAGCTTTATAACTGAACATCCGTCAATGCTGAATTCATACTCGTACGGGTTACTTTATTTATTAAAGTAATAAATAATAAAAGAAATTGGGATAACACAGTGTTTTTTTACACGGTAAAAAAAATCACTAAAAGTAAATTTGAGTATGTTGAAAGTTATGTTAGCATCACTCTGTGCATTCCCTCAGCGGCTGCTACGAGACACTTCAGTAAGCTAGATCGATATTAGAATATCATATGGAGAAAAGCTGGATGTCTTGTGTCGCTAAATGGCATGCAATTCATTTTAAAATATATTAAATGATGAAAAAAATGGCATAAAAATCGTACTCATTGGGCCTTTAAACAATTGTTCCCATCTTGCCTAAATCAGGTAAATTATTTAGACCAAAATGACTCCCTCTCAAGGCAGAGACACAAACGCTATATGAAGTATTTGACGTTTAATATTGACAGGCATTAAAGACAGGCTCCAGAAGTTATGGAACCGAAAATATCTTTCTATTGACTGCATAACAGACATCTTTATATAATGCAGACGTAGTGAATGAAGAATGTAGTTGTTGTTTACTGATTGCTTTTATGCAGTATTGTATTGTACTTGTAGAATAAATGTTCACTGTGTTAATGATAAATAAATATGATTAAATATGGTCAATGGTGTTTAACTGTAATGCCTTTAAATGTGAAATAAATTTGAAAACTGTTTGATGTATTGATGTTTTTCTCCCTCATTTACTGATAAATCTGCTGTATCTGTGTGTTGAATGTGTGTTCACCAAAAAAATTCCATTTGTGTTTCACAGAAAAAAGAAAAGCTTGGCTTAGAATGACATTAGGGCAGTGGTTCTTAACCTTACCCCACCAGCTCATATGTGCATTCACCGAACCCTTCGTAATTGGAAAAATAAAATATCATTTTAAAAAAAATTCAAAACATAACTATATATTTTACTGTGTTCAAAGAACAAAACACAAAAACAAAAACATACTAATGAATATTTACTGCAAATCAGTGTGACTTCTGCTGTTGCCTTTCAGAGAGCAGTTCAGAAATGCGCGGCTTCACCTTGGCAAGTGCCACTCTCATGTCATTTCCTCAACAAAGTCTGTTCCTTTTCTTCGTTTTTATGTCCAGCATCCTCAAAAATGATTGCTCGCAAAGATATGTTGTAACAAACTGTATGAAAATCTCCAGAGCTTCCTTAGCAATAACAGGGTACGTTACCAATTGTTGACACCAAAATGTTGAGAGTGTTGTTGTACTGAAGAGTTGCTGTTGGACCTGGCTCTGCTGAACCCCTAAGACTGACTCACCGAACCCCTGGGGTTTGATTGAACCCAGGTCAAGAACCGCTGCATTAGGGTAAGTTTTTAGGTTGATTTGGACATTTTTTACAAGTCATCTCAATGGCAAAAAGTGCCCCACTCACCCCTACTTACAGAGTCTTTATTTTGAGGGGACTTCTGGTTTACCATTGAGGCCGTGAGATGTGTCTGGGGTTGTAATACTTAAAGGTACACAGGGCAGGAGTTTCAGAACTGTTTGTAAAAACAACATTCAGACCTGGGGCCTCATGTACTTGCGTTGAATTCATACTGACACATTACGTACGGACAAAGCTGTGAATGTGCGAACGCACAAAAAAATCCAGATGTATCAATCTCTGCGTTCGAAGGATCCCGCGCATATTCTCTTTGTACATCCCGATTAACGTAAAATTGAGCGCACATGCACGAGCACAACACTCCACCCAGTCTCCTCCCCTAATTAAACTGATTTAAATATGGTAATGAGTCCACTTGGGAAAAAGCAAGCGGCACAAAAATGAAAGTGAAAGTACAGAAAGTGAATTGGAGGTGCTACTATCAGAGGTAGAAATTACCATAAAATTTTTGGGGGGAATTTTGTTCTCCGGAATTAATAACGAAAGGAAAAAAATATGAAAATATGGGGGAGTTTAGCTGATGCCGTAATGCAGTTGGATCTGAAAGTCGCACTGTAAATGATCTTAAAAAGAAATGGTCTTATTGTCTTTAGTGGATAACCGAGGTCTTCTGAAGGGTTGTTGTATAATTAAATACAATTATAATATATAATTGTTATATAATTAATTTAATTAAATGCAAATGAAAATAAAAAGTACTATTAGATAGAACCATAACTTTAAATAACATCACTCACCAAGAGCCACCCATCGCGCACTCTGTCAGCTGCCAGCTGCCACCCAAAACCATGCTGTTTGTAAGGATGTATGAATCATGGGTTTACCCAGGCCACCTTGCCACAATATTTGTTAGGCGTATTTGCGCATCACATATAATCTGCACATTTATTGAATGGAAATGTTTCCGATTCACATATGCAAATTCATCTTCAGATGGTGCCTTATATGTGTGTGCAGTCGATCGCTCCGTTTACATTAGGGAAGCCGGCTATCGCTGCAAATTGCATTTTAATGTTTGGCTGGTCAACTGCATCATATGAGAACAATCAAATGGGCATTGCGCGGCGTTGCGCGGCTCAAAAACGACTGAGCGGTCTGCCAGTTCCCTTTGGAAAGAATCAGTTGCCAGGAAACCAAGTGTTGTCAGCACCTGTAACGGAATGGGTATTGCGTGTTTCCTCGCTGTCTCTCTCTCTAGATTCGGACCCAACTAGATTCGGAGGATAGCCCTTGTAAATCTGAAACGGCTGATTAGCCAGTCATCCTGGGCCAGAAAATCATTGTGGTCCCTAAAAACTCGTTCTCTTCCGATTCTGCCATTAGCAGTGTCCTCTAATATTGCCAAAGCTGCCATTGCCATAGACTAATTGTTCATTTTACCCTTCAATTTGCACGTGCTTTTATATGTTCTTACTTGCCGTGGAGAAACGCACATTGTCACGTTAGTTTCACTTTTAGTACATCCGACTGTGAGCGTGAAAGCTGGCGAACGCAACGTTTTTGTGCGTAAGTAGTGTTGATACATGAGGCCCCAGGATCACCAGAGACCCCGCTCCTCAACACACTCAAGAAAATACAACGGGAACATGAGCTATTTTGTAAATATTGGGGTTCATGCATAAATATAATTTTTACTGAAAAGTTACTGAAAGAACTGTTACTCCAATGGTTGATTAGATTTAATTTGCAATCCAGTTTAAGCCATCTTCAGAATAGTTTACATATAAATATGTGCTGTCATAAAAACATAATTTGGTTTGGATGGTATGCAAACTGGAGTGAGTCGAGGAGTTGTTCAGGAGACTGGATTTGATGTGCTGCATGACTGTCCTCTCAAAGCACGTCATCATGATTGTGATCATTCAGACAGGACATGTAGAACATGAAAAACATGAAAACATTTGTCCTCCTCCAGGCTTCCACTTCTGCTTAATCTCCAGCTGCATCCAACAGGAATCTTCCAGATGCCGACGTTAGGTGGTCAAGCACTCGGAGCAGCCCACAGCACCAAGTGTTGCAAACTGTATGGTATTAGTACAATATGACCTTGAGATACGAGCAAGCCTTTGAGCATTTATTTGCTTTGAGATATGAACACAGATTTGAGATATGAGCACAGTTACAGATGCCGACGCTCACAGCACCTCACTTGTTCACGTCATGTGTTCATCGTTTTTCAGTATGCAATCTCCCGCAAATCTTCTGTATTGTATTTGCGTAATCTACGTTATCCCTCCTCCGCACATGCCGCCATTAGCCGCTACTGTATAGCCTGTCTCAAAGGTAAGAACTCATGATTAAAACCAAATTTTATTTTACATCACAGTAATCCTTATATATTATTGTATGCTATCACTTTTTTCTGTTATTTCTTATGGGAATAAATTATTTGAGATGCGAGTCTGTTGGTCTTGCCTGGGTGGTTTTCTTACGGTGTGGTGCTGCACACTATATACTGCACAATGGAGATTCCCTTATTTCTTCTGTGTTCGACAGAATGGAGAATGAAATCAGTTCCACAGCAATTTCCGCTAACTCTGCTTTATTTACAACAATTCCCATATTTGAATTACTATTGCGTATTATCCGTATTATCTGAACTACTATTGCGTCTTGTGATACAAGTCAAAACACACAACAAGAAAATACTTGACTCTTTTAACTTTTTTAACTGACAATTCTCCCATTCCTCAGAACTTGTAACTTACCCACAGCAATTTCTATTAACTCTGCTGAGGGCGGTCCCTATTCCACATCCTAAATACCATCAATCACCCAACAAATGGCGCTGTTTCCATTTGTCAAGTCACCTTTATTTATATAGCGCTTTTTACAATACAGATTGTTTCAAAGCAGCTTTACAGTGCTCACATGAAAACATTATAAACAAAGTTTGTTTGGCTGAACAGAAGCCCCAAAAGAGCAGGCGAATCAATACAATTGATGAATATTAAGTGTTAAGTTTCCCCAACTGAGCAAGCCAGAGGCGACAGCGGCAAGGAACCAAAACTCCGGCAGGTGACGTAATGAATGAAGAATAGAATGAAGAAAAAACCTTGGGAGAAACCAGGCTCAGTCGGTGGACCAGTTCTCCTCTGGCCAACAGCCAAACAGTACATGATTATTATATTGACAACAATTCAAGTCCAATATGAAGTCCAATTTGGTCCGGTTGGTGATTTCTGGAATGTTGATTTTGATGATTTAACGAGTTTAGACAATTCTTCCTCCCCAATAGCAATGAAGGAGTGGAATTTTTCTTCAGGGACACTAAAATTTATTATATTTTGTGATATTGTAGTAGACGGTTGCATGGTTATAATTTTCTCTCTAATATTATGAATTTTGTAAGTAAAGAAGTCCATGAAGTCATTACTGCTGTGCTGTTTTAAAGCATCTGGGGTTGAGGCTTTATTTCTTGTTAGTTTAGTGTTATGATCCTGAGTTTTATCATCTGTCTTTGTGCACATTGTTTGTTTTTCTCTCCCGCTCTTTCTCTGAGTATGTTACAGATTGGTTTCCTCCTTCTGCTAATCACTCGAAGACTGTGATTGGTCCTGCCGAACACCTGATCCACATATAAGGACCTCCCCAAACAACCATTCTCGGCTACATGCCATTTTAAGACTCATTGACTTAGTGTTTGCAATATTTGATTAATTCGCCTGTTTGTTTCGTTATCGTTGTGTAGAGTGTTGTATCAGAGAGATTGTTAGTAGGGATGTGCCAAAAGAAGCTTCTGAAGCAGTGAAGCTTTTACATGAAACTGTGTCGGTGCTTCGAAGCTTTTGACACAGTGCTCTACTCTGCCATCTGGTGCTCAATAAACATTCCTACACCAACTGTGTCTTTCAGATGTTTTGTTCATTTGGGAAGGTTTATTTGTATATTTAATAAGTTTAATTGTATTGTGCAACTTTTTGTGTGTGTAGTGATGTCCAAATGAAGCAATGAACCAGTATTGAACCACTTCATCAATCGTTTTGAAAATGGGTTCATTCATTCAAAGCTTCGTTTCAGGGACATCTAGTGGCGAAATTGTAGATGGCAATTGTAGTTGCTGCTTCGGACGTCATCGGTCACGTGTGTTTTTCCGCATCAAAGCAAGCTCCGAAGCAGTAGTTCATAAAAAATCCTGCTTCGAGTTCGAAGCTTGTGTCGGAGCATCGGTGTCAGACGGCCATCACTATTACAAAACAACACAAACATGCATATTGTTAAAAAACAAACAAAAAAACAAATGCACAATTACAAAGCCATTTACCGTATTTTCCGCATCATAAAGCAAAAGGATTATAAGGCGCAGTCTCAATTACGGGGTCTATTTCTGTACTTAACCCATGCTAAAACATTCGGTCTACAAAAAAAAGGTAACGGAAGCAAAACAGTAAGTTTGGTTGATCTTTATTCTACTATTTAACAATAGGCTACACTCACATTATATTTTAATCAATACATCCAAATCCATCAAAGTCCTCATCTTCTGTGTCTGAATTGAAAAGCTGGGCAATATCGCCATCAAACATGCACTCAAAATTTGACTCCCCGCACAAATCTGACTCCCCCCTCGCATGCATTAATTCATACAAGCTTCCTTGAGTATATTCGCTTATCGCTCAATATTTTTTTCTACACCGCAAACACGCAGAACGTGCAAACACCCACCCAACATGTGAAAAAAATTATTAAATATTATTATATTTAATATAATTCATGCACAAGTACAATGAGGAGAGTAACACATTTTTTTTCTAATCTTCATGCAACAGGAACATAATTTCATTGTGAAAACAACAGTTTTGCTGGTGCAATCCATCTGACATGTTTTTTGCATTCTTAATATACACATGTAATATACACACTTAATGGACAATTTCATTTTATATGTATTAATTTGTGTACTCAAACATCTGCGCACTATGGGACGGCTCAATCTATGCGCTCTGTGAGTCCGTCGTGACGTGTTAGTGAGGTAACGAAGCTTCGTTCACACAGGTCACGTGACAGCCCCATTTCAAAGCGATGCTCCGAAACAGTGTTTCGAAAACTCGAGACGTGTGTCGACACAGGGTGTCGAGCTACCCATTCCTAATTGTTAGTGTTGATTTTGTTTATTTTGTGATTAACTGTGTGATTGTGAGTTTTGTGTTTGTTTAGTGAAACTGTGAGAGTGATTTGTTTGTTAGTTATCGTGAATCTGATAATCCTGTTTTCCGACCATTGCCTGTCTGACCACGATTTCATTGCCGATTCTGAACTGTTCGCTGAAACTTTGTATATACTTGTAAATATATTGTAAATCTTTTGATTTATCTAAAGGGAAGTAGGGGGTTTGACGCCATTTTATTTGTACTCATTTTGCACTTGTTTATGTTAAAGGGAGTTAGGGAAGTTTATTGAATTTTTGTTTTCTCTTATTTTGGAGGTAATTTAGTTTCTATAAAATTAGATTGGTTTCTGTTTGTTATTTTGGCCTTGTCTGCCCTTGAAGATTTATCCCTTTGTAAATAAAACTTTCATTTTCACTAATCTCTCTGGTATTACGACTCTCACACCCACCTCTGTTACGGCTGACCCCTAGCAGTCGTAACATTAGTCACTGTATCAAATAAATACCTAGGGTTGTATTTGTTTTCTTCTAAGAGGGTAGAAAAGTAAGCAGATCTCGCTGATTTTATGGCCTTTCTGAATGCAATAGAGCTGTCTTTCCATGAAATGCAAAAAACCTCAAGCTTAGTTTTTTTCCAGCTCCACTCCATTTTTCTGGCTGCTCTCTTGAGGGCCCGTGTGTGTTCGTTGTACCACGGTGTTGGACTATTTTCTTTAAGTGCAACGGAGCAACAGTGTCTAAAGTACTGGAAAAGAGAGAGTTATTTGTTATTTATATAGCCCTGATTATATAGTTATTTCTTCTCTGTCTCTCTCTTACATGCAAACACCTGGACTTCACACAGAGTAAGGGTTTCTTCATTCCCAGGTAGAAAAATGTTGACATATTGGCCATTAACAGGATCAAATGAAAAGGTTTCTTTGCCATTAAAAGCAGTGAGAATAGTTGCAACCCTGCAAATACATAAAGAACAGTTTTAAAACGAAAACTAGAGGCCTCGCAACACACACGTCTAACATTCAATTAAACTATTCCGAGATCCAACTGTTTTTTTTAATAGCACTCTTCACAATACAAGCTGTGTTTTAAATTGCATTATTATGAGAAACAACTGTCCAAACATACAAATGTCTAATCACAATCTGAATGAAATAAGTTAAAGTACATCTCCATGGTTGTGGTCGAGTGGTTGGTTTGTGCAGGAAGTGCAAGAGCTTATTAAACCAGATTGAACATCATAAACATGGGAAGATAATAGAACAACTGAAACATTTCTTACAGCTCATTCTCGTTGCCGTTGTTGTTTAGACGATTACCGACACGAATCTGAGCTCCTTGAAGCCGCTCTTGGCAACAGTCTCCACGATTAGTGATGGTAACAGTGTGTACACTGTAGATATTTCCAAGGTCAACTCTCCACCATGGATTAAACTCAGCTGTAGTCATACTGCATGAGCTCTTATTGAAATCAGAGTCTGTGTTTCCATCTACTGCATGTTTAGCATCACCCTGTGGGTGTCCCAAGGTGGACTGCACAGCGAAGGCATTGAGGGCAAGATTCTCTGTTCAAGATGAAATGAAAATAAATAAAGGATAAGACAGGTTCAAAGTGTAGCAAGTAAGGCAAGGCAGAGAGTCGTGGGAATGGAGTTAATGAGCATCAACTCAAATCACACTAGCCTCCAGTCTCATGGAAGAGAGAGGACCAGACCTGGACTTCACACTGTTTTGTTTAAGTTATTCATGAGGGTCTGCCGCTTAACTTTCATTTCACCCATTCCTGCATCGTTCATCCTTGAACCTTTAACATTGTTACTGACTTATTAATATAAATTAATAATATAAATATAAAAATAAAAATAAATTATATAAAAATATAAAAAATATAAATTTATTTTCACAATTTAATACAATTTATATATATATATAAATTGTATTAAATTGTGAAAATAAATATTAAATATTTACTTAAATATTTTGAGACATGGTGTATTATATGAATATGAATAATTATGTTCAATAGCACACTTTTGGTCTGAAATGTTTTGACTGGGCATAATATTCAAAATCGTCAGTTCTAATTATTTTAGATCTTTCTGCTGCCTTTGAAACTGTTAATCACCATCTCCTCTTATCTATCCTCTCGTCACTAGGCATCACTGGAACTCCCCTTCAGTGGTTTGAATCCTATCTCACGGATAGGTCCTTCAGGGTGGCATGGTGCGGGGAGGTCTCCAAAGAATGTCAACTGATCACCGGTGTTCCACAGGGCTCAGTTCTTGGACCACTTCTCTTCACCATGTACACCACATCACTGGGTCCCATCATAGAGGCACATGGCTTCTCCTATCACTGCTACGCCGATGACACTCAGCTCTACCTATCATTTCAACCACATGATCCAACAGATGATCCAATTGTGAGAATCACAAGCTGCCTGGCGGACATCTCGACATGGATGAAAGAGCATCATCTGCAATTCAACCTGGCAAAGACGGAGCTTCTAGTCTTTCCTGCCGATCCAACCACCTGCCCCTTAGACCCAATCCCCTCACACCTTCCACATTCCATTTTGGTCTTTTTGAATGTCTGTTGAGAGAGACCTGACACTGCCCCTTTATTGTGTCTTGTCATTGTGTAACCCCACCCACCTTTTTATCTCGGTTCCCTTGAGTGTTGTCAGCTGTTCTCAGCTCGTTACCTTTCCTCATGTGTTCCTAAATATAGTCCTTTGTGTTTGCTGTTCTTCGTAGTCTCGTTGTCTTTCATGTGTTTCTGGAAGTTCCTGTGTCTAGCTCCTGATTCCTGCCATGTTCCTGGTTTGTGTTATGATTCAGTTTTGATCTTGTTTACACTATGCTTTTCCCCCTCGTGGGTTGTTTCTTTATATATTATGTTCTTTTGTTATTAAATCCTAATTTCCCTCCCTTTCCTCTTCGTCTTCAAAACGTTCATCCCTTTTCCGAACCTCAAAACTACTTCCTGATACATGTTTTGTAACTCCAATAGAGTTTCAAATGTCTCTAAATGCCAATCCCAATACGTCTTTTTCATTATCTACATGGATATTAAAATCACCGACAATTATGACTTTATCTGCAGACATTACTAATTCTGAGAGAAAATCAGCAAATTCTTTGATAAAGTCTGTATGGTGCCCTGGTGGCCTGTATAGAATAGCCAGCACAAAAGTTAAACAGGAATTATTACTTGCACTAGATAATTTTACATTAAGGATCATCACTTCAAAAGAATTATATTTCAAATTAGACCTTTGAGCAGTACTGATCGTGTTACTATTAATGACAGGAACACCTCCTCCTTTACCTTTCAGACGAGGCTCATGTTTATAACAGTAATTTTGAGGGGTGGACTCATTTAAAGTAATGTAATCGTCTGGTTTAGCCAGGTTTCTGTCAAACACAGCACATCTAGTTTATTATCTGTAATCATATCATTTACAATAAGTGCTTTTGAGGAAAGGGATCGTATATTCAGTAACCCAAGCTTTATCATTTGTTCATTTGTGTTATATCCGTTATTAGTTGTTTGTAAATCAATTAAACTTTATAGAGACACAGTCTCTATACGATGATATCTAGGAGAAAGAGTCTCTATGTGATGATGTCAAGATCTCTATGTCAAGGTTCAGCTCTAAGACTATATGCCAAATT
Source organism: Rhodeus uyekii (assembly GCA_037043235.1). Lineage (NCBI taxonomy): Eukaryota > Metazoa > Chordata > Actinopteri > Cypriniformes > Acheilognathidae > Rhodeus > Rhodeus uyekii. The sequence goes on along the minus strand of JAWRVZ010000247.1, from coordinate 413,240 downwards.
ACAGGTGGGATGAATACCATCTCTTTTTAACAGGTCATGCCTGCCCCAAAAACTTTTCTAAAAAAATTGTCTATGAACCCTATGTTATTCTTATGTTATTTATGTGGGAATGTACAGTCTCTGGAAAACAGGCTCGATGAGCTACGAGCCAGGATTACAACTCATCGGGAAAAAAGAGAGTCCTGTGCCTTGGTTTTCACAGAGACCTGGCTCTCAGACAAAGTCCCAGAGAACGCCATTCACGGTTCAACGTGGCAATCGAGCGGCCATGTTCGACTAAAGGGGGAGGTGTGTGTGTTTGTAAACAACTCGTGGTGTGGAGATATACAGATGGTTGATGAGCACTCTTCACCAGATATAAAGTTGTTAGTGCTGCACTGCCATCCTTATTATCTTCCGTGGGAATTTACTGCTGTGTTTTTGGTCGCTGTTTACATCCCCCCGCGTGCTAACTCCGCGGCAGCACTCGGCAAACTCCATAACCTCATAAGCACATTAGAAACGGCTCATCCTGACGCTATCTTCATTGTTGCTGGTGATTTCAATCAGTGTAGTTTGCGGACTGTATTCCCCAAATACCATTCCCACCTGTGATAAGAACACTCTTGATCATGTTTATAGTAACATACGTGGAGCATACAGGGCTGCACCCCGCCCTAATCCAAATCCATCAAAGTCATCATCTTCTGTGTCTGATTTGAACAACTGGGCAATTTCAACATCAAACATGCAGGTGTTGTACCGAAATCTGACTCCACCCTCGACTGCATTCATTAATACAAGCATCCTTGAGCATATTCGCTTATTGATTGATATTTTTTTTCCACACAGAAAACAAGCCCTGGATACACAGTCAGGTACGTCATATGCTGCGCACCCGCCCTCTTGCATTTAGATCAGGCAATGAGAACGAGTACAAAGCTGCAAAGTATGGACTGAGAAAAGCCATCACAGCGGCCAAGAGGCAATACAGAGAGAAGCTGGACAGCTTTTATTCTACTGCTGATTCAGGGCGGATGTGGCAAGACCTGCAGCACATCACAGACTACAGGACCACCACCAACAACATCACCTCAACAGACAGCCTGCAGGACGACCTCAAAACATTCTACACCCGCTTTGAGGCCCCCAGCGACACTGCAGAGAGGGAGCTCACACACACATGGACCCCCCAACCCCCCTCCCCCCCACCAACCGGCTGAACAACCCAGATACACAAAGCTCTGAGGAAGATACACAGGAAGGAGGTGGCCATTCTGGTGTCATGGTGTGAAGAAAACAACCTCACTCTCAACACAGACAAGACAAAGGGACTGTGGACATGAGGAAGGAGAAGAGAACGCATCAGCCACTGTTCATCCAGGAGCTTGAAATGAATGCAGCGCTTCTGTCATGGACCGCAAACGCCTGCAGAGAGTGGTGAAGACTGCGCAGAAGATCACCAGGACTCCACTGCCCTCTCTGCAGAGCATCTACCACCACAGAGTCCACAGAAGAGCTGCCTCCATCATCAAAGACCCCTCCCACCCCCAACATGGTCTGTTCACACTTCTACCCTCAAGACGGAGGTACAGAAGTGTGAAATGCAGGACTGCTAGACTGAAGAACTCTTTCTTTCCCTCTGCCATAAGACTCCTAAACAGCTGATCTTACAATCACAATAGGAGTTTGCAATCAAAACATAACCTGGACATAAGTGTCAATCTACAATCTCACTTTATTGCCTTTATTGCTCTTATTTTATTATTTATTTATTTTTGTTCTTTTAGCCACTGTATGACATTTATTGTGGGCGTCAAAGTAAGAATTTCATTGCGAATCCTTTGAATCCTATTGAATCCTATTATTGAAAATGTCAAATGTGTGCCAAATGTCAAACAGACATGGTGTAAATACGTGGTGTAACAGCAGCGATTGAGAATCAGTAGAGTATTTTTTTTTACATAATGTTTCCATTTCATTCATAGTAAATAAAATATAAAATAAAATGTACAACTGTCAAAATGTACAATCAGCATTTAATTTGTGACAGAAACCAAGAGAGTAGTTCCCTGTCAAGGGAACTCAACACTGCGTCGAACGCATATGGGAACGCATTAGCGTGATTGTCTGTTGAAGCGCAATTGAAACCAGGTGTGCGAGTGCACGTAGCCGAGTGTGACGTCATGAGCCAGGAGTATAACTGCATGCGGCAGACTAGCAGCCTCAGCTTAGCGTCTTCAACAGCGTTCGAAGCTAACGTGTGTGTGTAAGAAGTGCATTGTGCCGGCGGTAAGCTTGTTTTTCTAACACTTAACGTTCGTTATGGCGGTTCCTCTGAGTTGGCTGGATTGCACTTCCCTCAGTTGTTCAGGAGGAAGGGCTTTTATTTACAAAATAAAACAAAATTCAAACATAAACAACCCCAAGGGGGAAAACAAGACTCTAAACAAGAACCCATGGAAGATAAAAACGAGATATAGATGAGTTAGAGATGGGATAAAGACAACAACGCCACACAGGACAGCAAACATAAAAGGATTATATAGACACAGGAGGAAGGGGAATTGAAGGGTAAATTGAGAGACTCATCAAAAACAACATTTGCTCTTCCATCCCTGACACTTTGGACCCTCTTCAGTTTGCCTATCGTCCCAATGGATGGACTGAAGATGCCATCTCTCTCGTCCTCCACTCCTCCCTCACTCACATCGACACTGTCCACGGAGCGGACCTGCTTACATTTCACTGCCCGTTGTATATTCTGTATATAACTGTGTATGTGACAATACAACTCTTGAATCTTGAACGGGAAACAGCTAGGACAAATCAACGTTAAACAGGAGAACAAGGTTGGAGGGGTTCACAATGACAAGACACGAACACGCAATACGCCAATGTGAACGCGCATCGCTTCATGTTCATAAAAACACAAAGACAGCGCACAGCTGGTGAAAACCAAACTACACGCGACACGAAAACACAACATCAAATCACACAGAACCACATGCTTACAGCATTGCACAAATACACGAGAGCGCACGGTTCAAGCAGAGCTTGCAACCGCACACACTCACATAACACAGAGCACACGAGAACGAGCAACCACTCGTCTCACTCGCTCACAACAAGAACGAACACACGGGTCATGAATGCCTGAATCCCGACACAAAACCGAAACTGAACAAGACTAGTCTGGGGATCGGACATCATAACCCACACACACGACACGAACCCTCGAAGCCGTACACACACACACACAAAACACAAGAAATTACAGTAGTGTCAGAGCTCTGCCACAAAACCAAGAAATGACCTGATCGAATGTGGCAGAAGCCTGACACGCTGTCACCTTGCTGCACCTCCCGCGCACCTGCTGGCATCTCACGTCACACTTTTAAAGCTTTTGCCGTTTATGCCTTTATAGGTTCTTGGTTCATGAAGTCATTCATCCTCAACGTGCATTCTCACTGTTAATGCGATTTCACATGTGCTACATGTTTTCGTCACAGCATCTCGTTCCCTCTTCAGGGAACCAGAGTTACGTTCGCAACAGAGACTTTTCGTCAGGGTGTGAAGAGATATAGAGTTGAGTACCTTCAGCGTAACAGTGAAAGCCAATGGCATGCTAGTAAAAAATAATAACAATAACCACAAAAACAAGTAAGACATGACGGCAAGACTAAAATATTGTTTGCGAAGAATGCTAATAAAACAATTAAAATACTCCTAATCTTCCCTTCGTTGAGACATATGTTTGATTTGTAAATCCAGGTGAAGTATTTTAAGCTGTCCGTGATTTGAGCAAGATCAGAGACCAACGAGAGGATTGAGATGATTTTAACCCATAAATCTATTGTCTGCTTCTTTTGGAGTTATCTCAGAAATAGATTTATCTGATGAGAGGTTGTTGACAATTTAATTTAACTGTCATGGATAGAAGTGTGATGGTTAGAATTAACACTTTCACTTTCCACACACATTCACAAATATGAAATCATTACGGATACACTCCAGTGAACCAGTGAATGTTGTTGCTTTTTCATCACATGCACAGATCTGGCAATACTGAAAGAGAAATAGCAGAAGTAGGAGTATCAAATAGCAGCAGAACGTTGTTCACTCCCACACAGGAAATTACAGACATGCAGAAAAACTGTCAGTGTGAGCTGACACCGAGACTGAACACACAACAGTAGGTTTACACATGTATTTACTTTAAAATACAGGAGAGAAAAATCTACACTGTATTAAACAGATGTGTTTCTGTTAGTGAGAAGCTGGAGTGGTGTAGACATTGAGAAATAGGGAGTTGTTCTGCTGAAACCTTTGGGTTGAGATCACATGTTCACGGCTAATGTGTGTTTCTGTCAGCCATTCATGGAGATGACGTTCAAGAACCTCACTTAACAAGGTAAGATACTCTTCTTTATTGGGTGTAGATCAGACTATTATTACCTGTTAAACATTGCTAACTAGGCTAGATTTAACCTTAACTAAGTTATAAATTGGAGGATGGTGGGTTGACAAAGGGAGGGGAAACTCTGCATGATCTCCATCCCACAATCTGACATTAAGATTCATCTTTCACACTTATTCACTCGGTTTTGAGCACAATACTCTGGAAGCCAAGTTAAATATCACTGCTATTACTACAAATACACATTTACCAAAAGATTAATTTAAATAACAGTATTCAGTTGACTTAGCCAAATGTGTCACAATGGTTGGAGCAAAAATGCTTACACAAAACACTGAAATGCTCAGATTCTGGGAATCTGCTGCGATTGTTCACCTTAAACATACTAGATAAGTTTAACTTCATGATGAACAGTCCAGCAAATTGATATTTTTAGCAACAATTCCACCGTGAATTTGCTTTGTGGTCTTTCTCATTGTAACTTTTACCCCATTAAACTTTCTGTCCCTTCACGAGAACAGTTATTTCAACACTGTTTATTACAATATTGTTGTATTACATTGGTACCATTACATCTATATCAAAAACCTAAGACAATTTTAAGCATATTCAGCATACATGTTATAATTATCATCATTTCTGCAAATGTCTTAAATACTAACTTTTACTCTTGGCACATCTAAATATTATAGATCCACCTAGTTTGGTGATGTGTTTGTAGTATTTCAATATGTAATAATGCATGCAGTCTAAGAGAGTAACATCAATAATCAATAGCATAAAGTCATTAAATCTGTATTTATCGTAGAATGGAGTCAAGTGGGATGAATGTAAATTTGAAACGTGTTTATTGATCTAGTGCGGTAATGCAGTGCACATCGATGAGTATGGAAAGTCCCATAAAGGGATAATTGACAGCCTCATGGTAAACCCTGCTCACACCTCCCACACAAACCAACACGCACAGCAACAAGAAGTCAAAAATGTTTAGAATTATCGTACTGAATAACTGTGACTTAGCACTGCAGTTTTGCATGATATTAAAATGTTAAAACCCACACTCTTTCACTTCTCTCTGAAAACACACACACCTCTATAGGTACGTGGAATCAGGTGGCTTGGAATGCAAATTCTGTGTCCAGAAAGTTTGTGACTCTTTTCGTGTGGGATGACTTTGGCCCCAAAATTAACACATATATCCACAGTTATCCATGAACTTGAGACATGTTGCAAACATAACTTACTACACGCAAGCAAACTGCGTTAAAAGTTTATCTGCATAATGTACAGTGAATTTGCAATGATTTGTATTGATCCATGTTTATAAACAAACGTTTTCTTTTGTCTTTGTGTATCATAACTTGTGCATTTGTCGATCAGATTCATTAACATCTCTTCTGAGTTCATCTTATTTGATTCATCTGGATTTTGAGACGTTCTTTCCATGGCTTTCGGTTGACTACAAACTAATAATCCCTAGTGCACTACCCATTCCGTCTTGTGAGGCACATTAAGCACAAATTGCACATTATTATACTCAAACTAAAATTTACAAACGGTGTCTGAAAACTTCAGAATGACACAAATGTGCAGCTTATTGAAAAAAACAGAGGCATATTTGTGGATACAAATGTTAAACAATCTCACACAAACAAAGGTATAACACCAAGTCAGTTAAACTTCAGGGATATCAATCTGTCTAATTAGGAAGAATAAGTGATTCACATTCTTTGGTGTAACTGGAAGTGACAACAGGTGCGCTGGAGAGGCAACAGCAGCACAAACCCCCAAAAGGTGGTGGCCATTAGACAATTATTCTATCCTTATTCTGCCTGACTTTAGTTTTGTGTTTTGTTAGGATTCTTGTCACGGTCTGTATCATGAGGCAGTTCCTGCAACCAATCTAATTACACAGGTAGTCCTGTTCCTCCAGGATGTGCTGTCACAAGGAGGGTTTGGTGTTTCAGATCACGGAGGAGATCCCAGGAGACAGGCTGTTACGCGAGAAGAGATGGACAGGGATGTAGAAGGACAGCCGGTCTCTGCTCCTTTGTGTGAGGAGGAACAGGAGGAGCTGCCAGATCCCAACAGAACGAGCTCCAGCTGGAACTGGTGTGCATGTTTCTGACCAACCTGTCAGAAACAGACTTCATGAGTGCAGCATGAGGGCCGGATGTCCTCCAGTGGATCCTGCGCTCACAGTTCAGCACTGGCAGCTCGACTGGCATTTGCCAGAGAACACCAGATTTAAAGTCCACTATTGGCGCCCCGTTCTCTTCACAGATGAGAGAGGTTCACACTGAGCGTCTGTGACAGACGTGAAAGAGTCTGGAGATGCCGCGGGGAACGTCACGCTGCATGTGAAACCATCCAGCATGAGCGGTTTGGCAGTGGGAAGAATCATCCTGGAGGGTTGCACAGTGCTAGCGATGGTTCCCTTGCTGCTGTCAGGAACGAGGATGAAATCCTCAGACCCATTGTCAGGCCTTGTGGTAAGTTGTCAGGATGCAAAGAAATATAGAGCTGAGTATCATCAGTAACATTAACAGTGAAAGCTAATTTCATGCGAAGTAAAAAAACTATAATAATAACCACAATAAAGTGTTTGGGGGGGTGTTGATTTGTAAATCTAGGTGAAGTATTTTAAGCTGTCCGTGATTTGAGCAAGATCAGAGACCAGCAGAGGAGAGATCAAAAAGTTTAAAAATCAGCTATTATTTTAACCCATAAATCTATTGTCTGCTTCTTTTGGAGTTATCTCAGAAATAGATTTATCTGATGAGAAGTTGTTGACAATTTCATTTAACTGTCATGGATAGAAGTGTGATAGTTAGAATTCAGTGAATTGACACAACACTCTCCCTTTTCACACACATTCACAAATATGAAATCATCATAGACAAAAAAAGAAAGTATTTTAAGCTCTCTGTGACTTGAGCAAGATGAGGGACCAGCTGAGGACAGATCAAAAAGTTGAAAGGCCAGCTATTATTTTAACTCAGTCTATTTTAAGCTGTTTTGGGAGTAATCTGTTACATGGCATAATTAAGTTCAGACAAGCACACACACACACACACACATATCATCTGTAAATGTTTGTTAAGATTGAAAGCATTACGTCAAAAATAGATTTATTGTTATTGTCAGGCCTTATGTTGGTGCAGTGGCCCTGGGTTCCTAATAATAATAATAATTAATTTCATTTATATAGCGCTTTATCATAGACACTCAAAGCGTTCCTACTGGAGCATGACAATGCCGAGGCTCAAGTGGCTAGAATGTGTAGGAAGTTTAGACGACAGTGCTTTGATGTCATTGACTGGCACTCACGTTCCTCAGACCTGAATTGAATCGAGAACCTCTGGGACTAGACTATTTGAGACTGAGACTATTTATTTGATACAATGACTGAATTAATGAGAAATAAAGCTTCAATCCCAGACGCCTCAAAACAACACAGCAGTTGACTTTGATATTCTAGGTCAATTCCCAAGGTATATTCCCAGAATTTTGGGATAGCAATAGACGTGAAGGACTATAATGTGTTAAGAGGTCGAAACGGAGCGAAAGCATTTGGAAGTAATCAGAGTTTTTAAAATGTATTCGGTGTTTAATGGGAATGGGGACACTTAATATTCTTCAATTGTATTGATTCGCCTGCTCTTTTAAAACTTTGTTTTTATTGTTTTCATGTGACCACTGTAAGCGCTATATAAATAAAGGTGACTTGACACTGTACTGTAACAGGCACTGTCCATCGGATGAGACGTGAAACCAAAGTTTTGACTCTCTGTGGTCATTCAAAATCCCAGGATGGACAGGGTCAGAGACAGGGATTTAACCCCCGGCATCCTGGCCAAATCTGCCCACTGGCCTTGGTCATTTGTCAAATCATTTGTAACTCTAATGAGAGTCTCAGTACTAGGATGCAGTCTAAATCCAGACTTCTTCTAAATCCTTGTAGATACCGTTTCTTTCTAAAAAAATAAGTTGTGAAGATCTTGCCTTTTCTAGAATCTTTGACAGACTGGCGAAGTCGGACATCATTAGCGCCGACGTGAATAACAATCTTAGAGTATTTACAATTAGCTTTAGCCAGCACTTTTAAATTTGCTTTGACGTCAGGCGCTCTGGCTCCCGGTAAACATGTGACTATGGTGGCTGGAGTCTCTATTTTCACATTCCGAGTAATAGAATCGCCAATCACTAGGGCACTTTCAACAGGTTTCTCAGTTTGTGCGTTCTGATCGGTGATGGAACAGTGGTTTTTTGACCCGCGATTATGCCGTCTCACAGTCACCCAGTTGCCCTGCTGCACGGGCTCTACAGCCGGAACCGAACAATGTACAGGGTTTGCTAAGCTAGTCGCATCCAAAGTAGTATCTAAAACCCTTGCATTCTTATTATCCTTGATTAAAGTTTGGATGCGTGTCTCTAATTCTGAGATCTTCTCTGTCAGCCTGACTATGTCCCAACATTTATCATATGTGAAGCCCTCACTGCTGACAGAGACAGACAAACTATACATGAAGCAGGCAGTGCATGTAACAATCACAGGAGAAGAGATGACTCACTGCGCGTTGATCCAACTCACCAGTTGTTTGATGAACTCTGAGAAAAGGCGCGAGCAAGAGAAAGCTGGGGAAAAAAATTAAACAAGCTAACACAATGCTAATGCGTTGTGATAACGATTTAGATTGAAGCTAGCGATATCAGATTGATAAGATAATCACAATTTATTTAAATAATCTAATATTGTCTAATATTATTGTGTGTGTGAGAGAGCGTGTGTGTGTGTGTGTGTGTGTGTGTGTGTATCCCACACACCTTGAGCATTGCAGACAATCGTCACACTGACCCTCCGCTCAGAGAAACAGCTCCTCACACTGGTGATTTGTGTTTACTGAGGTGTGTATGCACATTTAGGAAGGTTTGGTTGCGTGCAGGAATTGATTCAGTCTAAGTTGTATTAACCAATATAATATATATATATATATATATATATATATATATATATATATATATATAATATATAATACGAACAACAAATCTATTTGAAGCAACAAACACAATCCACTCGGGCAGACAGGATGCAGCTGTGAAGCAGTCAAAACGGTCTGTCTGTATCGCGAGGATATCGCCTGGTTCACACATACTCGGCTTGTGGTGCAGAAGCAGCACACACTCTTGTGTTTTCACATATGACACAAAAGTCAAAGTCAAAGTGGAGTTTATTGTCATTTCAGCCTTATAGGAGTACATAGTGAAATGAAACAAGGTGCTATAAACAAAAACACCTATATACATAAAGTGCACAAGGTGCAAACAGACAGATCAAGACAGAAACACATACAACAGTAAACAGATTAAGTACAAAAAATAAAAAATAAAAGTAAACATAAACATAAACTTCTACACATACATAAAGTGCACAGAGTGCAAACAGACAGCACAAGACAGTAACGCAGACCAGTACACAGTACACAGTACACAAGTTTCAATCTGAAAGTGACTGTAGTGATTGTGCAAGTGACAGTGCAAATATTAAAAAAAAATAATAGAAATGAATAATAGTAAAAAAACAGTCTGTTGGAAACAGTCCAAAGTAGTGCCGTTTGAATGAGTTATTTAGAGTTGAACAGCCTGATGGCATGGGGGAAAAACTGTTGCAAAGTCTGGTTGTGAGAGAATGAATACATTTGCATTAATCATAATCGACTCGTTTATCGAAATGTGAACTAAGCTGTAGCTTTCCTTGTTTTACCCTGGGAAAAAAGCCTTATGTTGACTGTGAAATAGAATTTAAATCTATGCATTTACTGTATGTTGAAATTTGTGTCAATCCATGTTTCTGTCAAACACAGCACATCTAGTTTATGATCTGTAATCATATCATTTACATTAAGTGCTTTTGAGGAAAGGGATTGTATATTCAGTAACCCAAGCTTTATCATTTGTTCATTTGTGATTTTATTTCCTCTTTAAATTAGCTTTTATTAATTTAAAATCAATTAAATGTTTACCCTTAGAAGGTTTTGAGAGTTTTTTGTATTTGTTTATTCGGGGAACAGACACAGTCTCTATAGGATGATTTACAAGTTGAAAGAGTCTCCTTGTGACCTCTGACCTCTTTTCACAGCTGACTAAAATAATATGGTAACAAATTAGTTCACAATATCAAGCAGTATAAGAAACAGTTTTTGTAAAATAAAAGTCTTAAAATCCATCTTATCAAATGAGACACAATACAAAAGATGTCAATGAATGTAGGGATATTACTCGATGCACAAATACGTCGCATGGACTAACTAGAATACAAATAGAACTTGTTTTTCACTAACATGCCTCTATATTAGGGGTCAGGACCCTTATTTGACTTAGAACAGCTCCATTTCTGTGGATATTATAATAATAAAATACATTTACAATACATCAAATTACAAGTAATACATAACTGCAAACCTCCAAAAGAAAACATACAATTATAAATGAAAAGCTTGAGTAAACAGATGTTTTAAGACAATCCAAAGAGTTATTATAGATTTGAGTTTGAGGCCGATACACGAAGGGTCGAGAAGGAGTTGTGTTGGGTTAGGGTGTGCTCTGAATCTTCTAGCGCCACTCGTTACACTCAAAGAGACTTCCTCTCGACGAACAGCACAGTGCTTCAGATGACTGTGTGTATGAGGATACTCACCAAGCCATGCATTCTGACCTATTTCTATGTGTGTTTGACCGTTTAAGCACGTAACCCAAGACGAATCTTACAACTCTCGCTCAGAGCTCACACAGCTTCCTGTCAGTAGCGGATTCGGTTCTCTTTCGTGGCTTATTGCACTTTCAATACTAATTTTTACTTTCACATTCATTTCTTCATCCATGACCTCAAACGGTCTGCATGTGTCATGATACATACATACGGACATACATGTGACACATTTATGAGAATTAAAGTGTCTCTGCAGAAAAAAGTGAAAGTAACCAGTGAAAAGTTTCAGAACACCAGTTTCAATAAAAGGATATTTCAACTTTTTTTAATATCCTTTAAAATGTTCGCTGCTGTACTAAACATCTTTCCTCATGCTGTTGCCACAAACAAGCCGCTAGAATCTGAATCTGAGCTCTAGGTCTGCATACAAACACAAGTGGCTTTCCTCGATTGCTGTCGTGACATTTTCAAACATCTCTGAAGACCTGAAATGTGTTATTATATGTTCATTAACTTCGGTAGGCAATGCAACACATACACTGTGACTGGCAAAATCAAATCAAATGCACTCAGAAGAGCTGTCAATGAACGCACACGTCACCTGATGCAAAACTTAAATCGTGCATTCATAAAAAGTCTCAAGGATATCTCCGTTTGTGCAAATCTCTTCACATTGATTTCATTCTGAATTTCACAGACAGAAAGTGAACAGGATTTGCTTGTGGGTAGTAAGACATGTTTACAACATTTGTGAAGGTTATAGGCAACTGTGCATGCATTTGTTCGTAATTTTGAGACTAACTTCCTCCCATATTTGTCCTTCTAACTTGTTTTATCTAACTTGATCCGTCTCGACTCTCTTTCAGAGCTGGACAAGTCACAATGTCAGAAGGCTTTCTCGTGGATGTTTTAAAGAACCTCATCTTGATTCGGTATTTTTGTGTTTGCTGGATGCCGAGAGGAGTCTTACAGCTCGTCCAGCGCTGAAGTGCAGTCCACAAGAGATCCCCGTTCAGAGAGTTTGCGGGATATCTCCCGCATTGCAGTTAAATGAGAGGAAAAGATGAACGTCAGCGACTACTTTTGCAACAGCACTGATCTCCAGATAACACCAATCCAACAGTACCAGCACCAGATCTATGCCGTCTTCTACACAGTGATCCTTGTCCCTGGACTGATCGCCAATGTTCTGGCGCTTTGGATTCTGTACGCCTACGTGAAGGAAACGAAGAAAGCGGTGATCTTCATGATCAACCTGGCCATCGCCGACCTGCTGCAGGTGTTGTCTCTACCTCTGCGTGTTTACTACTATCTGAACAACTCGTGGCCTTTCGGCGAGATTGCTTGCATGGTCTGCTTCTACGTGAAGTATGTCAACATGTACGCCAGCATCTACTTCCTGGCCTGCATCAGTGTGCGGCGCTGCCGCCTCATCATCCAGCCGCTGCGCTACAGCAGCTCGAAGAGAGGACGCGACCGCAGCTGCTGTTTGGTCGGGTGGTTCGTGGTGTGTCTGGGGTGTCTGCCGTTCCCTCTTCTCCGGAAGAACCACACCAAGCCCAACTGCTGCTTCTCTGAGCTGCCCATGATGGACCTCAGCAGAGAGCTCGGGGTGTCCCTCGTGACGCTGGCCGAAATCATGGGCTTCCTGCTGCCGCTGGCGGTGGTCGTCACCTGCACGTGGCTGACCTCGTCGAGTCTGCGCGAGAAGAGCTGCGTCCTGCAGGACACCGGCGAGAAGCACAAGGCGCTCAAGATGGTGCTGAGCTGTGCTTGTGTGTTCCTGGTCTGCTTTGTTCCCTATCACATCACCTTCCCTCTGGACTTTTTCGCCAAATTAAACAGTAACGTTAGTTCTGAGTTCAAGAACACAGTCCTCCACGCTCATCCGATCACCTTGTGTCTGGCGAGTCTGAACTGCTGCCTGGACCCGGTGATGTACTACTTCACCACGGACGAGTTCAAGCGCCGGCTGTCCAGGCCAGAGCTGCAGGAGAGCGTGACCTTACACCTCAGAAGCTCCTGCTCCACGAACCGGGACGTCTGACAGAGACATGCTTCACCACCACGAAAGCAACTTTCTGTGTGTACTATTGACAAACTTTGTTAAGAAACGTGTGTAACTGCTGCATATTTATGAAAGAGCTGACTTAGTTGATTTTTATTGATATGAGCCAAGATAATTTAACAAATAAATCTTCTTTTGCAGTTCGGGGAATGGACAAAAAAGGCAAAATGTGAATGATATTATTTGAATGTATTTTTAAATGTAATCTATTCCTATGATGTAAAGCTGAATGTGCTGATTTGGTGTAAACATGTCTTATTATTATTATCTGAGTGCTTCATATTCTTCATAGCTGATTTTAGGATAGAATTAATTTTAAACAGATTTGTGTGTTTGTGTAAAAGTCTATTTTTACTGTTACTTTTGAGCCATGTAATGCACTCTTGCTGAATAAAAGTATGACTTACATATATTTTTGCCTAAAGATTTGTTAAAAACAACTGTAACAAACAAATGGTCAAGAAACAAATGTATAGACAGCATTTAAGACTGTTGTAACTTTGCATCAGTTCAGTGAACACTTTCCAGCCAGTGGTTTTAAGAGAAAAAGTGCCAGCATTTTTTGATCGTTTTCACAAAAATGTTCATGTCCCCAGAATATTCTGCTGTCTGAACATCAAAAGAAAGAGCAGCGCCTCTGCTTTTGAACAAAAACATTATTCTCGCTTCATGCATTCAGGCTTCTTACTCTTGAATGTGGATAAAAAGCAATATTTTGAGCGAGAAGTTGATAAACCTGTTTTTGGACTTCACTCGGGCTTGAGAAGAAGATGAGCGGTCAATCGCAGCACTCGACTCGTGCCGTGCTCGTTTCTGACGCTATGAAACGATGTTGAAGTCCAGTCTGAGCAGGAGCAGCGCTCGGCCACTTCTGCTGACCGATGAACACTGGGATATTACTGTTGTCCTCTACAGGAGAAGCAATCTTTGACGCCTCATGTTTTATATCAGTTTACATCCATTGGAATGGAAATAAGTGTAGTATTGATCTTGTTGATTCTTGAATTGAATTGATAGATCGTTTTATTTTTAAAGACCCCCCAAAAAAACTCAAGTTGTCAGACATGATTATATATAATACTGTTAAAACTTAAAACTTAGCCCTTTTCACAATAATATATTATCAAATTCCTATAAAAGCATTTATTTGTGTGGTATGAATAATAAAGCAAGCACTTGTTATGAAGCCCAGATCCTCCAAGGCACTCATGTGGAGAATTAAACAGGCTTTAATGACCTGGGCTAAATCATTCAAACCGATTAGAAGTGTCGATCTACACTTTCTCTTAGTAATGAGTGGATGAGAGGATGATCTGTGGGAGTGGCTACGACCAGCTAATTGATGCAAAACAACAAACCCTCCAACTGTCACGGTTCATGGGTTCATTGAATCCTTCTCTGTGTTGGAGGCGCTTGTGTTGGAGGCGCAGTCATCTCCCGCTCCACCTGCAAGTCATCACATCTGACTATTTACTCACCTCTCTCTCACTACTCCTCTGTCAGATCGTTACAGGCATCCCTCCCTGTGTGGACCTTTTCTGCCCTGGTCGCCGGTTTCGGGATTACCTGTTCTGGACCGTCTGCCGCTGCTTTGCCCACTGCATCCCTGCGTCACTCTCTCCCGCCCGCAGCACTTCTCCGGACACTTCCCTCATTACGCTCTCCTTGTCAATAAATCTTTTTCACTCGCATCTGGATCCTGTTGTGCTTTCTGTCAGTGCCGTAACGCCAACATTATAATAATAACCAAAGAAATAGGAGATACTGTAACACTTAACATACACAATACACATACATTATATATATAAATGCTTGTCAAATGTGTTTTTTGGATGGGGGACACCAAATGTCCCCAATTCTGTAGAATGGCCCATATATATATATATATATATATATATATATATATATATAGATGTTTACTAAGACCCTTAAATTATTTATTGAAACGCACAATAATATTTAAAATATTTAAAAGCTTTATATTTTTAATATCATCATGTATTGGGTACTTTCAATTAGGAGGTGGCTGTCCCAAACCCTTACATGTAAATTTCAACTTGTGAAAATTATATTTAAATATTTTTTGCAAGTTTTTCCATTCTTGTTTTTAAACGTATCTTTTTGTTTTGTTTTAAAAAATGAAGTTAAAATTTTTTTAGATTTTTTTATTTTATATGAATCTTTATGTAAAAAAAAACATGTCCCATATTTTCATGTCACTACCAAAACACTGAATGTTTTAGTCCATTGGGTGAGACTGATTTTAACCACAGCCCTACATTTTTGATCAGGAAATATTCCTGTGTCCCTCTCTCTCATATGCTATCTACTCATATGGTGAGTAGATTGATCCCATCATTTTGAGGTAAATGTGTTCTAAAGTCTGAAAATATGTGTGTAACTTTAAGGAATGTCACTACCAAACACATTTTTTCTGCTATTAAGAAAACTTTTTTATAACTATATTTTATACAGTTTTTATATGTGTACCACTGTTCTGACCAGTGATTGCTAACCATGTGCTGATTTGCATCTTCGAGCTAGGCTCAAAATTATCTAAAATTGTCACTACCAAAACAGTCACGACCGAAACATGTCTTGAAGTTTCAGTTGTGACATCATTGTTTTGGTAGTGACAAAAGGGAACACATAATGCTTTATTTATTTAATTTAAAAAAATTTGCACACTGTAAAAAATCCAACTGATGTTTTGTATGACAAATTCAGCTTTCAAAGTTTAATCAACTATTTAACAGGAATACAAGTTGAGAACTCAAAAATTTTCTGCAGCTGGTTGCCTTTAACTTACGTTTTCTCAACTTTTTTTTTTACAGTTATGCAAATCATTACTACTGCAGTATTTTTTAGTAGTGTTTTAGTATGCAAGTTAAAAGTTTTGTACAAATTTATTAAATTACAAATTCAGCTTTTAAAGTTCAATCAACTATTTAACAGGAAAAAAGTTGAGATAATTCAAAGTTTGTACAACTATTGGCTCTAAGATAAGAAAACTCAAAAATGTTCTGCAGCTGGTTGCCTTTAACTTTTAAGTTTTCTCAACTTTTTTTTTACAGTGTACAGTTATGCAAATCATTACTGCTATAGTATTTTTTAGTAGTGTTTTAGTATGCAAGTTAAAATTATGTAATGTGATAAGGTTACAATTAAGGGTGCAGTCAATGATATGTAACAGTCTGACTCTCATACCAGCGGACCAGGGTTTGAGTCCTGCTTGCAGCAGGCGATTCGAACAGGAGGGGGTTATAGATAGGATGATAGCGTTGGATTGTTAGGTTGTTGTCAATAATGTTAATTTATATGATATTAATGCCTAGAAAGAATACAAGAGAGAGACAGAGAGTCTCTCTATGTGGTTCTGGATAATTATCTGAATGAATATGTTATACACTCACCTAAAGGATTATTAGGAACACCTGTTCAATTTCTCATTAATGCAATTATCTAATCAATCTAATAAACATGGCAGTTGCTTCACTGCATTTAGGGGTCAAGACAATCTCCTGAACTCCAAACTGAATGTCAGAATGGGAAAGAAAGGTGATTTCAGCAGTTTTGAGCGTGGCATGGTTGTTGCTGCCAGACGGGCCGTCTGATTATTTCACAATCTGCTCAGTTACTGGGATTTTCACGCACAACCATTTCTAGGGTTTACAAAGAATGGTGTGAAAAGGGAAAAGCATCCAGTATGCGGCAGTCCTGTGGGAGAAAATGCCTTGTTGATGCTAGAGGTCAGAGGTCATGGGCGACTGAGTCAAGCTGATAGAAGAGCAACTTTGACTGAAATAACCACTCGTTACAACTGAGGTTTGCAGCAAAGCATTTGTGAAGCCACAACACACACAACCTTGAGGCGGATGGGCTACAACAGCAGAAGACTCCACCGGGTGCCACTCATCTCCACTACAAATAGGAAAAAGAGGCACAATTTGCATGAGCTCATCAAAAGTGGACAGTTGAAGACTGGAAAAATGTTGCCTGGTCTGATGAGTCTCGATTTCTGTTGAGACATTCAGATGGTAGAGTCAGAATTTGGCGTAAAGAGAATGAGAACATGGATCCATCATGCCTTGTTACCACTGTGCAGGCTGGTGATGGTGGTGTAATGGTGTGGGGGATGTTTTCTTGGCACACTTTAGGCCCTTTAGTGCCAATTGGGCATTGTTTAAATGCTACGACCTGCCTGAGCATTGTTTTTGACCATGTCCATCTCTTTATGACCACCATGTGCCCATCCTCTGATGCTTCCAGCAGGATAATGCACCATGTCACAAAGCTCGAATCATTTCAAATTGGTTTCTTGAACATGACAATGAGTTCACTGCACTAAAATGCCCCACAGTCACCAGATCTCAACCCAATAGAGCATCTTTGGGATGTGGTGGAACGGGAGCTTCGTGCCCTGGATGTGTATCCCACAAATCTCCATCAACTGCAAGATGCTCCTATCAATATGGCCAAAATTTCTAAAGAATGCTTTCAGCAGCTTGTTGAATCAATGCCACGCAGAATTAAGGCAGTTCTGAAGGTGAAAGGGGGTCAAACACAGTATTGGTACGGTGTTCCTAATAATCCTTTAGGTGAGTGTACGTGCTGACTGCATATGTGCAATATAATTAGTTATTTGTATTAACATAAAATGTTGAATGTCTGATTCAACTATGGCAAACTAAGTATTGGGGTCACTACCAAAACATTACTGTCACTACCGAAAATGTGCTGTCACTACCAAAACATGGAAAGTTTTGTCAAAAATAAAGTATATTGAATTATCAACTAAGACGTTATGATAGTGTTTAGTTTAATGCTTATTCAACCTAATGAATCCTTATCTTTGAAATCAGTATGATAAACTTTATGCCTTCTACAAAGAAAGATTGGGTCCAAAATACAATAAATCTCATAAATGACAATTAAAATATTATTAAATTTGTAATTTTTATTGATTTAACCTGTAAAAAAAATTTTTTAAATAGAGAAAAAATATATTTACAAGGTTGTAAACAAAATCTTAATAGGTCATTATAAGCCTGCTTAAATTTTGATATATTGTTGTGTTTTTGTAGTGACAAATTTGGGGTGTGTGAAAATATTCCAGCACTTTCTGAAAATACAATTTGAGAACTAACCGCACAATTACTAGAAATGTATACCTTGGATATTGTACATTTTGCATACGTGCAAAATTTGTGGGGGAAAAATAAAAAATTTCAAGATGTTTCCAACTCTGTTTTGTCACCAATTCTGTAGAATCGCCCATATATTAAATGTTTTTCGCTGGAACAGCATGTTTAATCACTCCTAAATGCAATTTCCTTTTGGTTTGAGCTTCACAGAAATGCCCACACTCACATCGTAACCTGTAGACTACATATGAGGAACTGCAATTAATAAAGGACTCGATTGGATACACTTTACCAGAAGACAAATCAATAAAAGTATTTGTTCTCACTGTAGGAGTCATACCTACTGTTCCTACTGTTAATTTAATGTTTTTGTGTGGTATAACATTGTTTGTGTCTTTGAGTGTGTGTCCTCTATAGGTGGGACGGAAGAAAGAGGTGAAAAGCTGTAAGACATGTTCCTGTCTGTCTGGGTCTTCTTTGTCACTTCCTGTCCATAGAGTCATCGTTTCACTCCCTGCACCTGTCATGTAATCACTTAATCGTTAGTCTCCCAGGTGTTTGTGATTCTCTTGTGTATAAATCACTCTTGCATTTCCCTTGTGTTTGTCGGTTGTTGAAGTTGTAATGTTAAGTATTAGTCTGTCATGTGTGGATGTACCCGTGTTCCCTCGTCCTCGTCCTCGTCCTCGTCCTCGTCCTCGTCCTCGTCCTCGTCCTCGTCCTCGCCCTCGTCCTCGCCCTCGCCCTCGCCCTCGCCCTCGCCCTCGCCCTCGCCCTCGCCCTCGCCCTCGCCCTCGTCCTCGTCACTAGAGTTTTGTTTTCAGTTTGTTTAAATAAGTGTTTCAGTTTAATCCTGCCGTTCCTCCTTGAGCTACACCAGCACCCCATCGCTACAAAAGCCCCCGACAGGAAGAGCAAGAGCATACGGTCTTTTGATCGCGCACATGGAAGCCAACACATGCTCGAGTTGTTTGTTTGCTTTGTTTCGATTCACTTTGTTTTTAATAAGCTTCAGTTCTGATTTGAACCTCAATGGACTTCTCCAGATCTGTTAATGGAAACCTGCATCAACACCTCCGGCAGTGGACAGGAACGGGATCGAATACAGGACGGTTTCAAACTTGTTTTTACCACTACACTCTCCATGTTATCACAATGTCTACCTCCATCTGAAATGTCCTACTAGAGAACCGAGCCATAATTTCTTGTCAGGAGCAGGAAGAGAATTATCTTATTTCTAATAGTTGGTGGACCGTTAAAATAATAAACCATTCGTTTTTCTGGAAAAATTGCCCTAACAGTGCTATTACTTTCAGCAATCTTACGATTACAAACTTCTCTTTAGTTTGTGTTGCCTCATGGCTGTAAGTCGACGAAAAGAAAACATATTTGTAATGATTAGCACTCTTTTCTTCTCGCTCAACTTGTTTTCTGTACACAGATTAAATTGGTGGCTCTTGCTAACACTTTCAGGTCATACCCACTCTTCCAAATCTACTAGACAAATCCTGAAACTGAATCACATAGTCAAGTCATTTTCAGATCACATATGTTTCCCACTTTAAAACTGGCCATGAGGAATATTTTCAGTCAAGGTGGATGAAAACTGTTAGCTCTAAGAACAGTATTTTGATCCGTTAGTTTCCTAAAAATCAAAAAGTGCAGCTCACTGTGAACCAATGAACATTTTTGAGCTAGCCTAGTAATGTTATGTATTCCCAGGGCGCTCAGGCTGAAGAACTCAGGGACTCATCTCCATCAGGAGAACAGAAACAGAGCTCACTGCTGTCAGCACGGATGCAGTGGCCAGTGATTATCTCACAGTGATCTCCACACAAGCTTAAAGGGGAAATGTGTCAGTTCAGTCTCTTCCGTCTGGTTTGTTCTTGGTTTTGAGACCGAGGCCTGCCACTCTTGTAATGTCTTTTGAGAGCGCTCTTCTGTCCGGTGTGTTGAGTTCTGTGCAGCACACGGTTTGCGGTCACATCGGCCGCCTGCTTCCGCGTTAAGCTTTGTCTTGTGTTGTGTAGCGGCAGCTTATGTTCTTCACTAACTGTGTGGTTATGTTGTCTTGTTTTGTGTGAACTCAGTTTATAGTGTTCACATTAGCTGTGTGTTTGAGCACATGGCTTGTCGTGGGTTTCCCTGTGCTTCCCTGTCTATTGTCTTGTGATCTGATTATGGGTTCATTTGCCTCACCTGTCCTCCCTCTTTTATTTGCTTTTGTACCCATCTATTCTCCTTGTGTTGCAGTCACATTGGAGTTTGGATGAAGAGAGCATCAAGGTTTATTAGTGATGCTGGGTGAAATCCGCTTCATCAGAACCAGCTGGGTTCTGGGTTATCTCTACTCGACGGTGGAACATGCAGTATTGAATTCAAGCAGCCAGCTTTCATCCCCAGAATCCCAACAGAGAAGCACCGTAACGACAAGAGTTTGTATAGTTCGTTCTTTGCTATGGGTGATTTGACTGTAAGAGTGAAACTTCTCTAATGTACAGGCTGCACATCACTAAAAGCACTCATACGTTTGATCAACAAATGAAAATGAGATTTTTTTTCTTCAAAGAATGAGTGAGTGTGAGACGTCAATCCCAGACACTTCTTATCTGACAGAAGACAGTGTTGACAGAGAATGTTTTTGGACAGAAGATAAAGCAGGATGTCTTCTGGATCCGGTCGTACCGGAGACCTGATCTTCAGTTGTCTTCATGTCAATAACATGCAAAATCCGGCACAGAGCTTGAGAAAACACCCTTTATTTTTATAGATCAACAAATCATGGTAAACTTTTCCAAAAAATACCTTTTTCCAAATATTAGAAAAGCTCAAACAGATTCACATGGGATTTTCATCAAGTGAAAATATATACATCAGGTACATATATTACCTTTTACACAGGGACAAACACACTAAATGATCCATCAGTCTTGTATTTTGAGAATACTTCTCTTCTCTATGTCATTCATTTCCTTTAAAATTAGAGAGACGTTGTACCGAAGCTCCTGGAACTTGTCAACTGGAACCTAGAAAAGAAGAGAGAAATTAATCTCACAAACGCATGTTTAAATCTCTGTGTTTTCAGCTGAACTCTGTTCTGTTACGGCACAAGAAAGTAGCTTGTATTAATGGAGCATGTTTTCTGAATTCATTTATTTGTGCTTTCGTTTGATGGATGAAAAGGTAATTTAAACAAGAGCAATAGTGAAGGCAAGAATGGTTTATTTCTGAACCACCATTTTTTCATATTGATCCAGCAAAGCAGAATCACTTGTATTTATTATTTTGGGATACTCTATATTTATATATTTGTTTTCTTTAATCTGTATTTTCCCGCAAAAAAGTACAAAACATTAAGTAGACTAGTTTAGCTTTTTTACAGCAGTTTTCAATAAATGTGTGGCTAACATACGTTTTCATTTCCGATGCATCTGTAAATATCAGATAAATGATTAACGGTGTGACTGCGTATAATGAAACATCACCTCGAATCGATGCAAGCGTCCGTCTGAGAGTTTCATCTGCATGAGAATGGACGGCTGGAGCGCTCGAGCCAGAGAACTAAAACACACACACACACACACACACACACACACACACCAACCATCAGTCACGTGACCATTCACAGAAATACAATCATGCTCACTCTTATCACTGCAATAAAGTGTTAATACAGCATTTTATTTAGATATAACTCTCGGTTTGCATTTGTTTTTCAGGGTTTCCACTCGTTCATCAACAGAAGATTCAAGCTCTTATAAATCAAAATCATCTAAACATTTACTGGAAACAAAAATAAGTAAATGTAAATGAAGTGTTAAATACGGTCAACGGCCCTCCGCCGCTAGAGTTAATGCAGTCTATTGCAGCTGTTGCAATGATTTAGCATCGTGGCTAACGCTGGACGTACGCGGGGTAGGTTACCATGCCAACCCTTATACTGCATTGAGTTAATGCAGTCTAACAGTCTGAAAGCACGATCACCGAAAAACAAACGAATGACAGCGTCAATCACAACCTTCCGACACAATCACAGCTCTCCGCTGCTTTTCCTTCTCGACTCAAGGAACATGTGTTTTCCAGTCTCACCAGGACTGCGTTCATAAAGAACATGCCATCGTGTCCACAAAACAAAGCTTTGCAACTCTAACTGCAATTTCAATGTAAAAGGACAAATTGTCATAATTACACAGCCCTAAAAGCACTGAATTAAGAACTGCTCATTTCACTATATATTATGGTATGTGTGTGGAAGACCAGCAGGTTTGAGGCAATAGTGTGTGAACAACGCCTTATGCCTTCACATTAACTTTTGCAGCCTTTAATTTGAGATACAACAATACCTTGAGATATGAGCGTCCCGACATATGAGTGTTCCAAGACACGAGCAAGCCTTCCTGCAATGTTTTGTGAGTAAATATCTGAGATACGAGTAAATATCTGAGATACGAGTAAATATCTGAGATACGAGTAAATATCTGAGATACGAGCAGCTGAGAGACGCTCCTAGCACTCGCCTCTCACTCCATGTGTTCCTCGACTTCATTACGCTCCTCCGCGCGTCTTCCTGTGGTGTGTTACACTCATTTATGGGTAATTGCATATGATCTCCACTAGAGGCAGCTTGGTTTTACAGCGGGGGTTACCGAGGGCAACGAGTGATTCACCAGTATTAAGCTGGGAGCAGCACGAGTTATGAGTGTTCAATCATAATAAATATGAGCTTCTGATCCAACACTGCACTTCTGTATTGTGTTTGTTATCTACGTTACCCCTCCCTCCCCCTCTTCCACACGTCGTCATTAGCCGCTACTGTCTCGTCATTCAGTTTTTTCTGTTAATTCTTATGGAGAAAATGATTTGAGATACGAGCAACTCGAGTTACGAGCTCGTCCTGTGACGGATTATGCTCGTATCTCAAGGCATTACTGTATTCTCATTCGTCTCTATAAACTGATGGCTACTGCCGTACCTGGTTGAAACGGCAACATCAACCCTCCATTTAAACTCCTCCATCTTGGCCAGACTCGGCCCTGGATGAGCGTCACTGACGGAGGATTGCCTGGAAGAGAATCCGGAAACACACAAACTTGTCAGGATAACACAGTCAGTCTGAAGGAGAAACGCATGTTTGCCGAAATCACACCTGTTTCCAAAGACGGCACTGGACAGATCTGCCACGAACTCTTCAGGAACCCTGTCCAGAAACACACACACACACACACATCAGGCAACCCGCAGAACCACAATCACTCTCAGAAAACATGACCCGTCTCTTACCGAAGAGCTCTGAGATCCTCGTCAAAAGCCTGAAACACAGAGAACTCAAAATCAAGAACTGAAAGGTTTCTTCACACCCCCCCCCCCCCCCCCTCCATTTCATGGAGAATGAAAACTGCATCTCCATACAGTTGGTTAGCAGCAGGAAGCATGAAGTGCTCTAAAACTTCCTGGTGTACGGCTGCGTTGACCTTTGACCTCAGAAAACACAGTGGAGCAACACCAGCAGATGACATGCACCCAAACCATCACTGACTGTGGAAACTTCACACTGGAGCTCGAGCAGCGTGGAGTGTGTGCCTCTCCTCTCTTCCTCCAGACTCTGAGACCCCAACATTTACTCTCATCAGGGAACATAACTCTGGACACTCAGCAGCAGTCCAGCGCTCATTGTCTTTATCCCAAACGAGACGCGTCTGACGCGGTCTGTTGCTCAAGGAATGCACAGCTGAAACCATGTCTTGCATCCGTCTGTGTGCAGTGTATCCTGAAGCACTGACTCCAGCTGCAGTCACTCTCTGTGAATCTCCCACACATGTTTGAATGGGTTCTGTTTCTCAATCCTCTCCAGGTTGGGTTATCCCTATTGCTTGTACACTTGTTTCTACCACATCTTTTCCTTCCCTTCTCCTCTCTATGAATGTGTTTGGACACAGAGCTCTGTGAACACAAGCCTCTTCTGCAATGATCTTTTGTGTCTTGGCCTCCTTCTGTAAGGTGTCAACGGTCGTCTTTTGGACAACTGTCCGGTCAGCAGTCTTCCTCATGATTGTGTAGTTACACAACTACACTGAGAGAACATTTAAAGGCTTTTGCAGGTGTTGTGAGTTCATTAGTTAATTAGCTGATTAGAGTGTGGCACCAGATGTCTTCAATATTGAACCGGTTCACAATATTATACATTTTCTGAGATACTGAGTTTGGGATTTTCCTTAGTTGTAAACATCTGAAAATATATCAGTCTGTGTGTAATGAATGAATATAATATACAAGTTCCAGAACTGGAATAGATTTCTTAACCATCAGCTTTTGAAACCTGATGGAGTCGCGATGGAAGAGAAAACGCACAATAATTGCGTCGATTGCATGAAACGAGCACAATAGATATAGTTATGAATACTTTGTAAATGAAGATGCAGAGAGCCGCTCACCTCCTGTCTCAGAGCCGGCAGACGCTGCGCCTCCTTCAGCAGAGCGTAGAGTCCAGCCGTCACGCGGTTCAGGCCGTCCTCAGACACCAGCCCGCTCTCACTGACCCGCCGCAGAGCCTCACCGCCGTCCTGCCCGCGCACCGAGCCCAGCACCGCTGACACACGGACATTACAGCTATCATCTGCATTCAGAGCACTGGAATACACTCGACCACACTACGCCAACCTACAGCTCAGACACTGCCTCAGATCTGCCGGTTCATACCCTGATGAGCGCTTACTTCTGCTGTATAGAAGTGTGTGTGTGTGTGTGAGTGTTATTGTGTGAGTGAGAGTGTGTTTGCGTGAGTGAGTTTGTTTGTGAGTTGTTCACTTTAATCTTTCATGAGGTGAGAGTGTGTGTGTGTGTGTGTGTGTTGTTCACTTCACACTGTCATGTGGTCAATAGGTGTGTGTTTGTATATCATGTGTAACAGGTGGACAGATCCAGATAAGCGTCTGCTGTGAACAAACATCTTTAACATGTCAGTTTGCATTATAAATCATAAACATCTTAAAGACGTTTTCTCTCTCTCTCTCTCTGTATTCTCTCTCTCCTCCTGTGATAAGTGTCTGAATCTCTCTGTTTTCAGCTCTTCTGCTTCTCCACGATGAATCGCTGTCAGTCGCTTTGGATAAAAGCGTTTTCTAAACGAACAGACGAGGTGCGCGCGCATCACTGGTCACGCGCACCCGCGGCCGCGCGCTGTTATGGAGCATCAGACTCACCGCGCAGGATGTGTGTGAATGTTTCTCTGCTGAGATCCTTCAGGTGTTTCCACAGCAGATCCACATCTGACGGCACTCTCCCTCCAAACACACTCACAGCCTCACTCATCTTCCGTACTCTTCCTCTGCTGCCCTCTTCCTCCTGCGCTTCTTCAGTGTCTGTCACGAGCGCGCGGGAGCTTCAGTGCTGCCCTCTCCTGGACTGAACACACACACACACACACACACACACACCATCCTCTCCTGGACTGAACACACACACACACACACACACCATCCTCTCCTGGACTGAACACACACACACACACACACACACACACCATCCTCTCCTGGACTGAACACACACACACACACACACACACACACCATCCTCTCCTGGACTGACACACACACACACACACACACACACACACACACACACACACACCATCCTCTCCTGGACTGAACACACACACACACACACACACACCATCCTCTCCTGGACTGAACACACACACACACACACACACCATCCTCTCCTGGACTGACACACACACACACACACACACACACACACACACACACACACACACACACACACACACACACACACACACACACACACACACACACACACACACACACACACACCATCCTCTCCTGGACTGAACACACACACACACACACACACACACCATCCTCTCCTGGACTGAACACACACACACACACACACACACACACCATCCTCTCCTGGACTGAACACACACACACACACACACACACACACCATCCTCTCCTGGACTGAACACACACACACACACACACACACACACACACCATCCTCTCCTGGACTGAACACACACACACACACACACACCATCCTCTCCTGGACTGAACACACACACACACACACACCATCCTCTCCTGGACTGAACACACACACACACACACACACCATCCTCTCCTGGACTGAACACACACACACACACACATACACACACACACACACACACACACACACACACACACACACCATCCTCTCCTGGACTGAACACACACACACACACACACCATCCTCTCCTGGACTGAACACACACACACACACACACACACACACACACCATCCTCTCCTGGACTGAACACACACACACACACACACACCATCCTCTCCTGGACTGAACACACACACACACACACACACACACACACACACCATCCTCTCCTGGACTGAACACACACACACACACACACACACCACATCCTCTCCTGGACTGAACACACACACACACACACACACACACACCATCCTCTCCTGGACTGAACACACACACACACACACACACACACACACACACACACACACACACACACACACACACACACACACACACACACACACACACACACACACCATCCTCTCCTGGACTGAACACACACACACACACACACACACACACACACACACCATCCTCTCCTGGACTGAACACACACACACACACACACACACACACACACACAAACACCATCCTCTCCTGGACTGAACACACACACACACACACACACACACACACACACACACCATCCTCTCCTGGACTGAACACACACACACACACACACACACACACACACCATCCTCTCCTGGACTGAACACACACACACACACACACACACACACACACACACACACACACACACACACACACACACACACACCATCCTCTCCTGGACTGAACACACACACACACACACACACACACACACACACACACACACACACACACACACACACACCATCCTCTCCTGGACTGAACACACACACACACACACCATCCTCTCCTGGACTGAACGCCCCCTCAGATCACCATGAAAGTTAAAGTAATTTTAATGATAAATAAAATATTTTATTTAAATAAATACATTTGCCAATTGCCCTTTCTTCGTGTTCCTAGAGTCAATATTACTCTTAAATAGCAACATTTTAGTAAAGAAAAGTCTGTTAGGCCAAGCTGAATTTTGATTGGTCGTGTCGTTTGATTAGCGCGCTTCCCCACTCTAACGTCAGGTTACATTTCTCGCGCACCAGAACATACACACTTAATCACATTTCGAAGCTACGGATGATCATTACTCAATGCAGGCCCGCTCACGCCACTGTGCATGGCTGATTGGAAAGAGCAGCACTTGCGGTGATCCACAGGAAAAGAGATTTCAACACTCGTCAATTCTGATCAGCTTTCTCGTAACCGCCTATATGTGTCTGCAATTGTAGACATTATTGAGTTCCTTGTCTCAAACGCACTGCCATTGAGGGGTACCACTGCTTCAGTTGATGACAGAAGTCACGCGCGCAGTGGACTGTTCCTGTCTCTTTTTGATTACACGCTCAGGAAAAACAAGGATCTAGCAAAGGCCTTCAGTACGATTCCGAAAAATGCAACGTACACATCACACGATGTTCAAAATGATTTAATTGAACTGATGAGTACAGTCGTGACAGAGCACATTGTTAAAGACATTGGGGAGTCATGGTTTACAATTAAAGAAAGAAAAGGCTCCTGGATCAACGGTGGACTGGACACCTTGAGACGTTATCTGTGGTGCTGAAATCGCACGACATGCTTGTGGATTTTCTGAATGAAATGGCAACCACAGGAAAAGGTGCTGATGTTAAAATTGAAGCTGTTGGGCTGCACAAGGCCATCACAGAACCGAAGAAGAGAAGATTGCAGCTCTACTGAGGTATCGTCCGTAAGATTTTTCAGTGCTCATTTGTAAGTAGCTGCATTTCTTTGTTGTTTTTCTATTTTCTATAGAGCACCTTTAACTGTTACTGATGTTTCAAAACAATTCAAGTCTTGATTAATGGGTTTAACTGATCAAAAGTGACAAAGACATACGTATTGTTACAAAATATCATATTTAAAATAAATGCTGTTTATGTGATGATTATATTTGAAATAAATGTTGTTTATAAAATAAATGCTGTTTATGTGATGATTATATTTAAAATAAATGATGTTTATGTGATTATATTTAAAATAAATGATGTTTATGTGATGATTATATTTAAAATAAATGATGTTTATATGATGATTATATTTAAAATAAATGATGTTTATGTGATGATTATATTTAAAATAAATGATGTTTATGTAATGATTATATTTAAAATAAATGCAGTTCATGTGATGATTATATTTAAAATAAATGCAGTTCATGTGATGATTATATTTAAAATAAATGCAGTTCATGTGATGATTACATTTAAAATAAATGATGTTTATGTGATGATTATATTTAAAATAAATGATGTTTATGTGATGATTATATTTAAAATAAATGATGTTTATGTGATGATTATATTTAAAATAAATGCAGTTCATGTGATGATTACATTTAAAATAAATGATGTTTATGTGATGATTATATTTGAAATAAATGTTGTTTATATGATGATTATATTTAAAATAAATGCTGTTTATGTAATGATTAAATTTAAAATAAATGCAGTTCATGTGATGATTATATTTAAAATAAATGATGTT
This sequence comes from Rhodeus uyekii, assembly GCA_037043235.1. Classification (NCBI taxonomy): domain Eukaryota; kingdom Metazoa; phylum Chordata; class Actinopteri; order Cypriniformes; family Acheilognathidae; genus Rhodeus; species Rhodeus uyekii. Next base: position 384,197 of record JAWRVZ010000247.1, on the reverse strand, counting down.
TATGTGATGATTATATTTAAAATAAATGATGTTTATGTGATGATTATATTTAAAATAAATGCTGTTTATGTGATGATTATATTTAAAATAAATGCAGTTTATGTGATGATTATATTTAAAATAAATGCAGTTCATGTGATGATTATATTTAAAAGAAATGCTGTTTATGTGATGATTATATTTAAAATAAATGCAGTTTATGTGATGATTATATTTAAAATAAATGATGTTTATGTGATGATTATATTTGAAATAAATGCTGTTTATGTGACAATCTGGCAACACTGAACAGCAACAACAATGCGCATGCTCAAAGTCTTCTTCTCTGTGTATAGTGTATATCTGTGGCAGAATTACAGCGCCCCATACTGGTCTGGCATATAAACTACACCGGATTCAGTCGGTTTCAGTGGACGCTGATTATTTTTTTTTGAACGAGGAAAAAAAAGATCGGATAAGGAACGCGCCGGCATCGTGTGGACGTGGCCTTAAACCTACCAAAATGACCCTCCCATAATGACACACTCTAGGGAAGACTGAGACCAAACATCTCCCCCCTTACTTGACTAGGAAGGAGTAAAAGATCATCAGCTCCCTACCCAATACACCCTGTGGGGGACGCTGTCTTTTAATTTGGACACACCAAGAATCATATTAATTGATTCTCATATTGTAATATACTTCAAAATCAACAGGTTACATATTTCAAATGATTACTTCATATATTTAGGATATATCGTAGATATGCAGTCCTTCAATGCCAGAGGAACTCTCAGGCGCTTCCGGTGGCCTGGAGCGCTATCTGGGTCGCTCCATCGTTGCCAGAGGTGCCCTGGACCGGCCTAGGGTGCTGTCTGGTGTTGGGGCGGGCAGTGGGTTTTTAAACCGCCAGTAGAGCCAACCCTTGATGTTCCATCTTCAATTCATCACCTAGACTTTTCATTATTAGTAAATGCAGATTACAACAACAAAAGTTAATTCTGCTAATGAATAGCAAAAAAACCCTCTCTTTTCCAAGTGACATTCAACATGATAACATGTGCAGATATGTTAGTAATAGCTCAATAAAACAAAAGGAAGAGCTTTAGTGCCAAAATAACAAACAAATCAGATATGTCTAACTGCCTACTCTACCCATTTTCTAAAAGTGCTTATCTAAGTTATTTTCAAAAGAAAATACATAGTTTGTCTATCTCCCTCTCTATTCAAAACATCAACAAACTTTCTAAAGTAAAATAGGCACCACCTTCCATTTCTACAGATCTTTACGGCATTCATCCAGCTCATCCAAGCCTAAATCAAATTAGGTAACTGTTATAAGTGTGTGTGTGTGGCTGGCGTGCGATGCAGAGAGAGGCTCGGAACACGGAGTCAGAAACAAAAACACTTTAATATAGAAACGGAAAATAAACGGCACATAAGAGTGCAAAACAAGGAGGCATCCACACATAGCCCATCCACCTAACAATCACGACATATAACGTTAACAACTGACAACAGGGGAGTGCACACGGAGAACTTAAATACTGACTATGATTAACTGAAACACAAACCACCTGTGACTAATACGTGATGAAGGGAACTGAGTGACGGTGAGATAAGGAACGGGGAACATGTGACAAAGACAAGGTAAACTAAGAGCCCATGGTAAAGTGAAAATAACATAAACGTGACAGTAACCCCCTTGTGGTTGTAATATTCCCAATGTCCATTCCCTGTCGTTGCACAGAAATAGTAACCATTTGTCTGGTGGCAGCACTTGCTATCATTGATCTGAGACAAAGTATCACAACAAAACAATAGCAGAAAAATCCAAAATGCAATGACAATCATTACCCCCACCCTTATTAGCCAACCTTTCCATGAATTAATAGAGATTCAAGACATTACCCTAATTTGATATCCCTTCCAGTATTTAAGGTAACCTCTAACGATCTATTACCACTAACATGTATATTTTTCTCTTTATAAAATTTAGTGAATTGGTACGTTCCTGATGAAACGTACCAATTCACTAAATTAACAGAATGCATAACTGATATAAAAAATTGGATGACTAATAACTTTCTACTGCTTAATTCTGAAAAAAACAGAGATTCTAATTATTAAACCAAAAAGTTCGGCACATAATAATCTAGACTACTGCCTAACACTCGATGGCTGCTCTGTCAAGTCTTCGTCGTCAGTTAGAAACCTGGGTGTGCTCTTTGATACCAATCTTTCATTTGAAAGCCATGTTTCTAGCATCTGTAAAACGGCATTCTTCCATCTTAAAAATATATCTAAATTGCGACATATGCTATCTAAGACAAATGCGAAAAGTTAGTTCATGCGTTCATGAATTCAAGGCTAGATTATTGTAATGCTCTACTAGGTGGTTGCCCTGCACGCTTAATAAACAAATTCCAGCTGGTCCAAAATGCAGCAGCTCGAGTTCTTACTAGAACCAGGAAGTATGAGCATATTAGCCCAGTTCTGTCAAACCTGCACTGGCTTCCTATTAAACACAGAATACATTTTAAAATCTTGCTAATTACTTACAAAGCATTAAATTGTTTCGCTCCACTTAACACGATCTCTTAACACATTATAGTCCTTCACGTCTATTGCGATCCCAAAATACTGACCAGCTTATAATACCTAGAATATCAAAGTCAACTGCTGGCGGGCGATCCTTTTCCTATTTAGCTCCTAAACTCTGGAACAGTCTTCCTATTACAGTTCGGGAAGCAGACACACTCTGTCAGTTTAAATGTAGACTAAAAACACATCTTTTCAACCTGGCATACACATAACACACTATACATACATTTTTAATCCAAATCATGTAAAATGATTGTTAGGCTGCATAATTTAGCTCAGCCGGAACCGGGAACATTCCCATAACACCTGATGTACTCGATACATCAGAAGAAGAATGGCATCTACGCTGATATTGGTCTCTGTTTATTCCGAGGTTACCGTGGTCAGCCGGATCCGGGCCGTATCCAGATCAGATGAAGGACCTGCACATGGACACGAGCACAGCACTGCCCTGAAGTGTCTGCGGAGACCGTGACTCTACTAAACCCTCCCCTGTGACGATCATGAACATCTCCAATCAGACCAAATTGGACTTAATATTAGACTTGAATTGTCAATATAATAATCAAACTATCAGTCAATCAAATCAATCAATAATCAAAACTTAACACTTAATATTCATCAATTGTATTAAATCACCTGCTCTTTTAAAGCTGCCGTTCAGTCAAACAAACTTTGTTTATAATGTTTTCATGTGACCACTGTAAAGCTGCTTTGAAACAATCTGTATTGTAAAAAGCGCTATATAAGTAAAGGTGACTTGACTTGACTATAAATGTAATCATATCGACATAATCTAATACAATGTGCTTGAAGGGGCCTTCTGACACCAGTATTGTTGCTATAGATATTCCTTTTCTAGCGTTATTCTGTGCACAAATTTCGCTTTCACCAAGGTATTCATCAACTCGTTGCATATAAGGTGACCAGAGCCCTTGTCTTTTAATCTTTTTAAATACTTGCGCAATTGTCAAAACCATGCAGAGTCTAAGTAAATGTTTGCCACTTTATCTTTTGCAGGTATGCACGCTCCAGTAAGCGCTTTGAGTTCAGTCAGCTGTGCATGGTTGTTCACAGTGTTCAATCACATCTGGAACAAAGTCATTAGTGTCTCTTTTCACAATAGCAAAATCCAGCATGATTGCCCAGGTCATCTCTGAAGCACTGTGGTACATCTTTTGATGGTGATATGAGGATAAGTGAGCAGCCTAGAATACATAAACGATTCTACCCTTTTCTAACAATTCAGCGACTTTATGATGCGTATATATACAATAGCTGGGTAGCCCATTGTAATGGTAGATGTTTTTCAAAAGCGAAATATACAGCTACTAAGCCTGGTTGAGAACATGGTGGATAGCCTTGTGCTACACTATCCAGTTTAGTACTATAGTGAGCAAGTGGTTGCCTTTTCAACCACTACGTTTCCTGCGTTAACACAGTCGAGGCATAGCCATCTTTTCGGTCAGCTACATACGGATGAAATGTTTTATCATAGTTAGGGGTTGCAAGAGCTGGAGCAGTTTGTAATTCTTTTTTCAATGACTCAAAGGCAACAAGTGCCTCCGTATCACACTGTAATGCGGCTCTTAAGTTTTGGTGACCAGCTTGTTTCATGAAATCCTGTCATTCCTATAAAGGTCATTTTCAGTTTCAGGCTGTGGAGCTTGACTAATCCCTTCTAATTGACTCGGGGAGATTACTTTTTTGTTGTGTGTAATTATTCAACCTAAGTATTCTACCTGTGCAATTTTTCATTTGATTTTTTTCCTTTTAATTTTTCTTTTTTTTTTCTTCTAACCTTAGGTCTTCTAAATCTTCTTTCAGCACCTGATTAAACACGTGTGGTGAATGTTTGAACCTCTGTGCCATTCTAGTGTACGTTAATTGCCTACCTCTGTAAGTCAAGGGAAAAAAGGTTTCAGCTTTCTTCTGCCAAAGGTAAACAGAAGAAGGCTGAACAGAGATTAATGACAGTAAAATAGTTAGCAGCAGGTGGAACCTCTGCAGGAACCTCTTTACTGCCCTAAGATCATGTACTAATGTCCATATTAGCTTTTTCGACGGGTAGCTTTTTCTAACTGTCTCAACTTAGACTCCTGCCTGGACTAATCCTTCAATGGTTTTCCTTATTCCTTCTATTGCCTGAGGCTTAAGTGGGTATTGTTCTTTCTGTTCCATTTCTGTGATCAATTCGTCAAATTTAGAATTTGGCTTTTCCTTTACTTTTTGAATATCCTGAATTTCAATTATCATTTTTGGTATTCCTTTCATATTTCATTTCAGTGAACAGGCGATTTTTAAGTGCATCATATCCGAGGTTTCAAAAATCAACCGATTTTCTGTGGTTCTCCACTCTTTCCTTTTGGCTTTTAGCATCATTGGCCAAATTCCTTGGTTGTACACCCCTCGTTCTGGAAAAGGGAGACATGTGGGGTTGATTCATCTACCCTGAACCATTTTAATAAATGGATTTTCCTCAATTTGTAAAGCTGCCCCTTTCAGGTCTATTATCAAATATCGAGAAATGAAAGGTGTCTGTAGGCCTTCAGCCTCATTTAACCGTTGTTTTTCTAACTCAGGGTCCCTTGACAAATCATATCTCATAGTACAATGAAACTCAGTTTTGGGAATTTCTGGATTTGTTAGCTGTTCTCTTATATATTTTTCCCATTTGTGGATTGTTTTCCCTACTTCTTGTTCTAAGTTCCCTAACCAGTATATATTAGCTTGTGGTTCTTGTGTGCTCTGTCCTCTTAACATTGGCATCTGTCTACTCCCTTTGTCTTCTATATATTTTCCCTCCAGGGAACACCATATTTGCAACTTCCACTTACACATTGCATCCCTGCCTAACAAGTTGACTGGCGTTTGTTCTGATATCAGGACTGGAATTCTTATCTCAGAGTCTTTTGTCTGTCCCGAGAAATCTTTTCTCGGGCGTCTGTCCCGAGAAACCTCTTTTCTTCACATATTTTCCAAACCTGGGGAGATGAAAGGCATATTTTGGACTCAAACACGAATAAGTGTCTCCTGTATCAAGCATCATTGGTGTTGACTTGCCCTCTATTTTGACCTGCAGCATAGGTTCTTCATCAGCATCGAAGGATAGCATTGGGAGCTGATGTCTCCTCATAGGATTCTCTGGGCACCCCTAATAACCTTGATCTGGACCCCGCCATGGATTAGCAGGGCCTTAAGGGGTCTGTTGCCAGGCTTGGTAGCATTTGTGGCATGTCCACCGGCCACGGGTTGGTAGGGAAGTTCCTCTTGGTGTGTCCAAGCTGGTTACATCCCCAACATACTCCAGGCGGTCCATATCGTTGTTGGCTGCTGAGCAGCCTTCCTCTCCCTCTTCTCCTTTGTTGCTGCCCAATTGGATTTCTGTTGTTTTCTGATATATAGATCACAATTGGCATATTAGGCTGCTGCCCTCTTCCTGTGGGCATGAGCACATTCTGATTGGTAAGAACAGTCATTGGCACTAGTGATCGGTGTAGGCATCACTGTGTAGCGATTCTAAGCCTAAGGGAAATGGTGCGGATCTATGTGTGCGTGAATCGTTTATGATCAAACGCACATAAATCTGCACAAAGGGGAATTTGGATATTAACAGTTAATTATAACAGATTATAACAATTATTAATATCTATGGCTTGATTCGACTTGTAGAATTTTCTTTAATTCTAGAAAAGAGTTCAAAGGACGGATAATTTGTCCAGCAAATATGGACCTTATAAACTCTGGAAAAGGTTTATTTTGGCCACAAAGAAAGATCTTTCCATTAATTTGTAACAAGGATCGGTCACCATTAAAGTGACTTATGGATGAGCAATTCAGAGGCAATCACGTGTGAATATATATATTTTAATAATCAACAAACAATAGACAAACATACACAGATTAATTGAAAAAGGGAAGAAGAGAGAATAAGAGAGAGAGGGAGAGACAAAGGAAGGTAGTATTACAGACAATAACCTATTTGAGAAACAAGCAAGGAATCAGACCAACTTATTGGTATAAACTCAAAACTCTCTAACGATCATTTAAGGGCTACTTGCTTATGTTTCTTTCTGTGGCTGGTCCGAGGTTTGCGTCTTGCTGGGCGGGTCCATTGGAGTCCGCGGTAAGTTCAAATTGGGTTCTTAGTCTGGTAATGTCCTTTGTGGGCGCTCAGGATCCAAGAATCCGCGCCAGAGAAGAGTTGCAAGAGAGTAAGTTGCAAGAGGAGGAAGAGGAACAGGAAGAGTAAGAGTCTGGTCCTTAGACCGCAGGCGGTTTTAAAGGAATGAGGAGGCTGTGCCCCCTTTTGTCGGGCCGGCCAATCAGAATGAAGGAACTAAGAAGCGGGAAACTTTCCATTGTCTTTAGTCTGATGTGATTAGCATGTTTTATGGCCTACTTGAGAATGCAGACCTTTGGGTTTTGGAATAAAAGAAAGAGTCTGATGCATCCTAGCACAGTGAAACAAACCTAGACGGTCTGCAAATTGAAAGACAAAGATTTCGAGAGCATTCATGGCTATATTAATTATATTAAGTCTTGACATGAAAGCAAGATAAAGATTGGCATGGTCATGTGTAGGTAATTACTGATTATGAGCCACTCAATTATCAAACCATCTAAAATGGTTATAACAAAAACATGCATACATATAGGTAAAACACAAAAACTAAAAATGGTAAAACTAAAAATGGAAAATAACTAAGTTAAAAGTCACATGGCACAGTCTTTGTGTTCTTGGTATGTATGTGTGTGTGGGTGTAAGAATGGGGGCTGTTTTACGATGGCATCCTTTGAAATGCGGAGGAGAGCGAGGGTGAATGAGAATGGTTTGTGTTCCAGAGGTCTTAAACTGTCAGTTCACAGACTCTACGGAGCCGATCCTGTTGAATCACTTTTTCAATCAAAGAATGAATCTGATCGATCATTCATGAGCACCGTCCATACTCAACAACTACCCATTAGATTAGCAGGCACAAGGGGCGGTGCCGTCGTCATCATGAAGTTAGCAGGCGCAGGTGCCACTGGTGGAGGTTGCACTGGTGGGGTTGCTGATGCTTGTGTTGTTGGTTCTGGAGGGCTTGCAGGAGTTATTGTTGTTTTCTGCCCCTCCTTTTGTTTTTTGGTTTTCATTATCCATTAGCAATCATTCTTACTTTTCCATTTGCACAAATCTTTTTCCCTTTTCACATATAATCACACTCACACATTAATCTGATCAGAAATGCAATTTAGTGCGCACAGACAAAACACACAGAAACAGTTAGTTAGAACTCCACTTGCAAATAAATAAACATAAAATATCACAGCAGTATACATCACCCACAACAAGTAACACTCAGGTACAAAGTGGATCAATTCATAACATAACTTCATATTAAAAAACAACAACATGGAATGCAATAGTGGTAACTCCACAAAAACAAAAATGTATGTGTATTCCAGTTCATGACTATTCTTACGAAGAAGGGAGGAGAGGTTAGCTACGCCTCTCCAAACTCATAGGACAGCATGTCTGTTACATGTTTAGTATACTCACACAATTAATAGCATTCTTTTTTTCTTCCCCCTGGTACACTGACTAAATAACTTCACAAACCACAAGTACAAAGTGGAAAGAAAACAAAAAGTAGAACAGGAATAAATAAATAAATAATTAAATACAGTAATACCTTGGTTTACGCGCGACTTGGTGTACGAGCATGGAGGGTCGTATCGGTGTACGAGCATTGTCTCGGTGTACGAGAAAAAATTTCCCTCACCCATGCGCAGTTTTGCGTCGAAAAGATCCCTTTATCACCCCTTAACTCGTTCATTCTCTCAGTGTCTCTCAGTATGGGTGCATCATTCACCACAGTGCATTATTTTATACGTTGTTGTGAATATGATTACATGTGAATATGATGAAACTTTACTAATGGAGCATGTTACCAACACCACACATTGCATACTAATGAGACTCACATGTGTTCACAGTCCAACGCACCCAATGACGTTCTTAAAGGGCCATACACTTTTAGAGAACAGCATACTATAACAGTTATAACTCTGTACAGATCATATACATAAGTAATTTACAGCGGTTTTACCTCGTGTTGTGGCATTAATTGTGATCGCTATTCTTCACGTTGTAATATCGTTACAAATGTTGAAGGAACTAGTTAATCTGATAATCTTCAATAAATGTTAAGTTAATAGTCTTGTCACTTTAAGAGGGCGGGGTTTCAGTCGGCGCTAGAGAGAGTTGAGTGTGAGGGATTTGAGAGAGAGCTCCGAAGCAGAGATAGTTTTGATTCTTCTGTTATGTACGGCGGGTTGAAGCCAGAACCGCAATCCGATAGTTCTCAATAAAATTTCTGAATGAGAAGGAACCTGTCTGGTTATTAAAAGAAGCAACGCTACAATGTAGTGAAATATATAAGCAGAAACACCCCGCCCCCCCTCCCCTCTCCTCTCGTCTCGATCATGCCAGCAGTGAAGAGGTAAAGTGCATGTTACAGTAAATAGTTAATAATGACAGTTAAACTCTAAAAATACTTAATTAGTATTTATATGAGATCTTAATGGTTATAATTTGAAATGTAATTAATAGGTTAAAACTAAAAAAATATTTAAAATGGGCATTTATGGTTGTGTGGAACGAATCAAGTGATTTTTAGTGCGTTCTTATGGGGGAAATTGTTTTGTTGTACGAGCATTTTGGTTTACGAGCTCGCTCTTGGAACGAATTAAACTCGTAAACCGAGGTATTACTGTACATAAATAAATAAGTTCCAATATATGTACGTAAATCTACTTCTGTCACGTCTCCCACATTCCGGATCCTTCTGTGTCTTCTAGATTGTTCCACACCTGTCTCGTTAATCACTGCCCAAGTCCCGTCAGCTGTGTGTAGTTTCCTCGTCTCTATAAATACCCTCCTGTGTCCCTTTGTGTTTGTCGGTGTTCGTCAGAGTTCCTCGGTCGTTCCCCGCGTGTGGATGTTCCTCCGTGTTCCCCAGTGTTTACATCAGGTTTGCGTTTGCACCCTCGAGTGCCTTTTATGTTTGTATTTAAAGTGTTTTCAGTTTCTCCGTTTGTTAATAAACCTGAGTTTCGTTTGCATCTGAGTTTCCTCGTTTTTCTCCACATCACACGCCAGCACCCCTGTTGTATGACAACTTCACAGTTAGATCCACATAGGCACATTTGCTCTATTGAACAAAACGGAACAATATAACTCGGGAAATGTATTAATAAAGAGATGAGAATGAAATCGAAACTAAGGGATTACAGGCAGAAGTTACATGCATGGATATACAAAGTTATCACGGACATAATAGCTTATTTATCAGTGTTTCTCTCTGCAACTATTATGATGGATGGTAACTTACTTTGCATACACACACAACAGCTTAAACCACAGACGATTTATAAACGAGTTATTTGCTGTAATAACTCCAGCGTCCATCTCCATGTCCCGCTGCACCGAACTCCGATCGCTGAACTCCGATCGGGAGGGGGGGGGGGATGGGGGGGGATCATGCAGTCAAGGTTCCTGGCTACTGATTGGCTCAGGTAGGGTGGTTGATTGTGTGCCTCGAAATGCAGAAGAAGACATGTATTAGAGAGGTTAGTGTAATAGAATCAATAGCCTTTTTTACAGCCGCCCCCATATTTCCATGTTAATATGTACACATAAAATAAGGTTTCTATTGGACTGAGGAGATAATAATTAATTTAATCAGGAATGGCAGGTAATTGTATAATGCGTGCAACTGGTCGAGTGTAAGTTTTGTCTCCCACCTGAACCTTGACTGTCCTTACTCTGGCATCAGCTCCCGGAAATACCTCTAACACCTTTCCCACGGGCCAGGAAGCTCTGGGTAGCTGAGGATCAATAATCAGCACCGTAGTATCAACCTTGATGTCATTTTGCCATTTCTGGCGACTTTGGAGGCCAGGGAGATAGAATTTGAGGTAATGTTTCCAAAATTGGTCTGCAAGGATCTGGCTGTGACGCCATCGACGTCGGCTGACCAGCTCAGACTGGGGGTATACTGTCAGAGGGAGTGAAGCGTCTGGCCGCCCCATTAGGAGAAGATTTGGAGTAATGGGATTAGAATCAGAAACATCGGATGATGTATATCCCGGTGGTTTCGAGTTCAAGATTCCTTCAGTCTCCACCAGCACAGTTTGAAGTACCTCAAAGGTCACTGATTGATCTCCTAGCATGACCAGTAGTGCGTTTTTTAAAGAGCGAATTTCTCGCTCCCAGCAACCTCCAAAGTGTAGTGAGTTAGGAGGGTTGAAATGAAATTCAATTTGCTGTTTGGACAATTGTCTCTGGAGGTCTGGAACAAGAGCTGCAAAGGCTTCCTTTAGCTCTCTTTCACCTCCTCTGAAATTTGTGCCTTGATCTGACAACAGCTCATGGGGTTTTCCTCGTCTAGCCGTGAAACGTCTGAGTGACGTGAGGAAGGATTCGGCTTCCAGACTGTGGAGTAGATCAATGTATACTGCTCTGGTTGTGAGGCATTTGAATATTATTCCCCATTTTTTCTCACTACGTCGGCCAACTCTGACGTTATAGGGACCAAAACAGTCAACTCCAGTGGAGTAAAAGGCGGGTTTGAAAAGACGCAGTCTTGCTGGGGGGAGGTCCGCCATTTTAGGTACCTCTGGTCTTCTCCTCCATTTTTGGCAGTGCACACACACACGTTGCATGTGCTTGATGGCTTCTCTGCCCCGGAGAACCCAGTATTTACGGCGCAGTTCAGCAAACGCCCTCTCAGGAGCTGGATGACCTAGTTTGGAATCATAACTTTGAATGATAAGTTTAGTGATGGGGTGCCTTGGGTCCAGTACAATAGGGTGCATGTTATCAGGTTCAAGGTAGGCACTATGACGTAAACGTCCACCAACTCTGATTAATTTAGACTCTCTGTCGAGTTCTGGGGCCAGTGCTCTTAATCGACTGTTGCTGGCAAGTGGTTTACAGGCTCTCAACTGTTCCAAGTCTGACGGGAAACATTCTTGCTGTGCTTGCTGCAAGATGCTAATTTCAGCACTTCTGTAGTCGCTGGCTGTGGGCTTACCATCGGCTGCTCCTTGAAGAGCTGTGTACTCGATTAGCTCCTCGAGACTTTTAAACTGACCAAAATCAGTGGATGTGAAACATATCAAAGTACCAGCACAAGTTTTACGAATTTCGTTATTGTCTGGTTCCTCTGGACTGGGGCATTCAGGCCACAGATTTGCGGGGTCCTTCAGGAAAGGTGGCCCTTGGTTCCAGTGGCTTTCAAGGCCAAGCTCATGGAGACTCTTTCCCCGAGTGATGTCGTCTTCTGGGTGCAGTCAAACTTGGTGGAACATCCCCTTGATGTCACTGCTGACTGCCACTGAATGTTCCCTAAATCTGAGTAGAACGGCAAGTAAGGATGGTCCCACAACTGGCCCAGGGAGCAGAAGCTCATTCAGGTTTTGCCCATGATATTGAAACGAACAGTTGAAAACAATTCTGTTTTTCCCATTGTGCTGCACCATGTGATGTGGTATGTACCAAGAACAGGAAGACTCTGTCTCAGCATTCGGTGGCAGCTTGCTAACATAGCCTGCTTGTTCCAGTTTCAATATCTCAGCAGTATATGTAACTGCTTGCTGTGGGTTCCTTCCCAGTCTCTTCTTTGTGGCCCTGAGCTGTGACAAAACTGACTCTTTGGGTGCTCTGAGTTCAGGCATGTTCTTGACACGCAATAGCGGGGTTGCATATCGCTTGACACCATCTAACTCTACCCACACTGTCTTTCATTCTAAAAGTTCAACAGCCTCCTGATCCTGTCTGGATCTGATACAAGTCTTTTCGTTGCGCCAGGGTAGAACGTCCATCTGCCATAGTTTCTCCACTTGCTTGTAGAGATCTGATTCTGGGAACGAAACTGAGGTGAAAAGACAGTGCTGTTCTTTCATGTCGTTATACAAGTGCCGGACTGGGCCCTGTAATGTCCAGCCAAGACGAGTTTTTATTGTTGCAGGTCCCCCTGGAGGACCTAGCCTTACTGGTTCCACAGGGGTGATCAGATGTGGGTAGTCCGATCCAATGAGCAGGACGGGACAGACCGCTTCAAAATCATGAAGTGGAAGTCCTTTAAGGTGACGATATCTCTCCCTCAGATTCTTCACTGGATGTGAATGTTCTGCTAAGCTTAGCTGTTTAGCAGTGAAGGCACCTTTAATATAGTACTGTTTAGTGGGCTGAGCAACTGGAGAGATTGTAAATGAGACTGCTGCGCCTCTGATAATTTGTAGCTCCTGTCTCACTGTTCGAAGCGGAAGGTCTTCTGGCTGACCTATGAGGCCCAACTGCTGAGCTGCACTGTGCAAGAGGATAGTTCTTTCTGATCCATCATCCTGGATTGCGTATGCATTCAATTTCCTCTTCCCATTTCTGATGATCACTTTGCTGATTTTAAGAAGAACCTTACGGCTGGTAGGTGGCTTATGAATCAGGAGAATCTCATTCATGGTGTTAAGCAGACAGGTATTAGTATCAACAGTTTCATCTTGAACCCGTGGATTCTCTGGCTTACCAGCACTGATGTCGTGCAGAACCATGAGGTGCCGGCTTCCGCACTGTTTGCAGCGCATTTTTAGGTTGCATTCTGCTGCCATGTGAGTTCTGCCACAGCGCCAGCATCTGTTGTTGTCTTTTAGCCAAGTTCTCTTTTGCTCTTTAGTCAGCTGTTTGAAATTTGTGCAGTTGTTGAGGGAGTGCTTACTGTTGTCTTAGTAGGGACAGTAGAGTCTCGGAGGAGTCTTAGATGGTGGAACAGACTGTGTAGACACAGGAACTGCCTTTTCAGTGCCCAGATAGACTGTGGTGCTTTTAGTGGGTGATTTAAAGTCTCTGTTAGGCTCTCTTGTTCTTGGCAATGGCCCTCTATGTTGAGTGCTTGCATACTTTGTATTGTCCTCTTGAACTTGGATTTCATACTCGAGCCACTCAGCGAAATCTGAAAGTGTAGGGACGGGCACATGATGTGTATTTGCGATCCTGCGAAACGCTGATCTCAGGTCATGTGGTAGCTTCCCCATCAACCGAGACACATGAGACCCACACTGTAACTCGAAAGTGCCCTTACTACCTAATTGCTCCAACATGCCAACCAGTGATCGAACTTTGAGAGCAAAAAGTTGAAATGCCTTCGGGTCTCCAAAGGCAATGTTTGGTCCATCCATTAACTCTGCAATCCATTGTAGAGCTAGTTGATGTGGCTGGCCATACTGCTGGTCTAAAGCAGTCATTGTCCTTGTGTAAGGGTGTTGCGAATGGCAGTATGAGTCAGCAATTAGTAGAGCCTCCTCTAATTTCAGATGGTCCATCAGTATCTGGAATTTAAACCTCTCTGTAGCATTAACTGGGAGGATATTTTCCAAAGCAATTTTAAGTCTTGAAAACTCTTGGGTTAGGATGTATGAAGTCAGGAATCATAGGAGTTGGACCTCGATACATCAATTCTGGTTCAGGGAAAGATGGTGGAGTAAGAGGCCGGCATGGCGTTGGTTGTTGCCTGCCAGTGTTTTGAAAGTCTCGGTATAGAGGACTTGAGGTATCTGACCTGTGAGAGTAATGCACATCTTGTCGCTGAACCCCATGCGACATGTAAGGGTATGAGGAACTCTGTTTAATAACAGGAGCAGACACGGGAATTGGGGAGTGTTGAGGACTTCTCAGAATGCCCTGGACCTGATGCTCCCTTTGCAGTTTGAGACGTGGGGCTGGAACAGGTCTGAAGCTTTTGTCACCAGGACCTGTGTGAGGCTGGACACATGGTGCAGGTATAGGGTTTATGGATGGTGAAGCCAGTGAGACCATACTCATTGTAACGTGCGGGAAGAACAGCCTTTCTCCTGACTCGCACAGTCGGCTCATCCTCTGCATATTGTGACATCTTCTACTTCTTTGGTAAGTGCATGATCCGGCTCGAAGGACCATGAAAAAACAACTGGCTCTTAGAAGGGCTTCGTCGCTGAGGAGTTGCGGGGACTAGATTCGGACCCACCAAAGACTGTCCGGTTAGAGACAATTGAAGATGCAATAGCTTGTTGATTTAACCCTTTATTGTCACCACTCACAGTTCTATGGTCGTGGTGTTGTGGTTTTTCTACAAGTTGAGAAAAAGTAAAATGAACATTGTGGCGAGCAGGGCGGGGTCGAGGGACCGTGAGAGCGTCACGAGAGCCGGTGGCGTGATTGAGAATGAGCGACACCTGCGAGCCACCGGTGTCTCTCGATTCTCACGGAGGAGCGGAGACTTAAAAGGAGGAGCGACGACAGTGAAAGCGAGAGAGGACCAGGCCTGGGACTTTATGTTGTGTTTTGTGTGGGCGGTGGTCGACCGCGAGGGGCCGCCGCCATTGCTTTCGTTTTGAGTTTATGTTTTATTTTCACCATTAAAGTCTGTTCAATGTCTGCCGGTTCCCGCCTCCCTGAACATTCAACATTGTTACAAACATGAATATACATAGTGATAACAATAATTAAATATTACAATTAAACATATTGGCAAAATCCAGTATAGTAAATAATAAATTAAACATGACATTATTTGTAAAAACAGAAAACCAAAACAAATGTAATCATGCTGTTGTTTGATCGGCGGCGCACATTTGTAACCGGACACCTTGCACGCGCTGCAAAGGTGTATGCGCCCTCGTGGAGCTATAATGGCGCATGCGCACAACAGATTGATTACGACAAACTTTTCCAGTTAAATAAAAGCGATACAAACGGAACAATATAACTCGGGAAATGTATTAATAAAGAGATGAGAATGAAATCGAAACTAAGGGATTACAGGCAGAAGTTACATGCATGGATATACAAAGTTATCACGGACATAATAGCTTATTTATCAGTGTTTCTCTCTGCAACTATGATGGATGGTAACTTACTTTGCATACACACACAACAGCTTAAACCACAGACGATTTATAAACGAGTTATTTGCTGTAATAACTCCAGCCTCCATCTCCGTGTCCCGCTGCACCGAACTCCGATCGCTGAACTCCGATTGGGGGGGGGGGGGGGAGGAGATCCCGCAGTCAAGGCTCCTGGCTACTGATTGGCTCAGGTAGGGTGGTTGTATGTGTGCCTCGAAATGCAGAAGAAGACATGTATTATACCAGTGGGTTGTTATCAGTCCATACTGTGAAGGGCTGACCTCTCAACCAGTGACTGAACTGGTGTCACATACCGCCCACTTCAATGCAAAGAACTATAGCCAATGTGCTGGGTATTTTGAATGGGCGAACGAAAGTGACTTACTGGCAAAGTAAACCGGCCTTGCAATAGCCCCATTCTCTGGCACTTGTGAAAGTACAGTGTAGCGGCCCTTTGGCGTCGAAAAATTTTCTGACTGGTGCACTTGATTTATTGTTTCTCAGATGTAGTCAAATGCTCTATTGTTCGTCGTCTCAATTCTCGTGAAGTTAGCATAGCAGCATGTAGCATCATGCTAACAGAGTCACAGTACATGGCACCATAAAACTACAAAGAAAAATCAAAGAAACAAAACATAATCAAATAGAAATTAAACTTAAACAACACTCACAATATAAACAAACATTCAATACATTAACTTACATATTTAACATAACCCAAATTAAATCTTACTGTTACATGCTGCGTATGTTTCTTTTCTTTTTGAAGCTACTTTTGTTCTCCACCCATCCTTTCTATCAGGTCTCTGCTGAATGGAGGACACAACTGCCAATCTCCATCAGTGATGTCATCCGGGCAGCCAATCAAGCGCCGCCCTATTGATATAAGAGTTCCCAGCTAACCATGATCAGCAGCAGCTCAAGCTCAGAGTGTGTATGGTGTGCTGTGTTTGGTTTTGAGTTTAGTTGTTAACTTTTGTTAATACTTTGGATTTACTTTGTATATTATTTGTGGTTCTACATTTGTACTCGTTTGTAACAGCCTTAAGGCAAGGGTTGTTTTTGAGACTCTGTTCACTTAATCCTTTTGGGGACAAGGAACAGGAAAGCATGTCACCTGAAAACATATCACCCGTAGCTACGAATGTTAGAAACACTAGGTAAGCGGTGAGTGCCACTTTTGAATTTTTGTTTATTAGTTAGTATAGTTTAGTCTGGGCGACGCATGCGCTGAAGATTTTGGGTTTATTTTTCACATTTTGTTTTGGTTAGCAGGTTTAGAGGGTTTGGGAATTTAGTTTACAAACTGTTTTGTTTTATTCCTTTAATTTGGCGCCACCTTTGTTCATTGATCCCCATTGATTTCTTGTTGTTTATCTTTTTCTTCTCTTTATTTAACACTGTAAATAGTACACACACTGTTTAATGGCTTTTGCTTTCTGTAAATAATAAATCACATGAACTGCAATTGTGTTGACCTGGTCTTTTCTACTGCTCACTCCTAAGCAATATTCTCAATGTTACTTCCTATCCTAGACAACTAAAGGGTCGTAACATTTAATGGGGGCTCGTCTGGGATATAACACAACTTCCTGTAGATAAATATTGCTGGAGTGGAAAGTAGACTGACCATGGTTTTTGGTAATTGTTTGTAGTCGGGCGTGGCTGATTGAACAGGTGTTAGTTTTTGTTGTCGTTTCGCGATGGCAGATTTCAATTTGGCAGATTTCAATTTGGACAGTTTTGTTAAAAAGCCGTCTTTTGAACAGCTAGAGAAATGTCGAAAGGATGATTTACTGCTTATTACTGCGCATTTCAAAATTGTGGTTACGAAGCAACAGCTTAAGAGAGAGGTGGAAAGTGCTGTGTTGCAAAGATTAGTGGAACTGGGTGTTTTGGTGTTGTCTGGAGTAGAGGAGAGTTATCTTGGTGCTGACGTTCACTCAAATATGTCTGGTGATGAGGAGCAAGGTGAAACTGCTAAGGTGGAGGGTTTCTGAGACCAAAGCTGTTTTGTCGCCCTTTGAACCATTTTCTCCGACCTCTGTTAGGTCTGGAGGTGATGCCCAGTTGAAGGTTCGCTTGGCGCGAGTCCAAATGGAAGCGCTGTTTATTTGAACGAACAAAAAGTGAGTTTTTTTTATCTCAAGTGTCTGTCTGTGCTGATGATTTTGCGCTGACACACAAGAACATTTCTACTACCGTCCGTTCTGATAAAACTGCATCTGTCCCTTTGGTTAATCAGTCACGACCGAAAACAACTTTTTCGAAGCCAAAGACAGAGAATGTTTTATTGCCATAAGTTTGGTCATTTAAATGATGATTGTCAAGTGTTGAAACGAAAGAAACAGAATTCGGTGACTAAAAGGGTTGGTTTCGTGAAAGCTGTCAACGATGACAATGTTGAGCGTGAGAATAAGCTAGATGCTAGCTATGAACCGTTCTCAACCGAAGGGTTCATTTTTATTACGGATAAGTCTGCAGAACAGATCCAAATCAAAATACTCCGTGACACTGGTACTACCCAGTCGTTCGTAGTTGCAGGTGTACTGCCATTTTCTGAGCAAACCTTCTGTGGCAGTAATGTGTTGGTACAAGGCATCGAGATGGGTTGTGTTAAAGTTCCGTTACATCAGGGCTAATCAAGACTTCGCGGAGAGTGTATGAATGAAGCAGTCTTTTTATGGCCTGCTAATGATAAACGGGTGGTGTGAGAAACGATGATAATGGAGTCCAGCTGTGTGTGTGTAATCAGTCCAGTGTGATGGTTGCTGGGAAATGTAGTGTGTAGTGAAGTGTCAGTATAAGTGAGTGAGCTCCTTCTGGTGGCCATGGAGGGGAGTGCAGAGCTCATAATCATAACAGACCTCTTCACTGAGAGAAGACTGCTTCAACCTCCCTCCAACACGAAGAAGACCTCTTTTTAATATTGAATCAAGATGGAAAAGTGAACTTGATTTCTGACAGGCTGGAGGCGGAGTCAGGGATTCCCCGACTGCCGTCGAGGCTGGAGGCGGCAGGGCCTGCGGCGGTACCATCCAGGCGAGCACATGCAGTGCTGGTGCAGGACTGACGATCTCTGGCGGAGACAGGGCAGGAGGACTGGCAGACACAAATAGGGAGAGAGATGATAATGGGTGGGATAGGGTGGGAAACGGTACCTCAGGCTCTGGCTGACGGCTCTGGCTGACGGGTCGTTGCGGGCTCTGGCTCTGGCTGACGGGTCGTTGCGGGCTCTGGCTCTGGCTGACGGGTCGTTGCGGGCTCTGGCTCTGGCTGACGGGTCGTTGCGGGCTCTGGCTCTGGTTGACGGGTCGTTGCGGGCTCTGGCTCTGGTTGACGGGTCGTTGCGGGCTCTGGCTGACGGGTCGTTGCGGGCTCTGGCTGACGGGTCGTTGCGGGCTCTGGCTGACGGGTCGTTGTGGGCTCTGGCTGACGGGTCGTTGCGGGCTCTGGCGCGGCAGCCCTGTGGAGCCTCCAGGCTCGCACAGCTGCCGCAGCAAAAAACAAAGTCACTACTTGTTGGGCCATGGCTGGGGTGATTGACACTGATTGGCGGTTCGTTTTAAGTTCTTGGGTGACAGACCCGTGCAGCCTCCAGGCTCGCACGGCTGCCACAACATAAAACAAATTCACTGCTCTCTTGGACATGGCAGGGGTGACTTGCTGGGTCGCGGAGTTCGGGAGAGCTGGTTCAGTCGCCGGGCTCGGGAGCGTGGATTCAGTCACTTCCTCCACCTCGAATTCTAACGGAAATCCAAGCAGGGGTCAGAGAGGCAGGCAGACAGATACAGGTACGGTAATCCAGGCGAGAGGTCAAGACAGGCAGATAGCAATCGTAAACGTAAATCCAGGCACAGGTCAGGGCAGGCAGAACAGGATCAAAACACAGGTAAACAGGCAGACTCGGAAACAGGATAACAGGCAGGAAAAGTAACACTCAGAATTGCTAACCAGGGTTAATCAAGACTTTGCGGAGAGTGTATGAATGAAGCAGTCTTTTATAGTCCAAGTAATGATAAACAGGTGGTGTGAGAAACAATGATAATGGAGTCCAGCTGTGTGTGTGTAATCAGTCCAATGTGATGGTTGCTGGGAAATGTAGTGTGTAGTGAAGTGTCAGTATAAGTGAGTGAGCTCCTTCTGGTGGCCATGGAGGGGAGCGCAGAGCTCATAATCATAACAGACCTCTTCACTGAGAGAAGACTGCTTCAACCTCCCTCCAACACGAAGAAGACCTCTTTTTAATATTGAATCAAAATGGAAAAGTGAACTTGATTTCTGAAGAACATTTCCTCCCTGAATTGCTCTGATCTCTTGGGAAAAGGCCTGTTGTTGAACAAGCTTGATAACCTCAGTTGCCTTTTCACGTTCTTCCATGGTCACAATGTCCTTAAAACCTTTCTGTCTTGAGGCTAGCCTTTTTATTCTAGCAATCACATTAATGAGTAATCTCCAAGAAGAAATATGACTAAATCGTTCAAGGAAGTCAGACCTACCACCACCTTTGGTCACAAGTGCTTGAACTAGTCTAACTTCCGGGTCTCCTACAAGTAGATTATTTGAGGGGTTAGGAGTTGGACACACATCTGGTTTCCATAAGAATTCAATTTGCTGACATTCAATTTGTTGAAGATATGTCTGAGACAAGAAGACCTCTATAAACATATTCTGCAGGATTCTCAGCTGTTTTGACATAATACCATTGACTCATATTTGTGATTTCCCTGATTAGCTGGACACGATTTGCAACAAACACATGAAATCTTCTGGCCTCATTGTTGTTATAACATGCTAGTACAACCTGCGAGTCAGTCCAAAAGAACTCTTGATCGATCTTCATTTCCAGTTCAGCCTTTAACATGACACTCATTCTGGCAGAAACTACAGCAGCAGACAATTCCAATCTTGGATTACTTTTGATCTTTGTGGGTGCGACTTGAGCCTTGGCCATTACAAGACTACAGTGTACTTCATCTTTGTCGTTCTTGAACCTAAGATAAGAGCATGCACCATACCCTAGGTTATTTGCATCAGAGAAATGGTGCAGTTCTGTCCAGACAATGTTACTGAAAGACGGTGGATGATAGCATCTTTGAACTCTGAAATCTTTCAAGTCTTTTCCATTCCTCCCACCGTATGAACAATTCCTCAGGAAGAGGATCATCCCATCCAATATTTCTACGGCACAGCTCCTGTAAATCACACTTTAAAAGGAAAGGAGCAACAAACCCAATAGGATCAAACAAAGAAGCAACAATTGACAAAGTACCCCGACGTGTTGAAGGCTGGTCTTTCAGTTTCATATCAAAACTAAATGTGTCATCTTCTGTAGACCAGAGTTCCAAGACATATCCTGTTACTTCAGGATTCAAATTAAGCGGTTTTATAGTCATTGCCAACTCTGAAGAATCCACTCAGTTTCATTTCATTGCATTTCTAGGCCTTTTTCTGTACGATTTATTTTTCTTGATCTAACCTGTTGCATTCCTGTAGAACTGTCTAAAACCTTATCAGAAACTGACTTTTGACTTGCTTGTGCCACCATTTGCTCACCTGTGTCTTCCATTTTGTCTGTGCACAAACTTAGAGAAATAATTTACATCAGACAATCTATAATTTAGACAATCAAATATATTAGCAAAAAGGAATAAAGTCAAATTGTATATGCAACAATTATAAAATCGACATTCAGCCCTTTGATTTATTTGTTATAAAATTTTTACAAACTACAAATCTCTTATATTATAAAAGTTTCACTTAATCAAAGTTCATTCTTTGTTCCTATTTAGCTCCTAAACTCTGGAACAGTCTTCCTAATACAGTTCGGGAAGCAGACACACTCTGTCAGTTTAAATCTAGACTAAAAACACATCTTTTCAACCTGGCATACACATAACACATTATACATACATTTTAATCCAAATCATGTAAAATGATTGTTAGGCTGCATAATTTAGATAAGCCGGAACCGAGAACATTCCCATAAC
The DNA here is from genome assembly GCA_037043235.1 of Rhodeus uyekii. Lineage (NCBI taxonomy): Eukaryota > Metazoa > Chordata > Actinopteri > Cypriniformes > Acheilognathidae > Rhodeus > Rhodeus uyekii. Next base: position 362,700 of record JAWRVZ010000247.1, on the reverse strand, counting down.
ATCTGATGTACTCGATACATCAGAAGAAGAATGGCATCTACGCTGATATTGCTCTCTGTTTATTCCGAGGTTACCGTGGTCAGCCGGATCCGGGCCGTATCCAGATCAGATGAAGGACCTGGACACGAGCACAGCACTGCCCTGAAGTGTCTGCGGAGACCGTGACTCTACTGGACCCTCCCCTGTGACGATCATGAACCCATCTCCAACCGGACCAAATTGGACTTCATATTGGACTTGAATTGTTGTCAATATAATAATCATGTACTGTTTGGCTTTGGCCAGAGGAGAACTGGTCCCCCGACTGAGCCTGGTTTCTCCCAAGGTTTTTTCTCCATTCTATTCTTCATTCGTTACGTCACCTGCCGGAGTTTTGGTTCCTTGCCGCTGTCGCCTATGGCTTGCTCAGTTGGGGAAACTTAACACTTAAAATTCATCAATTGTATTGATTCGCCTGCTCTTTTGGGGCTTCTTTTCAGCCAAACAAACTTTGTTTATATTGTTTTTCCTGTAAAGCTGCTTTGAAACAATCTACATTGTAAAAAGCGCTATATAAATAAAGGTGACTTGACTTGACTTGTACCTGTAAGTCCGTAACAACAACGTTGAATTGCATCCACCTTTCATGAATAAAAAGTCACTCCAAATTGGCTGTATGATGTCGCAATCCTTGCGTGGAATCAATCCCTTGCTGACACGCTGCAAACGATGACACAAAAACTTTGGCTGCAACGTTGAATCCCACTTGCGATGAAAACGTTGTATGTAGTAGCGAGTTTTACTGTAGCGGCCCTTTGGCGTCAAAAAATGAGGCAGAGTGTTTCTGACAGGTGCACTTGATTTATTGTTTCTCAGATGTAGTCAAATGCTCTAGTATTTGTCGTCTCAATTCTCATGAAGTTAGCATAACAGCATGTAGCATCATGATGACAGTCACAGCACATGGCACCGTAAAACTACAAAGAACACATATCAAAGAAATAAAACAATCAAATAGAAATAAAACTCAATACATTAACTTACACATTCAATACATTAACTTACACATTTAACATAACCCAAATTAAATCTTAGCAAAGAAATACAAAAAACAAACTAAACATACCTCGCTCTGCTCGCCAAAGGGTTACTAAGCTGATGTTAGCTCAAAAGCAAATGATTAAGTTGGCTTGAGAAAGCCAACTTAGTGATATTGTATCTAAACTTATTATTATTATTATTATTAAGTTGGCTTGAGAAAGACTGCTTAAAACCACTAAACTCTGCTCAGACTTCAGACCTGTTCTGACTTGAGTTGCTATATCGTTTCTAAGGGATCGGGGGTACGATGTTCGCCCCAGGGGCGAAAAAGCAGCCGAAAAATCCCATTGACTTAACATTGCGACGAACTTTGACGATTAATAACTCGGAGCGAGCAATTTGTAAAAAGATGAAACTCGCCACATTTGAAGAGGGTGACAGCCTCTGTAAGAACATACCACACAATGGGGTGAAAGTTGCACCCCTGGGGTGCTAGAGCTGCCCAAATTTGCCCCATAGAGATGAATGGGGAAGGCTGTCCCATGAAACACCATGTACTATGGCAAAATGCGTAGGGATTTTGAATTGAACATATCTCTTCAGCACAGCGTCACAGAGACAAGGGGGTGGGCTCATTTTACTCAGGCGACCAATGAGTGTCTCAGGATCACAGTGAAGCTATTAAGCCACGCCCTAGCAACCATTTAGAGCACCTTAGCAACCCATCTCAAACTGGCAAACTGCCAATCACCAATGTTTTCAACACTTCCTAGCCACGCCCTAGCAACCATTATCGAGCACCTTAGCAACCAAATGCAAAGCGAGATATCTTCAGTTCTGAATGTCGTAGAGGCGTTGTGGTTGGTTTATATCGTTCATACTGTCAAGCAGCCTTTGAAGTGACATCAATGGTAGAGGCTTAGCCACTTCTTAGCAAACAAAAACAAAGTACCCTAGCAACCGTTTAGCCAGACCTATATCTCTGCATCAGAAAGTCGTAGAGACATGGGGTTTGGGTCTATTGGCGCCATTCACTGACCAACTGAATCATCAGTAATCTCCAAATAAATCTTGTCAGCGACATGTTTTAAAGTTTAAACTCTCAAAACTTTTTAAGCTTGAAGCTTTTACAACTAATTTAAACTTTCATGCTGGGCTTTCTCAAGCCAACTGAAGTTTATAAAATAAACTTCCTCTATCTAGTTAAGTTGGCTTGAGAAAGCCAACTTAGTGATATTGTATCTAAACTTATTATTATTAAGTTGGCTTGAGAAAGCCAACTTAGTGATATTGTATCTAAACTTATTAAGTTGGCTTGAGAAAGCCAACTTAGTGATATTGTATCTAAACTTATTATTATTAAGTTGGCTTGAGAAAGCCAACTTAGTGATATTGTATCTAAACTTATTAAGTTGGCTTGAGAAAGCCAACTTAGTGATATTGTATCTAAACTTATTAAGTTGGCTTGAGAAAGCCAACTTAGTGATATTGTATCTAAACTTATTATTATTATTATTATTATTATTATTATTATTATTATTCTTACCTAAAATTCTCAATGCATCTCCTCCTAGAGCTTTAAAGCTACAACCACTAAACTCTGCTCAGACTTCAGACCTGTTCTGACTTGAGTTGCTATCCCTTTTCAGACTGATCAGACTTATGATTTTTGATAAAACTGAAGATTAAAGTCATAAAATCTCCATAGACTTTCACTAATGAAGTGAAAACTGAATTTTAGATAGAGCGTCCACTCCATCTGTTGGTAACATCACAACATTACACCTGATATATAATACATTTCAATACAGTATGTGTGAACATGTCCATTCCAATGGGCATGCATTTTATTTTTTTAAATCCTGAAAAAAAACTTGCAGGTCTACAATCGATTTTTTACTTTAATTAGTAAGTTAAATCTCTCTATTTTACATTCATAATATCACAAAATTACACCCCTGTCAGTGAGAGCACTGAAGTTTGAACGAATCAGAGCGCTGCAATTCAAAGCCTCAAAGCTTTTCAAAGACGCCATTACTGCTGGAGAGAGAGATCATAATCTCCTAAAATAGATTTATGTGAGAGAGTTTATGATCAAACGGAAATTGTTTCCGATTATCAAGTAACCGCTGCAGCGTGTTTCCTTGAAGATTTATGCACTTATATGGCCAAATTCTGACTCTCATTCGTCTTTACTCGGCAACGGAGTACATTACTATGGGGAAGGTAAGTGAAGTTTAAATGCGCGTCCTCCTGGACTCGCGCCAAAGCATAACCGTCTAAGCACCTACGTTTATTTATAGCGCTCATTTATGTACTTTATTGCCGAATTCTGACTCTCGCTCGTGAGTCAATATACATTGGAAAAGGCTTCCCTGAGCAGCGCGCGCGCTGACTCTCTTCAAATGCAGCGTCTAACAGTCAAAGTTATTTATAACTAATTCTTGAGTATAGTTACATTGTGTTAATTCTTTTATCTGCTTTTAACTAAAGTCTGACTCCTGTTCTCGAGTTCAAACGCGCTTCCTGAGCAGATTCGCTGATAGATCGATGTTTTGTGAACACTTAAACAATAAATGAAATAAGGTATTTAAAAGGATGCAAAAACGATGGCAGATCGATTCAAACTGTAAACTGCATGAGATTAAAAAAAACTGCATTACTCTGCTGCATTACATGAGCAGGAATTATTTAAAAAATACTAATATTTAAGTTATTTTGTTTCCCATGGAGGAAGGCTTTATACAAATATTACATTGCGTTTATTCCTTTATCTGCTATAATTGCCGTGTTGAACTGAAGTCTGACATGGCAGATCGAGTCAATCTGAAAACTGCTTGAGATTAGAAAAAACTGCATTACTCTCCTCATTGTACTTTAGCAGGAATTATTTTAAAAATACTAATATTTAAGTTTGTTTCCCATGAAGGAAGGATTTACATATACATCTAAAAAGTATGTATTAGAGGCTCCATATACGCGCGTCCTCCCGCATTCGCGCGTCCACGCCTAAGCGCCTACGTTTATTTATAGCGCCTAAATCTATTCACACACATACATGCATATCTATCTACATTTATATTGTAAATATAAAGGGCTCCATATACATTCAGTGTAACTGCTGTCTGTTTTGAAAGTGGTAAGACTACATAAATAATGCTTAATTACATCTTTAAAATAGAAATAAAACAAAGTATTATTCACAGTATCACAGTACCATTTATTTATATATATATATATATATATATATATACACACATACACACACATCTATTTCGTATATATAAAAGGCTACATATAGTGTAACTGTGGTGTAACTGCAGTCTCTTTTGAAAGTGATTAGCCTATATTAATAATGCTTAATTACAGCTTTAAAATAGAAATAAAACAAAGTATTATTCACAGTATCATATATATATATATATATATATATATATATATATATATATATATACACACACACACACACCTCTATACATATTATATATATATATATATATATATATATATATATATATACACACATACACATCTATTTAGTATATATAAAAGGCTACATATACATGCAGTGTAACTGCAGTCTCTTTTGAAAGTGATTAGCCTATACTAATAATGCTTAATTACAGCTTTAAAATAGAAATTAAACAAAGTATTTTTTGCATTAGTGAAAACTGACCGTTAAAAGCCAAGGATGTAATTAAACCGTAAACATTTTTATAAACTAATTACAATTTTCCAACACTTTGAGGATCAAAAAGCATAATTATAACTTATTTTTAAGTTTAAACTCTCAAAACTTTTCAAGCTAATTAACGATAAATCTTGCTAACAATATGCTAATTCAGCAAATTCTTGCCAGCAACATGCTTATTTATGTTAAATGTTGCTAATGACTTCGGAATTCATACTAAATCTTGCTAGCAACAAGATAATTAACATTAAATCTTGCTAGCAAAATTGATCATCAATTGATTAAAGATTAAATTATGATCAAAGAACATAACGACACCTTAGTAACTGCCTAGAAACAACGCAAGGCAATAACTAACAAGAGTATATATGCTCAAGATCTAATTCTTTCCATCTATCCATCTGTAAACTTTCAAAACTTTTTAAGCTTTTACAAATAAATTTAACTTTCAGGCTAGGCTTTCTCAAGCCAACTGAAGTTTATATCATAAACTTCCTCTATCTAGTTATTATTATTCTTCTTACCTAAAATTCTCAATGCATCTCCTCCTAGAGCTTTAAAGCTACAACCACTAAACTCTGCTCAGACTTCAGACCTGTTATGACTTGAGTTGCTATCCCTTTTCAGACTGATCAGACTTATGATTTTTGATAAAACTGAAGATTAAAGTCATAAAATCTCCATAGACTTTCACTAATGAAGTGAAAACTGAATTTTAGATAGAGCGTCCACTCCATCTGTTGGTAACATCACAACATTACACCTGATATATAATACATTTCAATACAGTATGTGTGAACATGTCCATTCCAATGGGCATGCATTTTATTTTTTTAAATCCTGAAAAAAAACTTGCAGGTCTACAATCGATTTTTTACTTTAATTAGTAAGTTAAATCTCTCTATTTTACATTCATAATATCACAAAATTACACCCCTGTCAGTGAGAGCACTGAAGTTTGAACGAATCAGAGCGCTGCAATTCAAAGCCTCAAAGCTTTTCAAAGACGCCATTACTGCTGGAGAGAGAGATCATAATCTCCTAAAATAGATTTATGTGAGAGAGTTTATGATCAAACGGAAATTGTTTCCGATTATCAAGTAACCGCTGCAGCGTGTTTCCTTGAAGATTTATGCACTTATATGGCCAAATTCTGACTCTCATTCGTCTTTACTCGGCAACGGAGTACATTACTATGGGGAAGGTAAGTGAAGTTTAAACGCGCGTCCTCCTGGACTCGCGCCAAAGCATAACCGTCTAAGCACCTACGTTTATTTATAGCGCTCATTTATGTACTTTATTGCCGAATTCTGACTCTCGCTCGTGAGTCAATATACATTGGAAAATGCTTCCCTGAGCAGCGCGCGCGCTGACTCTCTTCAAATGCAGCGTCTAACAGTCAAAGTTATTTATAACTAATTCTTGAGTATATAGTTACATTGTGTTAATTCTTATATCTGCCTTTAACTAAAGTCTGACTCCTGTTCTCGAGTTCAAACGCGCTTCCTGAGCAGATTCGCTGATAGATCGATGTTTTGTGAACACTTAAACAATAAATGAAATAAGGTATTTAAAAGGATGCAAAAACGATGGCAGATCGATTCAAACTGTAAACTGCTTGAGATTAAAAAAAACTGCATTACTCTGCTGCATTACATGAGCAGGAATTATTTAAAAAATACTAATATTTAAGTTATTTTGTTTCCCATGGAGGAAGGCTTTATACAAATATTACATTGCGTTGATTCCTTTATCTGCTATATTTGCCGTGTTGAACTGAAGTCTGACATGGCAGATCGAGTCAATCTGAAAACTGCTTGAGATTAGAAAAAACTGCATTACTCTCCTCATTGTACTTTAGCAGGAATTATTTTAAAAATACTAATATTTAAGTTTGTTTCCCATGAAGGAAGGATTTACATATACATCTAAAAAGTATGTATTAGAGGCTCCATATACGCGCGTCCTCCCGCATTCGCGCGTCCACGCCTAAGCGCCTACGTTTATTTATAGCGCCTAAATTTATTCACACACATACATGCATATCTATCTACATTTATATTGTAAATATAAAGGGCTCCATATACATTCAGTGTAACTGCTGTCTGTTTTGAAAGTGGTAAGACTACATAAATAATGCTTAATTACATCTTTAAAATAGAAATAAAACAAAGTATTATTCACAGTATCACAGTACCATTTATATATATATATATATATATATATATATATATATATATATATACACACACATCTATTTCGTATATATAAAAGGCTACATATAGTGTAACTGTGGTGTAACTGCAGTCTCTTTTGAAAGTGATTAGTCTATATTAATAATGCTTAATTACAGCTTTAAAATAGAAATAAAACAAAGTATTATTCACAGTATCATATATATATATATATATATACACATACACATCTATTTAGTATATATAAAAGGCTACATATACATGCAGTGTAACTGCAGTCTCTTTTGAAAGTGATTAGCCTATACTAATAATGCTTAATTACAGCTTTAAAATAGAAATTAAACAAAGTATTTTTCGCATTAGTGAAAACTGACCGTTAAAAGCCAAGGATGTAATTAAACCGTAAACATTTTTTTAAACTAATTACAATTTTCCAACACTTTGGGGATCAAAAAGCATAATTATAACTTATTTTTAAGTTTAAACTCTCAAAACTTTTTAAGCTAATTAACGATAAATCTTGCTAACAATATGCTAATTCAGCAAATTCTTGCCAGCAACATGCTTATTTATGTTAAATGTTGCTAATGACTTCAGAATTCATACTAAATCTTGCTAGCAACAAGATAATTAACATTAAATCTTGCTAGCAAAATTGATCATCAATTGATTAAAGATTAAATTATGATCAAAGAACATAACGACACCTTAGTAACTGCCTAGAAACAACGCAAGGCAATAACTAACAAGAGTATATATGCTCAAGATCTAATTCTTTCCATCTATCCATCTGTAAACTTTCAAAACTTTTTAAGCTTTTACAAATAAATTTAACTTTCAGGCTAGGCTTTCTCAAGCCAACTGAAGTTTATATCATAAACTTCCTCTATCTAGTTATTATTATTATTATTATTCTTACCTAAAATTCTCAAAGCATCTCCTCCTAGAGCTTTAAAGCTACAACCACTAAACTCTGCTCAGACTTCAGACCTGTTCTGACTTGAGTTGCTATCCCTTTTCAGACTGATCAGACTTATGATTTTTGATAAAACTGAAGATTAAAGTCATAAAATCTCCATAGACTTTCACTAATGAAGTGAAAACTGAATTTTAGATAGAGTGTCCACTCCATCTGTTGGTAACATCACAACATTACACCTGATATATAATACATTTCAATACAGTATGTGTGAACATGTCCATTCCAATGGGCATGCATTTTATTTTTTTAAATCCTGAAAAAAAACTTGCAGGTCTACAATCGATTTTTTACTTTAATTAGTAAGTTAAATCTCTCTATTTTACATACATAATATCACAAAATTACACCCCTGTCAGTGAGAGCACTGAAGTTTGAACGAATCAGAGCGCTGCAATTCAAAGCCTCAAAGCTTTTCAAAGACGCCATTACTGCTGGAGAGAGAGATCATAATCTCCTAAAATAGATTTATGTGAGAGAGTTTATGATCAAACGGAAATTGTTTCTGATTATCAAGTAACCGCTGCAGCGTGTTTCCTTGAAGATTTATGTACTTATATGGCCAAATTCTGACTCTCATTCGTCTTTACATGGCGACGGATTTTCGCTGTTGAGCACTATGATACTATAGGGAAGGTAAGTGAAGTTTAAACGCGCGTCCTCCTGGACTCGCGGCAACGCATAACCGTCTAAGCGCCTACGTTTATTTATAGCGCTCATTTATGTATTTTATTGCCGAATTCTGACTCTCGCTCGTGTTTTCATGGGGAAGGCACATGTAAAAAGGCTTCCCTGACCAGCGCGCGCTGACTCTCTTCAAATGCAGCGCCTAACAGTCTAAGTTATTTATAACTAATTCTTGAGTATATAGTTACATTGTGTTAATTCTTTTATCTGCTTTTAACTAAAGTCTGACTCCTGTTCTCGAGTTCAAACGCGCTTCCTGAGCAGATTCGCTGATAGATCGATGTTTTGTGAACACTTAAACAATAAATGAAATAAGGTATTTAAAAGGATGCAAAAACGATGGCAGATCGATTCAAACTGTAAACTACTTGAGTTCAAAAAAACTGCATTACTCTGCTGCATTACATGAGCAGGAATTATTTTAAAAATACTAATATTTAAGTTATTTTGTTTCCCATGGAGGAAGGCTTTATACAAATATTACATTGCGTTGATTCATTTATCTGCTATAATTGCCGTGTTGAACTGAAGTCTGACATGGCAGATCGAGTCAATCTGAAAACTGCTTGAGATTAGAAAAAACTGCATTACTCTCCTCATTGTACTTTAGCAGGAATTATTTTAAAAATACTTATATTTAAGTTATTTTATTTCACAGGAAGAAACACTTTATATATACATATATTTCCTTCAGACCAGAATTAGGTTCCAGGTTTCTGAAAAAAAAAAAATATCCCATTAAATTAGGCATCTATTAATGAGTAAGAAAAAAAAAATCATAACTCCTTCATAGCAATTTTTGTTGTCAATTGCAGTGGACATTTGGTCTTAACAGCTGTGAATATCAAACTAATATAAACCAATATAAAAAAAAATTAAACATAAAAAAATCCCAAGGTCAAGAACTTGAACAATATAACATTTCAACTTTAATTTTGAGGTTTTTGTTTTACAAATTGCACATTTAATAAAATAAACCTCTAATAGAAAATGCATTAGAGTCAGTGCAGTCACTTTACACACACACACAGTTCCTGTGTGTATCTTTCAAGGTATTCCCCAGTGGCACAGAGCAGTAGTGCACTTTGCACTAATCACATTAAATAAATAATTGTATATTTTGCATATGACATTTTCCCAAAAATGTATTATTACTGTGATAACTGTATTATTTATCTCATATGAGAACATTATATATTTGCGTCTTGACACAATAATAGTCAATTCTGTCAATATTTGCGCTGTTGGCCACTTTTGGATAGTGTCCACCCCATATTGTGGTGACATCACAACATTACACCCCTGTCATTATGAAAAAAATATTTTCAGTATATATATATATATACATTTCAGTAAAAACTTTTAGATCTGAAACCCCAGATCCTGAAAGAAAATTGACCCAGGTAAAAAATCTGTTCAAGGTATTCCCTCGAATAAAATATTCAAATTATATGAACGGAACAAGTGTATTTATGTACAATACTGGGATTAAAATTTGACATATTTTAGAATGAGATTTGAATTTTGACTAATTATTACCCTACTGGCCATAACAGCAAATAGCATTATGATACCACATGAGGACATCTGTACAATACCTGTACACATTTTTTGGGGGGTATTTTATTTATTAGGTCCTACATATCTCAAATAGCAAGAAAAATTATAAAATGCACATCAGGCAAACTTGTGGGACTCAAGAGGATATATAATAAATTTCAATCAGCATGTGCATTGAGTAGCAGTCATTGGAACCCAATTTCCATTGCAATGGATATGTGTTTTTTTGAAATCCTGAAAAAAGACTTGCAGGTCTACAATCGATTTTTTTACTTTAATTAGTAAGTTAAATCTCTCTATTTTACATACCAACTATGAAATACTGACAAACATATCAAAGATTGCAAATATAACTAGAAAATGCTGCTTACTTCTGTGTGTGGGAAACAACACCACTCACTGACCAACTGAATCATCAGTAATCTCCAAATAAATCTTGTTGGCAAAAAACTCTCAAAACTTTTCAAGCTTGAAGCTTTTACAACTAATTTAAACTTTCAGGCTAGGCTTTCTCAAGCCAACTGAAGTTTATATAATAAACTTCCTCTATCTAGTTAAGTTGGCTTGAGAAAGCCAACTTAGTGATATTGTATCTAAACTTATTATTAAGTTGGCTTGAGAAAGCCAACTTAGTGATATTGTATATAAACTTATTATTATTATTATTATTATTATTATTATTATTATTCTTACCTAAAATTCTCAAAGCATCTCCTCCTAGAGCTTTAAAGCTACAACCACTAAACTCTGCTCAGACTTCAGACCTGTTCTGACTTGAGTTGCTATCCCTTTTCAGACTGATCAGACTTATGATTTTTGATAAAACTGAAGATTAAAGTCATAAAATCTCCATAGACTTTCACTAATGAAGTGAAAACTGAATTTTAGATAGAGCGTCCACTCCATCTGTTGGTAACATCACAACATTACACCTGATATATAATACATTTCAATACAGTATGTGTGAACATGTCCATTCCAATGGGCATGCATTTTATTTTTTTAAATCCTGAAAAAAAACTTGCAGGTCTACAATCGATTTTTTACTTTAATTAGTAAGTTAAATCTCTCTATTTTACATTCATAATATCACAAAATTACACCCCTGTCAGTGAGAGCACTGAAGTTTGAACGAATCAGAGCGCTGCAATTCAAAGCCTCAAAGCTTTTCAAAGACGCCATTACTGCTGGAGAGAGAGATCATAATCTCCTAAAATAGATTTATGTGAGAGAGTTTATGATCAAACGGAAATTGTTTCCGATTATCAAGTAACCGCTGCAGCGTGTTTCCTTGAAGATTTATGCACTTATATGGCCAAATTCTGACTCTCATTCGTCTTTACTCGGCAACGGAGTACATTACTATGGGGAAGGTAAGTGAAGTTTAAACGCGCGTCCTCCTGGACTCGCGCCAAAGCATAACCGTCTAAGCACCTACGTTTATTTATAGCGCTCATTTATGTACTTTATTGCCGAATTCTGACTCTCGCTCGTGAGTCAATATACATTGGAAAATGCTTCCCTGAGCAGCGCGCGCGCTGACTCTCTTCAAATGCAGCGTCTAACAGTCAAAGTTATTTATAACTAATTCTTGAGTATATAGTTACATTGTGTTAATTCTTATATCTGCCTTTAACTAAAGTCTGACTCCTGTTCTCGAGTTCAAACGCGCTTCCTGAGCAGATTCGCTGATAGATCGATGTTTTGTGAACACTTAAACAATAAATGAAATAAGGTATTTAAAAGGATGCAAAAACGATGGCAGATCGATTCAAACTGTAAACTGCTTGAGATTAAAAAAAACTGCATTACTCTGCTGCATTACATGAGCAGGAATTATTTAAAAAATACTAATATTTAAGTTATTTTGTTTCCCATGGAGGAAGGCTTTATACAAATATTACATTGCGTTGATTCCTTTATCTGCTATATTTGCCGTGTTGAACTGAAGTCTGACATGGCAGATCGAGTCAATCTGAAAACTGCTTGAGATTAGAAAAAACTGCATTACTCTCCTCATTGTACTTTAGCAGGAATTATTTTAAAAATACTAATATTTAAGTTTGTTTCCCATGAAGGAAGGATTTACATATACATCTAAAAAGTATGTATTAGAGGCTCCATATACGCGCGTCCTCCCGCATTCGCGCGTCCACGCCTAAGCGCCTACGTTTATTTATAGCGCCTAAATTTATTCACACACATACATGCATATCTATCTACATTTATATTGTAAATATAAAGGGCTCCATATACATTCAGTGTAACTGCTGTCTGTTTTGAAAGTGGTAAGACTACATAAATAATGCTTAATTACATCTTTAAAATAGAAATAAAACAAAGTATTATTCACAGTATCACAGTACCATTTATATATATATATATATATATATATATATATATATATACACACACATCTATTTCGTATATATAAAAGGCTACATATAGTGTAACTGTGGTGTAACTGCAGTCTCTTTTGAAAGTGATTAGCCTATATTAATAATGCTTAATTACAGCTTTAAAATAGAAATAAAACAAAGTATTATTCACAGTATCATATATATATATATATATATACACACACACACACACACCTCTATACATATTATATATATATATATATATATACACATACACATCTATTTAGTATATATAAAAGGCTACATATACATGCAGTGTAACTGCAGTCTCTTTTGAAAGTGATTAGCCTATACTAATAATGCTTAATTACAGCTTTAAAATAGAAATTAAACAAAGTATTTTTCGCATTAGTGAAAACTGACCGTTAAAAGCCAAGGATGTAATTAAACCGTAAACATTTTTTTAAACTAATTACAATTTTCCAACACTTTGGGGATCAAAAAGCATAATTATAACTTATTTTTAAGTTTAAACTCTCAAAACTTTTTAAGCTAATTAACGATAAATCTTGCTAACAATATGCTAATTCAGCAAATTCTTGCCAGCAACATGCTTATTTATGTTAAATGTTGCTAATGACTTCAGAATTCATACTAAATCTTGCTAGCAACAAGATAATTAACATTAAATCTTGCTAGCAAAATTGATCATCAATTGATTAAAGATTAAATTATGATCAAAGAACATAACGACACCTTAGTAACTGCCTAGAAACAACGCAAGGCAATAACTAACAAGAGTATATATGCTCAAGATCTAATTCTTTCCATCTATCCATCTGTAAACTTTCAAAACTTTTTAAGCTTTTACAAATAAATTTAACTTTCAGGCTAGGCTTTCTCAAGCCAACTGAAGTTTATATCATAAACTTCCTCTATCTAGTTATTATTATTATTATTATTCTTACCTAAAATTCTCAAAGCATCTCCTCCTAGAGCTTTAAAGCTACAACCACTAAACTCTGCTCAGACTTCAGACCTGTTCTGACTTGAGTTGCTATCCCTTTTCAGACTGATCAGACTTATGATTTTTGATAAAACTGAAGATTAAAGTCATAAAATCTCCATAGACTTTCACTAATGAAGTGAAAACTGAATTTTAGATAGAGTGTCCACTCCATCTGTTGGTAACATCACAACATTACACCTGATATATAATACATTTCAATACAGTATGTGTGAACATGTCCATTCCAATGGGCATGCATTTTATTTTTTTAAATCCTGAAAAAAAACTTGCAGGTCTACAATCGATTTTTTACTTTAATTAGTAAGTTAAATCTCTCTATTTTACATACATAATATCACAAAATTACACCCCTGTCAGTGAGAGCACTGAAGTTTGAACGAATCAGAGCGCTGCAATTCAAAGCCTCAAAGCTTTTCAAAGACGCCATTACTGCTGGAGAGAGAGATCATAATCTCCTAAAATAGATTTATGTGAGAGAGTTTATGATCAAACGGAAATTGTTTCTGATTATCAAGTAACCGCTGCAGCGTGTTTCCTTGAAGATTTATGTACTTATATGGCCAAATTCTGACTCTCATTCGTCTTTACATGGCGACGGATTTTCGCTGTTGAGCACTATGATACTATAGGGAAGGTAAGTGAAGTTTAAACGCGCGTCCTCCTGGACTCGCGGCAACGCATAACCGTCTAAGCGCCTACGTTTATTTATAGCGCTCATTTATGTATTTTATTGCCGAATTCTGACTCTCGCTCGTGTTTTCATGGGGAAGGCACATGTAAAAAGGCTTCCCTGACCAGCGCGCGCTGACTCTCTTCAAATGCAGCGCCTAACAGTCTAAGTTATTTATAACTAATTCTTGAGTATATAGTTACATTGTGTTAATTCTTTTATCTGCTTTTAACTAAAGTCTGACTCCTGTTCTCGAGTTCAAACGCGCTTCCTGAGCAGATTCGCTGATAGATCGATGTTTTGTGAACACTTAAACAATAAATGAAATAAGGTATTTAAAAGGATGCAAAAACGATGGCAGATCGATTCAAACTGTAAACTACTTGAGTTCAAAAAAACTGCATTACTCTGCTGCATTACATGAGCAGGAATTATTTTAAAAATACTAATATTTAAGTTATTTTGTTTCCCATGGAGGAAGGCTTTATACAAATATTACATTGCGTTGATTCATTTATCTGCTATAATTGCCGTGTTGAACTGAAGTCTGACATGGCAGATCGAGTCAATCTGAAAACTGCTTGAGATTAGAAAAAACTGCATTACTCTCCTCATTGTACTTTAGCAGGAATTATTTTAAAAATACTTATATTTAAGTTATTTTATTTCACAGGAAGAAACACTTTATATATACATATATTTCCTTCAGACCAGAATTAGGTTCCAGGTTTCTGAAAAAAAAAAATATCCCATTAAATTAGGCATCTATTAATGAGTAAGAAAAAAAAAATCATAACTCCTTCATAGCAATTTTTGTTGTCAATTGCAGTGGACATTTGGTCTTAACAGCTGTGAATATCAAACTAATATAAACCAATATAAAAAAAAATTAAACATAAAAAAATCCCAAGGTCAAGAACTTGAACAATATAACATTTCAACTTTAATTTTGAGGTTTTTGTTTTACAAATTGCACATTTAATAAAATAAACCTCTAATAGAAAATGCATTAGAGTCAGTGCAGTCACTTTACACACACACACAGTTCCTGTGTGTATCTTTCAAGGTATTCCCCAGTGGCACAGAGCAGTAGTGCACTTTGCACTAATCACATTAAATAAATAATTGTATATTTTGCATATGACATTTTCCCAAAAATGTATTATTACTGTGATAACTGTATTATTTATCTCATATGAGAACATTATATATTTGCGTCTTGACACAATAATAGTCAATTCTGTCAATATTTGCGCTGTTGGCCACTTTTGGATAGTGTCCACCCCATATTGTGGTGACATCACAACATTACACCCCTGTCATTATGAAAAAAATATTTTCAGTATATATATATATATACATTTCAGTAAAAACTTTTAGATCTGAAACCCCAGATCCTGAAAGAAAATTGACCCAGGTAAAAAATCTGTTCAAGGTATTCCCTCGAATAAAATATTCAAATTATATGAACGGAACAAGTGTATTTATGTACAATACTGGGATTAAAATTTGACATATTTTAGAATGAGATTTGAATTTTGACTAATTATTACCCTACTGGCCATAACAGCAAATAGCATTATGATACCACATGAGGACATCTGTACAATACCTGTACACATTTTTTGGGGGGTATTTTATTTATTAGGTCCTACATATCTCAAATAGCAAGAAAAATTATAAAATGCACATCAGGCAAACTTGTGGGACTCAAGAGGATATATAATAAATTTCAATCAGCATGTGCATTGAGTAGCAGTCATTGGAACCCAATTTCCATTGCAATGGATATGTGTTTTTTTGAAATCCTGAAAAAAGACTTGCAGGTCTACAATCGATTTTTTTACTTTAATTAGTAAGTTAAATCTCTCTATTTTACATACCAACTATGAAATACTGACAAACATATCAAAGATTGCAAATATAACTAGAAAATGCTGCTTACTTCTGTGTGTGGGAAACAACACCACTCACTGACCAACTGAATCATCAGTAATCTCCAAATAAATCTTGTTGGCAAAAAACTCTCAAAACTTTTCAAGCTTGAAGCTTTTACAACTAATTTAAACTTTCAGGCTAGGCTTTCTCAAGCCAACTGAAGTTTATATAATAAACTTCCTCTATCTAGTTAAGTTGGCTTGAGAAAGCCAACTTAGTGATATTGTATCTAAACTTATTATTAAGTTGGCTTGAGAAAGCCAACTTAGTGATATTGTATATAAACTCATTATTATTATTATTATTATTATTATTATTATTATTCTTACCTAAAATTCTCAAAGCATCTCCTCCTAGAGCTTTAAAGCTACAACCACTAAACTCTGCTCAGACTTCAGACCTGTTCTGACTTGAGTTGCTATCCCTTTTCAGACTGATCAGACTTATGATTTTTGATAAAACTGAAGATTAAAGTCATAAAATATCCATAGACTTTCACTAATGAAGTGAAAACTGAATTTTAGATAGAGCGTCCACTCCATCTGTTGGTAACATCACAACATTACACCTGATATATAATACATTTCAATACAGTATGTGTGAACATGTCCATTCCAATGGGCATGCATTTTATTTTTTTAAATCCTGAAAAAAAACTTGCAGGTCTACAATCGATTTTTTACTTTAATTAGTAAGTTAAATCTCTCTATTTTACATACATAATATCACAAAATTACACCCCTGTCAGTGAGAGCACTGAAGTTTGAACGAATCAGAGCGCTGCAATTCAAAGCCTCAAAGCTTTTCAAAGACGCCATTACTGCTGGAGAGAGAGATCATAATCTCCTAAAATAGATTTATGTGAGAGAGTTTATGATCAAACGGAAATTGTTTCCGATTATCAAGTAACCGCTGCAGCGTGTTTCCTTGAAGATTTATGCACTTATATGGCCAAATTCTGACTCTCATTCGTCTTTACTCGGCAACGGAGTACATTACTATGGGGAAGGTAAGTGAAGTTTAAACGCGCGTCCTCCTGGACTCGCGCCAACGCATAACCGTCTAAGCACCTAAGTTTATTTATAGCGCTCATTTATGTACTTTATTGCCGAATTCTGACTCTCGCTCGTGTGTTCATGGGGAAGACACATGTAAAAAGGCTTCCCTGAGCAGCGCGCGTGCTGACTCTCTTCAAATGCAGCGTCTAACAGTCAAAGTTATTTATAACTAATTCTTGAGTATATAGTTACATTGTGTTAATTCTTTTATCTGCTTTTAACTAAAGTCTGACTCCTGTTCTCGAGTTCAAACGCGCTTCCTGAGCAGATTCGCTGATAGATCGATGTTTTGTGAACACTTAAACAATAAATGAAATAAGGTATTTAAAAGGATGCAAAAACGATGGCAGATCGATTCAAACTGTAAACTGCTTGAGATAAAAAAAAACTGCATTACTCTGCTGCATTACATGAGCAGGAATTATTTAAAAAATACTAATATTTAAGTTATTTTGTTTCCCATGGAGGAAGGCTTTATACAAATATTACATTGCGTTGATTCCTTTATCTGCTATAATTGCCGTGTTGAACTGAAGTCTGACATGGCAGATCGAGTCAATCTGAAAACTGTTTGAGATTAGAAAAAACTGCATTACTCTCCTCATTGTAGTTTAGCAGCAGTGGCGTAGCCACGGGGGGGCCTGGGTGGGCCTGGGCCCCCTCATTTACATGTGCGGCCCCCTCAGATTTTCAATTGTTTAAAACCGCGACTGTGAAAACTAAATTGAAAACATTTACAGCTGTACAAGACGATCGCAACGCACCCCCACAGTCAAAAATAGCGCGCCGCATGTTACACTATAACCAGTCTGGCTGAATGGTTAAGGCGATGGACTAACAATCCAATGCGGTTTTCATGCGCAGGTTCGAGTCCAGCCAATAACCTTATGCTCAGGCCCCCTCATTTTAAGCAGGGCCCCCTCAAAAATAAAATTCTTTTAGTATATATAAAAGGCTACATATAGTGTAACTGTGGTGTAACTGCAGTCTCTTTTGAAAGTGATTAGCCTATATTAATAATGCTTAATTACAGCTTTAAAATAGAAATAAAACAAAGTATTATTCACAGTATCATATATATATATATATATATATATATATATATATATATATATATATATATATATATATATATATATATATATATATATATACACACACACACACACCTCTATACATATTATATATATATATATATATATATATACATACACATCTATTTAGTATATATAAAAGGCTACATATACATGCAGTGTAACTGCAGTCTCTTTTGAAAGTGATTAGCCTATACTAATAATGCTTAATTACAGCTTTAAAATAGAAATTAAACAAAGTATTTTTCGCATTAGTGAAAACTGACCGTTAAAAGCCAAGGATGTAATTAAACCGTAAACATTTTTATAAACTAATTACAATTTTCCAACACTTTGGGGATCAAAAAGCATAATTATAACTTATTTTTAAGTTTAAACTCTCAAAACTTTTCAAGCTAATTAACGATAAATCTTGCTAACAATATGCTAATTCAGCAAATTCTTGCCAGCAACATGCTTATTTATGTTAAATGTTGCTAATGACTTCGGAATTCATTCTAAATCTTGCTAGCAACAAGATAATTAACATTAAATCTTGCTAGCAAAATTGATCATCAATTGATTAAAGATTAAATTATGATCAAAGAACATAACGACACCTTAGTAACTGCCTAGAAACAACGCAAGGCAATAACTAACAAGTGTATATATGCTCAAGATCTAATTCTTTCCATCTATCTATCTGTAAACTTAAACAACTTTTTAAGCTTTTACAAATAAATTTAACTTTCAGGATAGGCTTTCTCAAGCCAACTGAAGTTTATATCATAAACTTCCTCTATCTAGTTATTAAGTTGGCTTGAGAAAGCCAACTTAGTGATATTGTATCTAAACTTATTATTATTATTATTATTATTATTAAGTTGGCTTGAGAAAGCCAACTTAGTGATATTGTATCTAAACTTATTATTATTATTATTATTATTATTAAGTTGGCTTGAGAAAGCCAACTTAGTGATATTGTATCTAAACTTATTATTATTATTATTATTATTATTATTAAGTTGGCTTGAGAAAGCCAACTTAGTGATATTGTATCTAAACTTATTATTATTATTATTATTATTATTATTATTATTATTATTCTTCTTACCTAAAATTCTCAATGCATCTCCTCCTAGAGCTTTAAAGCTACAACCACTAAACTCTGCTCAGACTTCAGACCTGTTCTGACTTGAGTTGCTATCCCTTTTCAGACTGATCAGACTTATGATTTTTGATAAAACTGAAGATTAAAGTCATAAAATCTCCATAGACTTTCACTAATGAAGTGAAAACTGAATTTTAGATAGAGCGTCCACTCCATCTGTTGGTAACATCACAACATTACACCTGATATATAATACATTTCAATACAGTATGTGTGAACATGTCCATTCCAATGGGCATGCATTTTATTTTTTTAAATCCTGAAAAAAAACTTGCAGGTCTACAATCGATTTTTTACTTTAATTAGTAAGTTAAATCTCTCTATTTTACATTCATAATATCACAAAATTACACCCCTGTCAGTGAGAGCACTGAAGTTTGAACGAATCAGAGCGCTGCAATTCAAAGCCTCAAAGCTTTTCAAAGACGCCATTACTGCTGGAGAGAGAGATCATAATCTCCTAAAATAGATTTATGTGAGAGAGTTTATGATCAAACGGAAATTGTTTCCGATTATCAAGTAACCGCTGCAGCGTGTTTCCTTGAAGATTTATGCACTTATATGGCCAAATTCTGACTCTCATTCGTCTTTACTCGGCAAAGGAGTACATTACTATGGGGAAGGTAAGTGAAGTTTAAACGCGCGTCCTCCTGGACTCGCGCCAACGCATAACCGTCTAAGCACCTACGTTTATTTATAGCGCTCAATTATGTACTTTATTGCCGAATTCTGACTCTCGCTCGTGTTTGCACGGGGAAGACACATGTAAAAAGGCTTCCCTGAGCAGCGCGCGCGCTGACTCTCTTCAAATGCAGCGTCTAACAGTCAAAGTTATTTATAACTAATTCTTGAGTATATAGTTACATTGTGTTAATTCTTATATCTGCTTTTAACTAAAGTCTGACTCCTGTTCTCGAGTTCAAACGCGCTTCCTGAGCAGATTCGCTGATAGATCGATGTTTTGTGAACACTTAAACAGTAAATGAAATAAGATTTTTAAAGGATGCAAAAAACATGGCAGATCGATTCAAACTGTAAACTGCTTGAGATTAAAAAAAACTGCATTACTCTGCTGCATTACATGAGCAGGAATTATTTAAAAAATACTAATATTTAAGTTATTTTGTTTCCCATGAAGGAAGGATTTACATATACATCTAAAAAGTATGTATTAGAGGCTCCATATACGCGCGTCCTCCCGCATTCGCGCGTCCACGCCTAAGCGCCTACGTTTATT
Source organism: Rhodeus uyekii (assembly GCA_037043235.1). Taxonomy (NCBI): domain Eukaryota; kingdom Metazoa; phylum Chordata; class Actinopteri; order Cypriniformes; family Acheilognathidae; genus Rhodeus; species Rhodeus uyekii. The sequence continues at coordinate 342,031 of JAWRVZ010000247.1, read as the reverse complement.
TATAGCGCGTAAATTTATTCACACACATACATGCATATCTATCTACATTTATATTGTAAATATAAAGGGCTCCATATACATTCAGTGTAACTGCTGTCTGTTTTGAAAGTGGTAAGACTACATAAATAATGCTTAATTACATCTTTAAAATAGAAATAAAACAAAGTATTATTCACAGTATCACAGTACCATTTATATATATATATATATATATATATATATACACACATACACACATATCTATTTCGTATATATAAAAGGCTACATATAGTGTAACTGTGGTGTAACTGCAGTCTCTTTTGAAAGTGATTAGCCTATATTAATAATGCTTAATTACAGCTTTAAAATAGAAATAAAACAAAGTATTATTCACAGTATCATATATATATATATATATATATATATATACACACACACACACACACCTCTATACATATTATATATATATATATATATATATATATATATACACATACACATCTATTTAGTATATATAAAAGGCTACATATACATGCAGTGTAACTGCAGTCTCTTTTGAAAGTGATTAGCCTATACTAATAATGCTTAATTACAGCTTTAAAATAGAAATTAAACAAAGTATTTTTTGCATTAGTGAAAACTGACCGTTAAAAGCCAAGGATGTAATTAAACCGTAAACATTTTTATAAACTAATTACAATTTTCCAACACTTTGAGGATCAAAAAGCATAATTATAACTTATTTTTAAGTTTAAACTCTCAAAACTTTTCAAGCTAATTAACGATAAATCTTGCTAACAATATGCTAATTCAGCAAATTCTTGCCAGCAACATGCTTATTTATGTTAAATGTTGCTAATGACTTCGGAATTCATACTAAATCTTGCTAGCAACAAGATAATTAACATTAAATCTTGCTAGCAAAATTGATCATCAATTGATTAAAGATTAAATTATGATCAAAGAACATAACGACACCTTAGTAACTGCCTAGAAACAACGCAAGGCAATAACTAACAAGAGTATATATGCTCAAGATCTAATTCTTTCCATCTATCCATCTGTAAACTTTCAAAACTTTTTAAGCTTTTACAAATAAATTTAACTTTCAGGCTAGGCTTTCTCAAGCCAACTGAAGTTTATATCATAAACTTCCTCTATCTAGTTATTATTATTATTCTTCTTACCTAAAATTCTCAATGCATCTCCTCCTAGAGCTTTAAAGCTACAACCACTAAACTCTGCTCAGACTTCAGACCTGTTCTGACTTGAGTTGCTATCCCTTTTCAGACTGATCAGACTTATGATTTTTGATAAAACTGAAGATTAAAGTCATAAAATCTCCATAGACTTTCACTAATGAAGTGAAAACTGAATTTTAGATAGAGCGTCCACTCCATCTGTTGGTAACATCACAACATTACACCTGATATATAATACATTTCAATACAGTATGTGTGAACATGTCCATTCCAATGGGCATGCATTTTATTTTTTTAAATCCTGAAAAAAAACTTGCAGGTCTACAATCGATTTTTTACTTTAATTAGTAAGTTAAATCTCTCTATTTTACATACATAATATCACAAAATTACACCCCTGTCAGTGAGAGCACTGAAGTTTGAACGAATCAGAGCGCTGCAATTCAAAGCCTCAAAGCTTTTCAAAGACGCCATTACTGCTGGAGAGAGAGATCATAATCTCCTAAAATAGATTTATGTGAGAGAGTTTATGATCAAACGGAAATTGTTTCCGATTATCAAGTAACCGCTGCAGCGTGTTTCCTTGAAGATTTATGCACTTATATGGCCAAATTCTGACTCTCATTCGTCTTTACTCGGCAACGGAGTACATTACTATGGGGAAGGTAAGTGAAGTTTAAACGCGCGTCCTCCTGGACTCGCGCCAACGCATAACCGTCTAAGCACCTAAGTTTATTTATAGCGCTCATTTATGTACTTTATTGCCGAATTCTGACTCTCGCTCGTGTGTTCATGGGGAAGACACATGTAAAAAGGCTTCCCTGAGCAGCGCGCGTGCTGACTCTCTTCAAATGCAGCGTCTAACAGTCAAAGTTATTTATAACTAATTCTTGAGTATATAGTTACATTGTGTTAATTCTTTTATCTGCTTTTAACTAAAGTCTGACTCCTGTTCTCGAGTTCAAACGCGCTTCCTGAGCAGATTCGCTGATAGATCGATGTTTTGTGAACACTTAAACAATAAATGAAATAAGGTATTTAAAAGGATGCAAAAACGATGGCAGATCGATTCAAACTGTAAACTGCTTGAGATAAAAAAAAACTGCATTACTCTGCTGCATTACATGAGCAGGAATTATTTAAAAAATACTAATATTTAAGTTATTTTGTTTCCCATGGAGGAAGGCTTTATACAAATATTACATTGCGTTGATTCCTTTATCTGCTATAATTGCCGTGTTGAACTGAAGTCTGACATGGCAGATCGAGTCAATCTGAAAACTGTTTGAGATTAGAAAAAACTGCATTACTCTCCTCATTGTAGTTTAGCAGCAGTGGCGTAGCCACGGGGGGGCCTGGGTGGGCCTGGGCCCCCTCATTTACATGTGCGGCCCCCTCAGATTTTCAATTGTTTAAAACCGCGACTGTGAAAACTAAATTGAAAACATTTACAGCTGTACAAGACGATCGCAACGCACCCCCACAGTCAAAAATAGCGCGCCGCATGTTACACTATAACCAGTCTGGCTGAATGGTTAAGGCGATGGACTAACAATCCAATGCGGTTTTCATGCGCAGGTTCGAGTCCAGCCAATAACCTTATGCTCAGGCCCCCTCATTTTAAGCAGGGCCCCCTCAAAAATAAAATTCTTTTAGTATATATAAAAGGCTACTGTGGCAGGCGGGGCGTGGTCTAGAGGCTGTTGCAGGCGGAGGAGGAGTCTTGGGAGGGCTAATGGTTAAGGAAACACGCCTCTGTTAACGAGACCTAACAGGTGTATTCATTTTGCAGTGACTCGAGAGACGGGATAAAAGCCGGGCCCAGAGAGAGAGAAGTGGGCGACTGTGGCAACACACCAGGGAATGCTGAAAAGCCTCGGTTTGAGTTTGGTTGCCGTTTAATGATATTTTAAGTTGTTGCTGGAAGCCCAATAAAAACGCCTAAACCCTCTGCAGTCTGAGTGTGATCCTGAACCAACGACTGAAAATTGTCACAGTGGTGCCGAAACCCGGGACACACTCAGGGATCTGACGGTAAGAAGTATGGAGTCGCTGCCTTTAGAGGAAGTGGTGAGATCCCTCGCAAACCTTCACCACGCACAGCACCAAGCTCTCATGGAGATCAGGGAGGAACACCACAGGAAGTTCCAGGCCCTGATGGAGCTCCAACAAGAGGATCGCCGATTGCTGCGTGACGCCCTGAACACCGGCACTGTGCCCACCGCATCCCCCAGGGGCCACTCGCCACCCCAGGTGCCCCTGCAGAAAATGGGGCCGGGGGATGACCCTGAGGCGTTTATCGAACTGTTTGAACACACGGCCGAGGCGTGCCACTGGCCAGAGGGGGAGTGGGCCGTTCGACTGATCCCCTTGCTCTCAGGAGATGCCCAGCTGGCGGCGCGACAGTTGCCGGCCCAGAATCTGCTGCGCTACAGTGACTTAAAGAAGGCAATTCTGCAACGTGTGGGGCGCAGCCCCGAACAACACCGGCAGCATTTCCGGTCCCTCACCCTCCAGGAGGGCGGATCTCCTTTCGCCTTCGCCCAACAGCTGCGGGGGGCCTGTCGGCAGTGGCTGCTCTCGGAGCCCCGGGACGTCGACGGGGTGATCGAGGTGGTTGTTCTCGAGCAGTACTGTCGACAACTCCCAAAGCGCACTGCGGAGTGGGTGCAGTGCCACCGCCCCGCTACTCTGGAGGAGGCGGTCCAGCTGGCCGAGGACCACCTGGCCGCCTATGGGGCAACCGATGGCCCTTCCTTTTCCCCCTTTTTTCCCCCTCCCCTGTCTCTGCCTGTCTCCTCTCCCTCTGTCCCTCTTCCCAGGCCTCGGGAAGGACATCGACCGCTGCCGGCTCCGAGAACCCGGCAAAGGAACCCTTCGCCGATCCCTGCCCAGCGGAGCCATATCCGGGCCCCGGCGGCCCGGCCCGTGCCGCTCCCACGTCGGGCAACGACGGACTCCGGCCCAGTATCCTTTACGAACCCCCCTCTCTCGTCTCACCTGCAGGAGGCTGTTTCTGCTGGCCCCAGTGTGGAGGAGAGGTCTGGGCCGCTCTGCTGGCGTTGCGGGGAGCCGGGACATTTCCGGGATCAGTGCGCCTCAATGGAGGTGGACACGCTGATCCGGGTCCCCGAGACGCCACCCAGCGCCCCCGGTCGAGCCGGGCAGTATTACGTACCAGTAAGTGTCGGGGGAAATACCTATCAGGCTTTGGTGGATACAGGTTGTAACCAAACCTCTATCCACCAACGACTGATGCAAACCGGGGCATGGGATACAAGCCGTATGGTAAAGGTGAGGTGTGTGCACGGGGAGATTCGGGAATACCCACTTGCTTCGGTCATAGTTCAATTGGGGCACCAAAAGCATAGAGTGGAGGCGGCGGTTAATCCCCACCTCAGCCACCCTGTAATTTTGGGAACAGATTGGCCATCATTTCCAATACTATTAAGGGGATTGTTTAAGGGTGGCTCCTGCAAAGACAAAGCTAAGGCGGGGGTGAGGACCGCTGGGGCAGGTGAGGTGACCCCAGGTCCGTCCGGGACAGCCCCGGGAGGGGGGAACCCATCGGGGGAGGGCCCTGTGGCCTTTTCCCCCCTTGGGGACTTCCCCCTGGAACAGTCCCGGGACGAGACACTGCGGCATGCTTTTGACCGGGTGCAATCCATTGATGGTCACCTCACGGACCCCACGCGTGTCCCCTCCTACCCCTATTTTGCAATAATCCAAGACCGGTTATATCGCGTGACGCAGGACACGCAGACAAAGGAAGATGTAACCCAGTTGCTAGTACCAAAGGGCCGTCGGGAAATGCTATTCCAGGCGGCCCACCACAATCCGATGGCCGGGCATTTGGGTCAGGATAAGACACTCAACCGTATCATGGCCCGATTTTATTGGCCGGGCATTCGCGGGGACGTCCGCAGGTGGTGTGCGGCCTGCCGCGAATGCCAGCTGGTTAATCCCCCGGCCACCCCAAAAGCGCCATTGCGCCCACTACCGCTCATGGAGGTCCCCTTCGAAAGAATTGGGATGGACCTCATCGGGCCATTAGAACGGTCAGCACGAGGGCATCGATTTGCATTAGTTCTCGTGGACTATGCAACCCGATACCCGGAGGCAGTGGCGCTGCGCAACATCTCAGCGAAGAGTGTTGCGGACGCCCTCTTCCGCATTATCTCCCGGGTGGGGATCCCGAAAGAGATCCTCACTGACCAAGGCACAACGTTTATGTCACGCACACTACGCGAACTGTACGAATTATTGGGGATTAAATCGATTCGCACGAGCGTGTACCATCCTCAAACCGATGGGCTGGTGGAACGATTTAATCGCACCTTAAAGAACATGATTCGAAAGTTCGTTCACGAGGATGCAAAAAATTGGGATCGCTGGTTGGAACCTCTGTTGTTCGCAGTGCGCGAGGTCCCCCAAGCCTCCACGGGGTTTTCCCCCTTCGAGCTTCTCTACGGTCGTCGACCCAGAGGGGTACTCGACGCCCTTAGGGAAGTTTGGGAGGACGGGCCTACAAACGCGAAAAACGAAATTCAGTATGTACTGGACCTGAGAGCAAAGCTCCACACACTGGGGCGGCTCAAAATGGAGAATTTGCTCCGGGCCCAGGAACATCAAAGCCAACTCTACAACCGTGGTACCCGGCTACGCGAGTTCACTCCGGGAGAGAAAGTACTCCTTTTACTACCCACGTCTAGCTCAAAATTACTCGCCAAGTGGCAAGGGCCCTTCGTGGTCACACGGCGGGTGGGGGATGTCGACTATGAGGTGGTGCGGCCGGATAGGGCGGGGACACGTCAAATTTACCACGTCAACCTCCTAAAACCGTGGAGAGATTGATGCATATCCCATGCCGCGGGTTGACGAGCTGCTCGATCGGTTAGGCACTGCTCGATTTTATTCGACATTGGATTTAACAAAAGGGTATTGGCAAATCCCCCTAACGCCAATGTCCAGAGAAAAAACGGCTTTCTCCACTCCGTTTGGTTTACACCAATTCGTCACGCTTCCATTTGGGCTGTTCGGGGCTCCCGCTACGTTTCAGCGCCTCATGGACCGCATCTTACGGCCCCATCAAGCATATGCCGCTGCTTACTTGGATGATATTATTGTCTATAGTAATGATTGGCAGCGGCATATGCAGCATCTGAGGGCGGTCCTGAGGTCGTTGCGCAGGGCGGGGCTCACGGCCAACCCAAAGAAGTGTGCAATTGGGCGGGTGGAAGTACGGTATCTGGGGTTCCACTTGGGTCATGGGCAGGTGCGGCCCCAAATTGAGAAAACCGCTGCCGTTGCGGCCTGCCCGCGTCCCAAGACCAAGAAGGAGGTGAGACAGTTCCTGGGGCTGGCTGGCTACTATAGGCGGTTTGTACCCAAGTTTTCGGATGTCACCAGTCCCTTGACTGATCTCACTAAAAAGGGAGCCCCTGATCCGGTCCAATGGACGGAGCAGTGCCAACAGGCTTTCACCTGTATAAAGGCTGCACTGTGTGGCGGGCCATTGTTACACTCTCCTGACTTCTCTCTCCCTTTTGTCTTGCAGACAGACGCGTCGGACAGGGGGCTGGGAGCCGTGTTGTCCCAGGTGGTGGAGGGGGAGGAGCGCCCCGTGCTGTACATTAGTCGAAAGCTCTCAATGAGAGAGACGAAGTACAGCACGATTGAGAGGGAATGTTTAGCCATCAAGTGGGCGGTCCTCACCCTCCGGTACTACCTTTTGGGACGGGCTTTCACCCTCTGTTCGGACCACGCTCCGCTCCAATGGCTCCACCGCATGAAAGACACCAACGCGCGGATCACCCGTTGGTACTTGGCGTTACAACCTTTTAAGTTTCAGGTGGTCCACAGGCCGGGGGCGCAGATGGCTGTGGCTGACTTCCTCTCCAGAAATGGGGGGGGAGTGGGTGGCAGGCCGGATGGCTCCCCGGCCTGAGTCGGGCGGTGGGGGTATGTGGCAGGCGGGGCGTGGTCTAGAGGCTGTTGCAGGCGGAGGAGGAGTCTTGGGAGGGCTAATGGTTAAGGAAACACGCCTCTGTTAACGAGACCTAACAGGTGTATTCATTTTGCAGTGACTCGAGAGACGGGATAAAAGCCGGGCCCAGAGAGAGAGAAGTGGGCGACTGTGGCAACACACCAGGGAATGCTGAAAAGCCTCGGTTTGAGTTTGGTTGCCGTTTAATGATATTTTAAGTTGTTGCTGGAAGCCCAATAAAAACGCCTAAACCCTCTGCAGTCTGAGTGTGATCCTGAACCAACGACTGAAAATTGTCACAGCTACATATAGTGTAACTGTGGTGTAACTGCAGTCTCTTTTGAAAGTGATTAGCCTATATTAATAATGCTTAATTACAGCTTTAAAATAGAAATAAAACAAAGTATTATTCACAGTATCATATATATATATATATATATATATATATATATATATATATATATACACACACACACACACCTCTATACATATTATATATATATATATATATATATATATATATATATATACATACACATCTATTTAGTATATATAAAAGGCTACATATACATGCAGTGTAACTGCAGTCTCTTTTGAAAGTGATTAGCCTATACTAATAATGCTTAATTACAGCTTTAAAATAGAAATTAAACAAAGTATTTTTCGCATTAGTGAAAACTGACCGTTAAAAGCCAAGGATGTAATTAAACCGTAAACATTTTTATAAACTAATTACAATTTTCCAACACTTTGGGGATCAAAAAGCATAATTATAACTTATTTTTAAGTTTAAACTCTCAAAACTTTTCAAGCTAATTAACGATAAATCTTGCTAACAATATGCTAATTCAGCAAATTCTTGCCAGCAACATGCTTATTTATGTTAAATGTTGCTAATGACTTCGGAATTCATTCTAAATCTTGCTAGCAACAAGATAATTAACATTAAATCTTGCTAGCAAAATTGATCATCAATTGATTAAAGATTAAATTATGATCAAAGAACATAACGACACCTTAGTAACTGCCTAGAAACAACGCAAGGCAATAACTAACAAGTGTATATATGCTCAAGATCTAATTCTTTCCATCTATCTATCTGTAAACTTAAACAACTTTTTAAGCTTTTACAAATAAATTTAACTTTCAGGATAGGCTTTCTCAAGCCAACTGAAGTTTATATCATAAACTTCCTCTATCTAGTTATTAAGTTGGCTTGAGAAAGCCAACTTAGTGATATTGTATCTAAACTTATTATTATTATTATTATTATTATTAAGTTGGCTTGAGAAAGCCAACTTAGTGATATTGTATCTAAACTTATTATTATTATTATTATTATTATTAAGTTGGCTTGAGAAAGCCAACTTAGTGATATTGTATCTAAACTTATTATTATTATTATTATTATTATTATTAAGTTGGCTTGAGAAAGCCAACTTAGTGATATTGTATCTAAACTTATTATTATTATTATTATTATTATTATTATTATTATTCTTCTTACCTAAAATTCTCAATGCATCTCCTCCTAGAGCTTTAAAGCTACAACCACTAAACTCTGCTCAGACTTCAGACCTGTTCTGACTTGAGTTGCTATCCCTTTTCAGACTGATCAGACTTATGATTTTTGATAAAACTGAAGATTAAAGTCATAAAATCTCCATAGACTTTCACTAATGAAGTGAAAACTGAATTTTAGATAGAGCGTCCACTCCATCTGTTGGTAACATCACAACATTACACCTGATATATAATACATTTCAATACAGTATGTGTGAACATGTCCATTCCAATGGGCATGCATTTTATTTTTTTAAATCCTGAAAAAAAACTTGCAGGTCTACAATCGATTTTTTACTTTAATTAGTAAGTTAAATCTCTCTATTTTACATTCATAATATCACAAAATTACACCCCTGTCAGTGAGAGCACTGAAGTTTGAACGAATCAGAGCGCTGCAATTCAAAGCCTCAAAGCTTTTCAAAGACGCCATTACTGCTGGAGAGAGAGATCATAATCTCCTAAAATAGATTTATGTGAGAGAGTTTATGATCAAACGGAAATTGTTTCCGATTATCAAGTAACCGCTGCAGCGTGTTTCCTTGAAGATTTATGCACTTATATGGCCAAATTCTGACTCTCATTCGTCTTTACTCGGCAAAGGAGTACATTACTATGGGGAAGGTAAGTGAAGTTTAAACGCGCGTCCTCCTGGACTCGCGCCAACGCATAACCGTCTAAGCACCTACGTTTATTTATAGCGCTCAATTATGTACTTTATTGCCGAATTCTGACTCTCGCTCGTGTTTGCACGGGGAAGACACATGTAAAAAGGCTTCCCTGAGCAGCGCGCGCGCTGACTCTCTTCAAATGCAGCGTCTAACAGTCAAAGTTATTTATAACTAATTCTTGAGTATATAGTTACATTGTGTTAATTCTTATATCTGCTTTTAACTAAAGTCTGACTCCTGTTCTCGAGTTCAAACGCGCTTCCTGAGCAGATTCGCTGATAGATCGATGTTTTGTGAACACTTAAACAGTAAATGAAATAAGATTTTTAAAGGATGCAAAAAACATGGCAGATCGATTCAAACTGTAAACTGCTTGAGATTAAAAAAAACTGCATTACTCTGCTGCATTACATGAGCAGGAATTATTTAAAAAATACTAATATTTAAGTTATTTTGTTTCCCATGAAGGAAGGATTTACATATACATCTAAAAAGTATGTATTAGAGGCTCCATATACGCGCGTCCTCCCGCATTCGCGCGTCCACGCCTAAGCGCCTACGTTTATTTATAGCGCGTAAATTTATTCACACACATACATGCATATCTATCTACATTTATATTGTAAATATAAAGGGCTCCATATACATTCAGTGTAACTGCTGTCTGTTTTGAAAGTGGTAAGACTACATAAATAATGCTTAATTACATCTTTAAAATAGAAATAAAACAAAGTATTATTCACAGTATCACAGTACCATTTATATATATATATATATATATATATATATATACACACATACACACATATCTATTTCGTATATATAAAAGGCTACATATAGTGTAACTGTGGTGTAACTGCAGTCTCTTTTGAAAGTGATTAGCCTATATTAATAATGCTTAATTACAGCTTTAAAATAGAAATAAAACAAAGTATTATTCACAGTATCATATATATATATATATATATATATATATACACACACACACACACACCTCTATACATATTATATATATATATATATATATATATATATATATATATATATATATATATATATATATACACATACACATCTATTTAGTATAAATAAAAGGCTACATATACATGCAGTGTAACTGCAGTCTCTTTTGAAAGTGATTAGCCTATACTAATAATGCTTAATTACAGCTTTAAAATAGAAATTAAACAAAGTATTTTTTGCATTAGTGAAAACTGACCGTTAAAAGCCAAGGATGTAATTAAACCGTAAACATTTTTATAAACTAATTACAATTTTCCAACACTTTGAGGATCAAAAAGCATAATTATAACTTATTTTTAAGTTTAAACTCTCAAAACTTTTCAAGCTAATTAACGATAAATCTTGCTAACAATATGCTAATTCAGCAAATTCTTGCCAGCAACATGCTTATTTATGTTAAATGTTGCTAATGACTTCGGAATTCATACTAAATCTTGCTAGCAACAAGATAATTAACATTAAATCTTGCTAGCAAAATTGATCATCAATTGATTAAAGATTAAATTATGATCAAAGAACATAACGACACCTTAGTAACTGCCTAGAAACAACGCAAGGCAATAACTAACAAGAGTATATATGCTCAAGATCTAATTCTTTCCATGGCTTTCTCAAGCCAACTGAAGTTTATATCATAAACTTCCTCTATCTAGTTATTATTATTATTCTTCTTACCTAAAATTCTCAATGCATCTCCTCCTAGAGCTTTAAAGCTACAACCACTAAACTCTGCTCAGACTTCAGACCTGTTCTGACTTGAGTTGCTATCCCTTTTCAGACTGATCAGACTTATGATTTTTGATAAAACTGAAGATTAAAGTCATAAAATCTCCATAGACTTTCACTAATGAAGTGAAAACTGAATTTTAGATAGAGCGTCCACTCCATCTGTTGGTAACATCACAACATTACACCTGATATATAAAACATTTCAATACAGTTTGTGTGAACATGTCCATTCCAATGGGCATGCATTTTATTTTTTTAAATCCTGAAAAAAAACTTGCAGGTCTACAATCGATTTTTTACTTTAATTAGTAAGTTAAATCTCTCTATTTTACATTCATAATATCACAAAATTACACCCCTGTCAGTGAGAGCACTGAAGTTTGAACGAATCAGAGCGCTGCAATTCAAAGCCTCAAAGCTTTTCAAAGACGCCATTACTGCTGGAGAGAGAGATCATAATCTCCTAAAATAGATTTATGTGAGAGAGTTTATGATCAAACGGAAATTGTTTCCGATTATCAAGTAACCGCTGCAGCGTGTTTCCTTGAAGATTTATGCACTTATATGGCCAAATTCTGACTCTCATTCGTCTTTACTCGGCAACGGAGTACATTACTATGGGGAAGGTAAGTGAAGTTTAAACGCGCGTCCTCCTGGACTCGCGCCAACGCATAACCGTCTAAGCACCTACGTTTATTTATAGCGCTCATTTATGTACTTTATTGCCGAATTCTGACTCTCGCTCGTGTGTTCATGGGGAAGACACATGTAAAAAGGCTTCCCTGAGCAGCGCGCGCGCTGACTCTCTTCAAATGCAGCGTCTAACAGTCAAAGTTATTTATAACTAATTCTTGAGTATATAGTTACATTGTGTTAATTCTTTTATCTGCTTTTAACTAAAGTCTGACTCCTGTTCTCGAGTTCAAACGCGCTTCCTGAGCAGATTCGCTGATAGATCGATGTTTTGTGAACACTTAAACAATAAATGAAATAAGGTATTTAAAAGGATGCAAAAACGATGGCAGATCGATTCAAACTGTAAACTGCTTGAGATAAAAAAAAACTGCATTACTCTGCTGCATTACATGAGCAGGAATTATTTAAAAAATACTAATATTTAAGTTATTTTGTTTCCCATGGAGGAAGGCTTTATACAAATATTACATTGCGTTGATTCCTTTATCTGCTATAATTGCCGTGTTGAACTGAAGTCTGACATGGCAGATCGAGTCAATCTGAAAACTGCTTGAGATTAGAAAAAACTGCATTACTCTCCTCATTGTACTTTAGCAGGAATTATTTTAAAAATACTAATATTTAAGTTTGTTTCCCATGAAGGAAGGATTTACATATACATCTAAAAAGTATGTATTAGAGGCTCCATATACGCGCGTCCTCCCGCATTCGCGCGTCCACGCCTAAGCGCCTACGTTTATTTATAGCGCGTAAATTTATTCACACACATACATGCATATCTATCTATGTCACAAGGCGCAGGATCGTGTGCGATGCGGAGCATACGCGGAGCCAGAAATGCAAGTAAACACTTTATTCAATAACAAAAACAAAAGCACGCGATGGTGCAAACTCAACAGAAATAACATCCACACACGACTAGGGAACATAACATTAACAATCGACAACAGGGGAGTGAACATGGAGAACTTAAATACTGACTATGATTAACAGAAACACAAAACACCTGTGACTGATAAGTGCTAATGGGAACTGGGTGAGGTGAGATCAGGAACGGGGAACATGTGACACAGACAAGGTAAACTAAGAGTCCAGGGTGAAAACTAACATAAACGTGACAATCTACATCTATATTGTAAATATAAAGGGCTCCATATACATGCAGTGTAACTGCTGTCTGTTTTGAAAGTGGTAAGACTACATAAATAATGCTTAATTACATCTTTAAAATAGAAATAAAACAAAGTATTATTCACAGTATCACAGTACCATTTATTTATATATATATATATATATATATATATATATATATACACACACATACACACACATCTATTTAGTATATATAAAAGGCTACATATAGTGTAACTGTGGTGTAACTGCAGTCTCTTTTGAAAGTGATTAGCCTATATTAATAATGCTTAATTACAGCTTTAAAATAGAAATAAAACAAAGTATTATTCACAGTATCATATATATATATATATATATATATATATATATACACACACACACACACCTCTATACATATTATATATATATATATATATATATATATATATACACATACACATCTATTTAGTATATATAAAAGGCTACATATACATGCAGTGTAACTGCAGTCTCTTTTGAAAGTGATTAGCCTATACTAATAATGCTTAATTACAGCTTTAAAATAGAAATTAAACAAAGTATTTTTCGCATTAGTGAAAACTGACCGTTAAAAGCCAAGGATGTAATTAAACCGTAAACATTTTTTTAAACTAATTACAATTTTCCAACACTTTGGGGATCAAAAAGCATAATTATAACTTATTTTTAAGTTTAAACTCTCAAAACTTTTTAAGCTAATTAACGATAAATCTTGCTAACAATATGCTAATTCAGCAAATTCTTGCCAGCAACATGCTTATTTATGTTAAATGTTGCTAATGACTTCAGAATTCATACTAAATCTTGCTAGCAACAAGATAATTAACATTAAATCTTGCTAGCAAAATTGATCATCAATTGATTAAAGATTAAATTATGATCAAAGAACATAACGACACCTTAGTAACTGCCTAGAAACAACGCAAGGCAATAACTAACAAGAGTATATATGCTCAAGATCTAATTCTTTCCATCTATCCATCTGTAAACTTTCAAAACTTTTTAAGCTTTTACAAATAAATTTAACTTTCAGGCTAGGCTTTCTCAAGCCAACTGAAGTTTATATCATAAACTTCCTCTATCTAGTTATTATTATTATTCTTACCTAAAATTCTCAGAGCATCTCCTCCTAGAGCTTTAAAGCTACAACCACTAAACTCTGCTCAGACTTCAGACCTGTTCTGACTTGAGTTGCTATCCCTTTTCAGACTGATCAGACTTATGATTTTTGATAAAACTGAAGATTAAAGTCATAAAATCTCCATAGACTTTCACTAATGAAGTGAAAACTGAATTTTAGATAGAGCGTCCACTCCATCTGTTGGTAACATCACAACATTACACCTGATATATAATACATTTCAATACAGTATGTGTGAACATGTCCATTCCAATGGGCATGCATTTTATTTTTTTAAATCCTGAAAAAATCTTGCAGGTCTACAATCGATTTTTTACTTTAATTAGTAAGTTAAATCTCTCTATTTTACATTCATAATATCACAAAATTACACCCCTGTCAGTGAGAGCACTGAAGTTTGAACGAATCAGAGCGCTGCAATTCAAAGCCTCAAAGCTTTTCAAAGACGCCATTACTGCTGGAGAGAGAGATCATAATCTCCTAAAATAGATTTATGTGAGAGAGTTTATGATCAAACGGAAATTGTTTCCGATTATCAAGTAACCGCTGCAGCGTGTTTCCTTGAAGATTTATGCACTTATATGGCCAAATTCTGACTCTCATTCGTCTTTACTCGGCAAAGGAGTACATTACTATGGGGAAGGTAGGTGAAGTTTAAACGCGCGTCCTCCTGGACTCGCGCCAAAGCATAACCGTCTAAGCACCTACGTTTATTTATAGCGCTCATTTATGTACTTTATTGCCGAATTCTGACTCTCGCTCGTGAGTCAATATACATTGGAAAAGGCTTTCCTGAGCAGCGCGCGCGCTGACTCTCTTCAAATGCAGCATCTAACAGTCAAAGTTATTTATAACTAATTCTTGAGTATATAGTTACATTGTGTTAATTCTTTTATCTGCTTTTAACTAAAGTCTGACTCCTGTTCTCGAGTTCAAACGCGCTTCCTGAGCAGATTCGCTGATAGATCGATGTTTTGTGAACACTTAAACAGTAAATGAAATAAGATTTTTAAAGGATGCAAAAAACATGGCAGATCGATTCAAACTGTAAACTGCTTGAGATTAAAAAAAACTGCATTACTCTGCTGCATTACATGAGCAGGAATTATTTAAAAAATACTAATATTTAAGTTATTTTGTTTCCCATGGAGGAAGGCTTTATACAAATATTACATTGCGTTGATTCCTTTATCTGCTATAATTGCCGTGTTGAACTGAAGTCTGACATGGCAGATCGAGTCAATCTGAAAACTGCTTGAGATTAAAAAAAACTGCATTACTCTCCTCATTGTACTTTAGCAGGAATTATTTTAAAATACTAATATTTAAGTTTGTTTCCCATGAAGGAAGGATTTACATATACATCTAAAAAGTATGTATTAGAGGCTCCATATACGCGCGTCCTCCCGCATTCGCGCGTCCACGCCTAAGCGCCTACGTTTATTTATAGCGCCTAAATCTATTCACACACATACATGCATATCTATCTACATTTATATTGTAAATATAAAGGGCTCCATATACATTCAGTGTAACTGCTGTCTGTTTTGAAAGTGGTAAGACTACATAAATAATGCTTAATTACATCTTTAAAATAGAAATAAAACAAAGTATTATTCACAGTATCACAGTACCATTTATTTATATATATATATATATATATATATACACACATACACACACATCTATTTCGTATATATAAAAGGCTACATATAGTGTAACTGTGGTGTAACTGCAGTCTCTTTTGAAAGTGATTAGCCTATATTAATAATGCTTAATTACAGCTTTAAAATAGAAATAAAACAAAGTATTATTCACAGTATCATATATATATATATATATATATATATATACACACACACACACACCTCTATACATATTATATATATATATATATATATATATATATATATATACACATACACATCTATTTAGTATATATAAAAGGCTACATATACATGCAGTGTAACTGCAGTCTCTTTTGAAAGTGATTAGCCTATACTAATAATGCTTAATTACAGCTTTAAAATAGAAATTAAACAAAGTATTTTTTGCATTAGTGAAAACTGACCGTTAAAAGCCAAGGATGTAATTAAACCGTAAACATTTTTATAAACTAATTACAATTTTCCAACACTTTGAGGATCAAAAAGCATAATTATAACTTATTTTTAAGTTTAAACTCTCAAAACTTTTCAAGCTAATTAACGATAAATCTTGCTAACAATATGCTAATTCAGCAAATTCTTGCCAGCAACATGCTTATTTATGTTAAATGTTGCTAATGACTTCGGAATTCATACTAAATCTTGCTAGCAACAAGATAATTAACATTAAATCTTGCTAGCAAAATTGATCATCAATTGATTAAAGATTAAATTATGATCAAAGAACATAACGACACCTTAGTAACTGCCTAGAAACAACGCAAGGCAATAACTAACAAGAGTATATATGCTCAAGATCTAATTCTTTCCATCTATCCATCTGTAAACTTTCAAAACTTTTTAAGCTTTTACAAATAAATTTAACTTTCAGGCTAGGCTTTCTCAAGCCAACTGAAGTTTATATCATAAACTTCCTCTATCTAGTTATTATTATTATTCTTACCTAAAATTCTCAGAGCATCTCCTCCTAGAGCTTTAAAGCTACAACCACTAAACTCTGCTCAGACTTCAGACCTGTTCTGACTTGAGTTGCTATCCCTTTTCAGACTGATCAGACTTATGATTTTTGATAAAACTGAAGATTAAAGTCATAAAATCTCCATAGACTTTCACTAATGAAGTGAAAACTGAATTTTAGATAGAGCGTCCACTCCATCTGTTGGTAACATCACAACATTACACCTGATATATAATACATTTCAATACAGTATGTGTGAACATGTCCATTCCAATGGGCATGCATTTTATTTTTTTAAATCCTGAAAAAAAACTTGCAGGTCTACAATCGATTTTTTACTTTAATTAGTAAGTTAAATCTCTCTATTTTACATACATAATATCACAAAATTACACCCCTGTCAGTGAGAGCACTGAAGTTTGAACGAATCAGAGCGCTGCAATTCAAAGCCTCAAAGCTTTTCAAAGACGCCATTACTGCTGGAGAGAGAGATCATAATCTCCTAAAATAGATTTATGTGAGAGAGTTTATGATCAAACGGAAATTGTTTCCGATTATCAAGTAACCACTGCAGTGTGTTTGCTTGAAGATTTATGTACTTATATGGCCAAATTGTGACTCTCATTCGTGTTTACTCGGTGAAGGCTTTCCCCCCGCTGATTACTATGGGAACGGCAACTCTCAATGAAGTTCAAACGCGCGTCCTCGCGCACTCGCGTCAGTTTATTTATAACTTATTCCTGAGTAAATATTACATTGCCTTGATTCCTGCTATAATTGCCGTGTTGAACTGAAGTCTGACATGGCAGATCGATTCAATCTGAAAACTGCTTGAGATTAGAAAAAACAGCATTACTATCCCCATTGTAATTGTGCAGGAATGATTTAAGAAATACTAATATTTAAGTTATTTTATTTCACATGAAGAAAGGCTTTATACACACACACACACACACACACACACACATATATATATATATATATATATATATACACATACATATCTATCTATACACACATTTATATAGTAAATAAATGTATAAAGGGCTCCATATATATGCAGTGGAACTGCAGTCTGTTTAGAAAGTGGTAAGACTATATTAATAATGCTTAATTACATCTTTAAAATAGAAATAAAACAAAGTATTCACATGAGTGAAAACTGACCGTTAAAAGCCAAGGATGTAATTAAACCGTAAACATTTTTATAAACTAATTGCCGTCTTGTTAATTAACGTTAAATCTTGCTAGCAACATGCTAGATCACGCTAAATCTTGATAGCAACTTGTTAATTAACAATAAATCTTGCTACCAATATGCTAATTCAGCGAATTCTTGCCAGCAGCATGCTTATTTATGTTAAATGTTGCTAATGACTTCGGAATTCATTCTAAATCTTGCTAGCAACAAGATAATTAACATTAAATCTTGCTAGCAAAATTGATCATCAATTCATTAAAGATTAAATTATGATCAAAGAACATAACGACACCTTAGTAACTGCCTAGAAACAACGCAAGGCAATAACTAACAAGTGTATACAGTTTTATGCAAAAGTTTAGGCACCTTTCTGAGGCTGCATGATAATCTGCTCAATCTTTTTAAGTAAAGATCCTAGTGATATGCCATTCATTTTCTAGAGAAAGCTTGATAAAGCAATGTTTTTCAGACCAAAATACTTAGTGTAGCAGTATTTAGTTGTATGAAATAAAATACAATGTGACAAATAGGCGGTGCAAAAGTTTGGCCACCCTTTCAATTGTGTTGATTTGAATACCTGTAGTCACTTAATGCTGATTGTTTGCAACACAAAATTGATGTTATTGGCTCAATGAACATTAGACTGGAAACACAGGTGCAACCAATCATGAAAAAGGATATTTAAGTTTGCTAATTGCCAGTTGTGCTTCTCTTCGATTCTCTACTGGAAAGTAGCAACATGGGAACCTCAAAAGAACTCCCCAATGACTTAAAAACTAGGATAATTCATCAGTGTGAGTTAGGAGAAGCATGTTAAAAGTTATCACAAAGGTTTAAGGTCCCTGTCTCCAGTCAGAAATATAGTTAGAAAATGGAAGGCAACAGGAACAGTCCATGTGAAGGAAAGATGTGGCAGGCCAAGAAAGATATCTGAAAGGCAAAGGCGAAGTATGGTTAGAATGGTCAAATACAATTTACAGACCACCTCCAAAGATCTCCAAGAACATCTCGCTGCTGATGGTGTCATTGTACATCGTTCCACAGTCCAGCGTACTTTGCACAAGGAACAGCTCAATGAAAGGGTGATGCGGAAAAAGCCTTTTCCGCGTCTTGCCAACAAACAGAGTCATTTGAGGTATGCAAAGGCTCATCTGGACAAGTTCTGTGGACAGATGAAACTGAGATAGAGCTGTTTGGTCACAACCAGAAGAGCTTTGTATGGAGGAAAAAGAACACAGCGTTCCAGGAGAAGAACTTGCTCCCTACTGTAAAATGTGGTGGTGGGTCCTTCATGCTATGGGGCAAGCACAGGTACTGGAAACCTTGTCAAAGTTGAGGGTCAAATGGATTCCATCCAGTATCAGCAGATTCTTAAGAACAGTGTTCAAGAATCAGTCAAGAGGATGAAGTTATGCCAGGGTTGGTTGTTTCAGCAGGATAATGATCCAAAGCATTGCTCCAAATCTACCAAGGAATTCATGGTCAGACACAGATACAATGTTCTAGAATGGCCATCGCAGTCCAGACTTGAATATCATCGAAAATCTATGTAATGATTTGAAGCAGGTTGTCCACACTCGGAAACCATCAAACCTGACTGAACTGGAGACATTTTGCAAGGAAGAATGGTCCAAAATACCTGCAACCAGAATCCAGGGACTTCTCAGTGGCTATAAGAAGCGACTACATGCTGTTATTTCAGCAAAAGGGGGCTCTACTAAATATTAATGTGATAATTTCATTGGGGTGCCCACATTTTTGCACCTGTCTGTTTTTGCTATGACTCAAATTGTATTGTTTCTGTTGATTCAATAAATGCTATTTCAGAACTGAAATGTTACTGTTTTCATAAGGTATAAATTATATCCAAATGAAGTTGTGGCTTTGAAAATCCGGCACATTATAAACTGAAATTATGATAATTATTAGGGGTGCCCAAACCTTTGCATAAAACTGTATATGCTCAAGATCTAATTCTTTCCATCTATCTATCTGTAAACTTAAACAACTTTTTAAGCTTTTACAAATAAATTTAACTTTCAGGATAGGCTTTCTCAAGCCAACTGAAGTTTATATCATAAACTTCCTCTATCTAGTTATTAAGTTGGCTTGAGAAAGCCAACTTAGTGATATTGTATCTAAACTTATTTGAGTTGCTATCCCTTTTCAGACTGATCAGACTTATGATTTTTGATAAAACTGAAGATTAAAGTCATAAAATCTCCATAGACTTTCACTAATGAAGTGAAAACTGAATTTTAGATAGAGCGTCCACTCCATCTGTTGGTAACATCACAACATTACACCTGATATATAATACATTTCAATACAGTATGTGTGAACATGTCCATTCCAATGGGCATGCATTTTATTTTTTTAAATCCTGAAAAAAAACTTGCAGGTCTACAATCGATTTTTTACTTTAATTAGTAAGTTAAATCTCTCTATTTTACATTCATAATATCACAAAATTACACCCCTGTCAGTGAGAGCACTGAAGTTTGAACGAATCAGAGCGCTGCAATTCAAAGCCTCAAAGCTTTTCAAAGACGCCATTACTGCTGGAGAGAGAGATCATAATCTCCTAAAATAGATTTATGTGAGAGAGTTTATGATCAAACGGAAATTGTTTCCGATTATCAAGTAACCGCTGCAGCGTGTTTCCTTGAAGATTTATGCACTTATATGGCCAAATTCTGACTCTCATTCGTCTTTACTCGGCAACGGAGTACATTACTATGGGGAAGGTAAGTGAAGTTTAAACGCGCGTCCTCCTGGACTCGTGCCAACGCATAACCGTCTAAGCACCTACGTTTATTTATAGCGCTCATTTCTGTACTTTATTGCCGAATTCTGACTCTCGCTCGTGTGTTCATGGGGAAGACACATGTAAAAAGGCTTCCATGAGCAGCGCGCGCGCTGACTCTCTTCAAATGCAGCGTCTAACAGTCAAAGTTATTTATAACTAATTCTTGAGTATATAGTTACATTGTGTTAATTCTTTTATCTGCTTTTAACTAAAGTCTGACTCCTGTTCTCGAGTTCAAACGCGCTTCCTGAGCAGATTCGCTGATAGATCGATGTTTTGTGAACACTTAAACAATAAATGAAATAAGGTATTTAAAAGGATGCAAAAACGATGGCAGATCGATTCAAACTGTAAACTGCTTGAGATAAAAAAAAACTGCATTACTCTGCTGCATTACATGAGCAGGAATTATTTAAAAAATACTAATATTTAAGTTATTTTGTTTCCCATGGAGGAAGGCTTTATACAAATATTACATTGCGTTGATTCCTTTATCTGCTATAATTGCCGTGTTGAACTGAAGTCTGACATGGCAGATCGAGTCAATCTGAAAACTGCTTGAGATTAGAAAAAACTGCATTACTCTCCTCATTGTACTTTAGCAGGAATTATTTTAAAAATACTAATATTTAAGTTTGTTTCCCATGAAGGAAGGATTTACATATACATCTAAAAAGTATGTATTAGAGGCTCCATATACGCGCGTCCTCCCGCATTCGCGCGTCCACGCCTAAGCGCCTACGTTTATTTATAGCGCGTAAATTTATTCACACACATACATGCATATCTATCTATGTCACAAGGCGCAGGATCGTGTGCGATGCGGAGCATACGCGGAGCCAGAAATGCAAGTAAACACTTTATTCAATAACAAAAACAAAAGCACGCGATGGTGCAAACTCAACAGAAATAACATCCACACACGACTAGGGAACATAACATTAACAATCGACAACAGGGGAGTGAACATGGAGAACTTAAATACTGACTATGATTAACAGAAACACAAAACACCTGTGACTGATAAGTGCTAATGGGAACTGGGTGAGGTGAGATCAGGAACGGGGAACATGTGACACAGACAAGGTAAACTAAGAGTCCAGGGTGAAAACTAACATAAACGTGACAATCTACATCTATATTGTAAATATAAAGGGCTCCATATACATGCTGTGTAACTGCTGTCTGTTTTGAAAGTGGTAAGACTACATAAATAATGCTTAATTACATCTTTAAAATAGAAATAAAACAAAGTATTATTCACAGTATCACAGTACCATTTATTTATATATATATATATATATATATACACACACATACACACACATCTATTTAGTATATATAAAAGGCTACATATAGTGTAACTGTGGTGTAACTGCAGTCTCTTTTGAAAGTGATTAGCCTATATTAATAATGCTTAATTACAGCTTTAAAATAGAAATTAAACAAAGTATTTTTCGCATTAGTGAAAACTGACCGTTAAAAGCCAAGGATGTAATTAAACCGTAAACATTTTTTTAAACTAATTACAATTTTCCAACACTTTGGGGATCAAAAAGCATAATTATAACTTATTTTTAAGTTTAAACTCTCAAAACTTTTTAAGCTAATTAACGATAAATCTTGCTAACAATATGCTAATTCAGCAAATTCTTGCCAGCAACATGCTTATTTATGTTAAATGTTGCTAATGACTTCAGAATTCATACTAAATCTTGCTAGCAACAAGATAATTAACATTAAATCTTGCTAGCAAAATTGATCATCAATTGATTAAAGATTAAATTATGATCAAAGAACATAACGACACCTTAGTAACTGCCTAGAAACAACGCAAGGCAATAACTAACAAGAGTATATATGCTCAAGATCTAATTCTTTCCATCTATCCATCTGTAAACTTTCAAAACATTTTAAGCTTTTACAAATAAATTTAACTTTCAGGCTAGGCTTTCTCAAGCCAACTGAAGTTTATATCATAAACTTCCTCTATCTAGTTATTAAGTTGGCTGAGAAGCAGCCAACATATTGATATTCTAATAAACTATATAGTTATTATTATTATTATTCTTCTGAGACCCTTTTGTTGACAGTATCTCGTCCTACAGCGTTAGTATCAGAACAGGCCGCAGGCCTGTTCTGAATTTAGTTGCTATATCTTTTCTAAGGGATCAGACCTACGGTTTTCCTAAAAATGGCAAAAAATGCCCGAAAAAAAGTCCCATTGACTTTGCATTGCGGAATGTTCAGATTTTTCAAACTCCAACTGTCTCCAAATTCAAATCTAAACACTGCAGCTGCTGAGAGTCAGTGCAGGGGCGGTTCTATAACTGTCTCTCATCCAATCAGAATCAGTGATGCTGCCATTCTACCTTATATGGCAAAGGACAGGAAACAGGAAGTGCTTGCACTTCCTGTTTCCTGCCTCATTCCCTTCATGTTTCAAGGTAACTTACATAGGAATTTTGTATTGAATGTAACTCTGCATCACAGTATCGTACACTCAAAGGGGAGGGCTCTTTTTAATCAGGCAATCAATGAGTGTCTCAAGATCACTATGAAGCCACTCCCTAACAACCAAACAGAGTACCCTAGCAACCGTTTAGCCAGACCTATATCTCTGGATCTGAGCGTCGTAGAGACATGGGGGTTGGGTTTATTGATTCATGCTAGCAAACAGAACTGTCAACATGCTACACATGCTAGCCGTGAATAGCTACATGCTAATAGTGGTTAGCTAAGTGTTAAATTGTGCTATGAATGCCATAGTAACTACCCAGAAGACCTCACAACTACCTAGTAACATCCTAGCAACCACCCTGGATACCCTAGCAACTGCCTAGCAACCACCCCAGTTACCCTAGCAACCACCTAGCAACCACCCCAGTTACCCTAGCAACCACCTAGCAACACCCTAGCAACCGCCCCAGATACCCTAGCAACTGCCTAGCAACCACCCAAATACCCTAGCAACTGCCTAGCAACGCCCTAGAAACCACCTTGTTTAACCTAGCAACCACCTAGCAACACCCTAGTAACCACCCAAAATACCCTAGCAACTGCCTAGCAACACCCTAGCAACCACCCAAAATACCCTAGCAACCACCTAGCAACCGCCCCGGTTACCCTAGCAACCACTCTGGTTACCCTAGCAACTCCTTAGCAACACCCTAGCAACCACCCAGGTTACCCAAGCAACCACCTAGCAACCACTCTGGTTACCATAGCAACCACTCCAGTTACCCTAGCAACACCCTAGCAACCACTCTCTTTACCCTAGCAACCACCCCTGTTACCCTAGCAACCGCCTAGCAACACCCTAGCAACCACTCTGGTTACCCTAGCAACCATCCCTGATACCCTAGCAACCGCCTAGCAACACCCTAGCAACCACTCTGGTTACCCTAGCAACCACCTAGCAACCACCCTGGATACCTAAGAAACTGCCTAGCAACGCCCTAGCAACCACAGAGAAGACCTTAGCAACCTGTTAATTTCTGGTTTCGTAACGTACTTTGTATTTAATGTTAAATTGTGCTACCAACATGCAAAATTAAAGTTTCCGGTGCGACGTTCTCAGCCAACTTCTAAAGTTATCCTCTCTAGTTAAGTTGGCTGAGAAGCAGCCAACATATTGAAATGCTAATAAACTTATTTTTATTATTATTATTATTCTTCTGAGCACCTTTTTCTAAACGCATCTCGTCCTACAGCGTTAGTGCTACAGACCCCAAAATCAGAACAGGCCGCAGGCCTGTTCTGAATCGCGTTGCTATGTCTTTTCCAAGGGATCGGACCTACGGTTTTCCTAAAAATGGCGAAAAAAGCCCGAAAAAAAGTCCCATTGACTTTGCATTGCGGAATGTTCAGATATTTCAAACTCCAACTGTCTCCAAATTCAAATCTAAACACTGCAGCTGCTGAGAGTCAGTGCAGGGCCGGTTCTATAACTGTCTCTCATCCAATCAGAATCAGTGATGCTGCCATTCTACCTTATATGGCAAAGGACAGGAAACAGGAAGTGCTTGCACTTCCTGTTTCCTGCCTCATTCCCTTCATGTTTCAAGGTAACTTACATAGGAATTTTGTATTGAATGTAACTCTGCATCACAATATCAGATTCAAGGGGGAGGGCTCTTTTTAATCAGGCAACCAATGAGTGTCTCATGATCACTTTGAAGCCACTCCCTAACAACCAAACAGAGTACCTTAGCAACAGTTTAGCCAGACCTATATCTCTGCTTCCTAGTGTCGTAGAGACATGGGGGTTGGGTCTATTGACTCATGCTAGCAAACAGGACTTCCTACATATGCTAGCAGTGAATAGCTACATGCTAATAGGGGTTAGCTAAGTGTTAAATTGTGCTAGGAATGCCATTGTAACTACCCAGAAGACTTCACAACTACCTAGTAACATCCTAGCAACCACCCTGGATACCCTAGCAACTGCCTAGCAACCACCCCAGTAACCCTAGCAACCACCTAGCAACCGCCCCAGTTACCCTAGCAACTCCTTAGCAACACCCTAGCATCCACTCCAGTTACCCTAGCAACCACCCTGGTTACCCTAGCAACCACCTAGCAACACCCTAGCAACCACTCCAGTTACCCTACCAACCACCCCGGTTACCCTAGCAACCACCTAGCAACACCCTAGCAACCGCCCCAGATACCCTAGCAACTGCCTAGCAACGCCCTAGCAACCACCCTGTTTACCCTAGCAACCGCCTAGCAACACCCTAGCAACCACCCAAAATACCCTAGCAACTGCCTAGCAACCACCTAGGATACCCTAGCAACCGCCTAGCAACCACTCTGGTTACCGTAGCAACCACCTAGCAACACCCTAGCAACCACTCCAGTTACCCTAGCAACCGCCTAGCAACACCCTAGCAACCACTCTGGTTACCCTAGCAACCGCCTAGCAACACCCTAGCAACCACTCTGGTTACCCTAGCAACCACCCCGGATACCCTAGCAACCGCCTAGCAACACCCTAGCAACCACTCTGGTTACCCTAGCAACCTCCTAGCAACACCCTAGCAACCACCCAGGATACCATAGCAACTGCTTAGCAACACCCTAGCAACCACCCAGAACAACTTGGCAACCTGTTAATTTCTGGTTTCGTAACGTATTTCATAGTTAATGTTA
This sequence comes from Rhodeus uyekii, assembly GCA_037043235.1. NCBI lineage: Eukaryota > Metazoa > Chordata > Actinopteri > Cypriniformes > Acheilognathidae > Rhodeus > Rhodeus uyekii. Next base: position 316,100 of record JAWRVZ010000247.1, on the reverse strand, counting down.
AATTGTGCTACCAACATGCAAAATTTCCGGTGCGAAAAAAAAAGGTTCCGGTGCGACTTTCTCAGCCAACTTCTAAAGTTTGTCTCGACGAACTTTATCCTCTCTAGCAACACCCTAGCAACCACTCCAGTTACCCTAGCAACCGCCTAGCAACACCCTAGCAACCACTCTGGTTACCCAAGCAACCGCCTAGCAACACCCTAGCAACCACTCTGGTTACCCTAGCAACCAACTAGCAACACCCTAGCAACCACCCAGAAGACCTTAGCAACCTGTTAATTTCTGATTTCGTAACGTACTTTGTATTTAATTTTAAATTGTGCTACCAACATGCAAAATTAACGTTTCCGGTGCAACGCTCTCAGCCAACTTCTAAAGTTTGTCTCGACGAACTTTATCCTCTCTAGTTATTATTATTCTTCTGAGCACCTTTTTCTAAACGCATCTCGTCCTACAGCGTTAGTGCTACAGACCCCAAAATCAGAACAGGCCGCAGGCCTGTTCTGAATCGCGTTGCTATGTCTTTTCCAAGGGATCGGACCTACGGTTTTCCTAAAAATGGCGAAAAAAGCCCGAAAAAAAGTCCCATTGACTTTGCATTGCGGAATGTTCAGATATTTCAAACTCCAACTGTCTCCAAATTCAAATCTAAACACTGCAGCTGCTGAGAGTCAGTGCAGGGCCGGTTCTATAACTGTCTCTCATCCAATCAGAATCAGTGATGCTGCCATTCTAACTTATATGGAAAAGGACAGGAAACAGGAAGTGCTTGCACTTCCTGTTTCCTGCCTCATTCCCTTCATGTTTCAAGGTAACTTACATAGGAATTTTGTATTGAATGTAACTCTGCATCACAATATCATAGATTCAAGGGGGAGGGCTCTTTTTAATCAGGCAACCAATGAGTGTCTCATGATCACTTTGAAGCCACTCCCTAACAACCAAACAGAGTACCTTAGCAACAGTTTAGCCAGACCTATATCTCTGCTTCTGAGTGTCGTAGAGACATGGGGGTTGGGTTTATTGACTCATGCTAGCAAACAGGACTTCCTACATGCTACATATGCTAGCAGTGAATAGCTACATGCTAATAGTGGTTAGCTAAGTGTTAAATTGTGCTAGGAATGCCATTGTAACTACCCAGAAGACCTCACAACTACCTAGTAACAACCTAGCAACCACCCTGGATACCCTAGCAACTGCCTAGCAACCACCCAAAATACCCTAGCAACTGCCTAGTAACCACCCCGGTTACCCTAGCAACCACCTAGCAAAACCCTAGCAACCACTCTGGTTACCCTAGCAACCGCCTAGCAACCACTCTGGTTACCCTAGCAACCGCCTAGCAACACCCTAGCAACCACCCTGGATACCCTAGCAACTGCCTAGCAACCACCCCGGTTACCCTAGCAACCACCTAGCAACACCCTAGAAAACCACTCTGGTTACCCTAGCAACCACCTAGCAACAGCCCCGGATACCCTAGCAACCGCCTAGCAACCACCCAGGATACCCTAGCAACCACCTAGCAACACCATAACAACCACTCTGGTTACCCTAGCAACCGCCTAGCAACACCCTAGCAACCACCCAGGATACCCTAGCAACCGCCTAGCAACACCCTAGCAACCAATCTAGTTACCCTAGCAACCACCTAGCAACACCCTAGCAACCACCCCGGATACCCTAGCAACCACCTAGAACACCTTAGCAACCTGTTAATTTCTGGTTTCGTAACGTATTTTGTAGTTAATGTTAAATTGTGCTACCAACATGCGAAATTAACGTGTCCGGTGCAACCTTCTCAGCCAACTTCTAAAGTTTGTCTCGACGAACTTTATCCTCTCTAGTTAGTGGTGCTCGTTGGCGAGCACTACTATTACTATCTTGCCAAGCCTAAAATGATGATTTTTCGGCGCGCTACAAATCCTAGAGCGTATGTCCCAGACCCATGAATGAGGCGTCAAAACGTGCGGCCTATTGAGGAGAGGTGTGCTATATCTTTTGTAAGCGATCGGGGGTACGATGTTCGCCCCAGGGGCGAAAAAGCAGCCAAAAAAACGCATAGACAACGCATTGCCACAAACTTTGATGATTAATAACTCGGAGCAAGGAATTAGTAAAAAGACGAAAGTCGCCACATTTGTAGAGGCTGGCAGGCTCTGTAGGAACATACCAAAAAATGGGGTAAAAGTTGCACCCCTGGGGTGCTAGAGCTGCCCAAACGCGCCCCCATAGACCTCAATGTTATTTATTATTATTTTTATTCTTCCACTTTTTTTCGGCGCGCTACTCCTCCTAGGGCGTTTGTCCTAGACTCATGAGTGAGGCATCAAATCGTGCGGCCTATTGAGGAGAGGTGTGCTATATCTTTTCTAAGAGATCGGGGGTACGATGTTCGCCCCAGGGGCGATAAAACAGCCGAAAAAACGCATAGACAATGCATTGCGACCAACTTTGACGATTAATAACTCGGAGCGAGAAATTTGTAAAAAGACAAAACTCGCCACATTTGTAGAGGCTGGCAGGCTCTGTAAAGACATATCAAAAAATGTGGTAAAAGTTGCACCCCTGGGGTGCTAGAGCTGCCCAAACGCGCCCCCATAGACATCAATGAAAACGGAAATTCTAGAAGAGTATTTATACGCGTTGCAAATGACTTTGACGATTAATAACTCGGAGCGAGAAATTTGTAAAAAGACGAAACTCGCCACATTTGAAGAGGGTGGATGGCTCTGTGAGAACATACCATGAAATGGGGTAAAAGTTGCACCCCTGGGGTGCTAGAGCTCCCAAACTTTCCCCATTGAAATGAATGGGGAAAACCGTCCCATGAAACACCATCTACTATGTGCATAGGGATTTTGAATTGAACATAGCTCTGCAGCACAGCGTCACATAGACAAGGGGGAGGGCTCATTTTACTCAGGCAACCAATGAGTGTCTCAGGATCACTGGGAAGCTATTAAGCCACGCCCTAGCAACCATTTAGAGCACCTTAGCAACCCATCCCATAGACTTCCATTCAAATTGATCAACTTCTATCTCTGGATAGAACAGTCATAGAAATTTGAGGGTGGGCTAGTTTGACTCGGGGCAGCAAACTGCCAATCACCAACGTCTTCAACACTTCCTAGCCACGCCTTAGCAACCATTATGGAGCACCTTAGCAACCAAATACAAAGTGAGATATCTTCAGTTTTGAATGTCGTAGAGGCATTCTGGTTGGTTTATATGGTTCATACTCATAAGGAACCTTTGGAGGAACATCACTGGCTACTGCAAAGCCACTCCTTAGCAACCAAACAGAGTACCCTAGCAACCATTTAGCCAGTCCTATATCTCTGCTTCTGAGCATCGTAGAGACATGGGGGTTGGGTCTATTTGACAATCAGCCTTTGGAGTAACATCACTGGCAGACGCTTAGCCACTCCTTAGCAACCAAACAGAGTACCCTAGCAACCGTTTAGCCAGACCCATATCTCTGCTTCTGAGTATCGTAGAGACATGGGGGTTGGCTCTATTGGCTCATGCTAGCAAACAGAACTTCCAACATGCTACATATGCTAGCAGTGAATAGCTACATGCTAATAGTGATTAACTAAGTGATATATTATGCTAATAATGCCATATAAACCCCCCATAACACCTATTAACCACATAGAAACGGCCCAGGACACCCTAGATGAGCCATAACAACCACCTAGCATAACCCTAGTAACCAACCAGTTATCCTAGTGACACCTTAGCAACCGCCTAGGAACCACTCTGGTTACCCTAGCAACCGCATAGCAACACCTTAGCAACCACTCTGGTTACCCTGGCAACCGCCTAGCAACCACTCTGGTTACCCTAGCAACCACCTAGCAACCACCCCGGTTACCCTAGCAACTGCCTAGCAACCGCCTAGCAACCACTCTGGTTACCCTAGCAACCACCTAGCAACACCCTGGCAACCACTTAGTTTACCCTAGCAACCACCTAGCAACACCATAGCAACCACTCTGATTACCCTAGCAACAGCCTAGCAACCACTCTGGTTACCCTAGTAACCACCTAGCAACACCTTAGCAACCACTCTGGTTACCCTAGCAACCGCCTAGCAACCGCCTAGCGATGACTCTGGTTACCCTAGCAACCACCTAGCAACCACTCTGGTTAGCCTAGCAACCACTTAGCAACACCCTAGCAACCACCCTGGTTACCCTAGCAACCACCTAGCAACACCCTAGCAACCACCTAGCGACGACTCCGGTTACCCTAGCAACCACCTAGCAACACCCTAGCAACCAACCCAGTAACCCTAGCAACCACCTAGCAACACCTTAGCAACCACCCCAGTTACCCTAGCAACCACCTAGCAACCACCCTGGTTACCCTAGCAACTGCCTAGCAACATCATGGTTACCCTAGCTACTGCCTCACCTGGCCTGAGACGGATTTTGCCACTGCGAGCACCACTCACATTTTCTTCAGGAAATGTACATTCTAGTGTTGTTATTACTATTCTCCTAAACGAAACTTCGGCGCACTACTCCTCCGGCACCGTTGGTCGTAGACCCACAAATGAGATGTCAAATCGTGCGGCTTATTGAGGAGAGGTGTGCTATATCTTTTCTAAGCGATCGGGCGTACGATGTTTGTTTTGTTCCACGAAAAATTTGCCGAAAACAGCCCCATTGACTTAACATGGGCCAAACAATTCTAAAATCATATCTTTTGTTTAGAAGGTCGTAGAGGCTCGGGACTGGGCTCGTTTTACTCGCCCTATCAAGCAGTGAATAAGTAGTGACATACCATCTTCATAGCCACGCCTTAACAACCATTTACAGCACCCTAGCAACCGTAAAACAATGCTTAAAAGCCATATTTCAGTACTGGAATGTTGCAGAAGCACAGAGTTTGATCTTTTAAGCTCAGACTGTAAAACAGTCTTTAGATATCATCCCATGAACTGTATGACCATACCATAGCAACCATATAGAGTGCCCTAGCAACCAAACAAACACATGAATCAGCCATATCTCAGTATCAAAACATCGTACAGACATGGTGGTTGGCTCTCTGGCAATGTTGTCCGACACCACCACATCTGGTTGCATCCGGGCCGAATATTGCCACTGCGAGCACCACTCACATTTTCTTCAGGAAATGTACATTCTCTCTGCTGTATAATCTGAGCAAGTTGCAGAGCAATAATACAGTAGATAGAGAGAACTCTTTTTGATTTTTTTTCTTAACTAAATCTTTGTGTTTTTTTTAACTGTTACAATGTTTTTTTGTTATTTTAAACGTTTTATGGAAAACTAAACGTCTAAACGCTGATCCTTTATATTTTAACAGTTTAATGTCATCCTCTTGTTTTAAGGATAAAATCCTAATGTGTGTTTTAAACTGACACTTAATTATTTTAAACGCTTTTACAAACCTTTTATGTGGAAGGAAAACTTTTTTTAAAATTACTTCTTCCCTGATTGTGTCTTAATACTTAAAGTTGTATATAGAGAAAACTCACTATTAAATGTCTTTAAATGTATTATGTGATTAAAATAAAATAAAAATAAACCTTGATCTTACCCGTTCATGGACTCATTTCTTTAAAAGAGTGTTACGCCCCGTCTAGGGAAAAGGGTGCAACATAAAAAACACCAAAAGTAATATTTCAAAAATGATAAATTTATTAATCTTAAAGTTGGGACATATGATTCAGGAGCCGACAAGGCCAAAACAACAAACAAAAATTCCTTGTTTCAAAACCTCTTACCTAAACCCTAACCTCAAAGAAAATAAAATAAAAAATAAAATACAATGTACAAACCTAATCCCTAACCAAGAACAAAGATCAAACAACTTACAATAAACAAAAAATGGCGTCGGTCTCCCTACTTTCCCAAATAATAAGTACAATATTTACAATTAGGCAACCAAACTTTGAAAGGGCAATCCAAAATCAGTGTCAAACAGGCAAATTGGTCAAATCCAACAAACTCTTCAAACACAAACTAATTCAAACAAAGATTCACAGTTTTCAACGCTCTTAACAAAACAACTCTCTTAACAATAACACAGCTTCTACAACATGCATCAAACAACCTCTCTCCATTCTCCCCAATATCTCTCAAGAGGAAGTGATGACATGCTTCTTTTAAAGTGCTGTGCACCAATCAGGACAGAGCATTAATTGGTCTGTAGGAACCAATCAGCATGAGAAAGAAACACACAGAGATACTAACAGAAAAACAGAGAAATAAAAATAAAGAAACATAGGGTCGTAACAAAGAGTAAAACATAACGTTACAGAACATTTTTACCCCTTTGTTTGAATATTTTCACTATAAAACAAACATCCACATCATAAGTCATAAATTCCCTTCATTTCCAGAGAGAAAATGAAGATTCAGATTGAGTGATGGAAGTCACTATTATAAAAGGAAAGTCAGAATATCGAATGTGTTTCAGGATATAATATTCAGTTATGGATGTTTTTCCATCTGACATTTGCTTTTTAGAGATGATAGTCTTTTTGTTTTTGATATTCGTCACACTGATGGCAGAAACTCCAAAACCCCAAAAAACAAATCGTAATGTTATCACAACAATGACTCATGCAATAATGTTTCACAAGCTTGCTTTTTACTGTATCTCTCGATATAATGAGCTGTGATCCATGAAAACAGCCGGAATGGAAAGCTGGATCTTCGCCAAGCTGTAAGGGATAGAAAGTGTTTTCCTTTGCTCTGTTATAATTTGAGCGTGTGGAGGACTTAGCAGATTTGGGGAAAAACTGTCTATTACTCTCCCCATTATACTTGTGCATGAATTGTATTAAATATAATTATATTTAATTATTTTTTTCCAAAAGATGGATGGGTGTTTGCACATTCTGAGTGTTTTTGCTGTGTGAAAAAAAAGATAATAATGCCATAGAAACCCCCCATATCACCTAATAACCACCTAGAAACGGCCCAGGACCCCCTAGATGAGACATAACAACCACCTAGCATAACCCTAGTAACCAACCAGTTAACCTAGTGACACCTTAGCAACTGCCTAGGAACCACTCTGGTTACCCTAGCAACCGCCTAGCAACCACTCTGGTTACCCTAGCAACACCCTAGCAACCACCCTGGTTACCCTAGCAACTGCCTAGCAACCACTCCGGTTACCCTAGCAACTACCTAGCAACACCCTGGCAACCACTCAGTTTACCCTAGCAACCACCTAGCAACACCATAGCAACCACTCTGGTTACCCTAGCAACCGCCTAGAAACCGCCTAGCGATGACTCCGGTTACCCTAGCAACCACCTAGCAACCACCCTGGTTACCCTAGCAACCACTCAGCAACACCCTAGCAACCACCCTGGTTACCCTACCAACCACTTAGCAACACCCTAGCAACCGCCCCGGTTACTCTAGCAACCGCCTAGCAACTGCCTAGCGATGACTCCGGTTACCCTAGCAACCACCTAGCAACACCCTAGCAACCACCCTGGTTACCCTAGCAACTGCCTAGCAACATCATGGTTACCCTAGCTACTGCCTCACCTGGCCCGGGGCGGATTTTGCCACTGCGAGCACCACTCACATTTTCTTCAGGAAATGTACATTCTAGTTATTATTATTATTCTTCTGAGACCCTTTTGTTGACAGTATCTCGTCCTACAGCGTTAGTGCTACATACCCCAAAATCAGAACAGGCCGCAGGCCTGTTCTGAATTTAGTTGCTATATCTTTTCTAAGGGATCAGACCTACGGTTTTCCTAAAAATGGCAAAAAATGCCCGAAAAAAAGTCCCATTGACTTTGCATTGCGGAATGTTCAGATTTTTCAAACTCCAACTGTCTCCAAATTCAAATCTAAACACTGCAGCTGCTGAGAGTCAGTGCAGGGGCGGTTCTATAACTGTCTCTCATCCAATCAGAATCAGTGATGCTGCCATTCTACCTTATATGGCAAAGGACAGGAAACAGGAAGTGCTTGCACTTCCTGTTTCCTGCCTCATTCCCTTCATGTTTCAAGGTAACTTACATAGGAATTTTGTATTGAATGTAACTCTGCATCACAGTATCGTACACTCAAAGGGGAGGGCTCTTTTTAATCAGGCAATCAATGAGTGTCTCAAGATCACTATGAAGCCACTCCCTAACAACCAAACAGAGTACCCTAGCAACCGTTTAGCCAGACCTATATCTCTGGATCTGAGCGTCGTAGAGACATGGGGGTTGGGTTTATTGATTCATGCTAGCAAACAGAACTGTCAACATGCTACACATGCTAGCCGTGAATAGCTACATGCTAATAGTGGTTAGCTAAGTGTTAAATTGTGCTATGAATGCCATAGTAACTACCCAGAAGACCTCACAACTACCTAGTAACATCCTAGCAACCACCCTGGATACCCTAGCAACTGCCTAGCAACCACCCCAGTTAACCTAGCAACCACCTAGCAACACCCTAGCAACCACTCTGTTTACCCTAGCAACCACCTAGCAACACCTTAGCAACCACTCAGGATACCCTAGCAACCACCCCAGTTACCCTAGCAACCACCTAGCAACCACCCAGGATACCCTAGCAACCGCCTAACAACCACTCTGGTTACCCTAGCAACCACATAGCAACACCCTAGCAACCACCCAGGATACCTTAGCAACTGCTTAGCAACACCCTAGCAGCCACTCTTGTTACCATAGCAACCACCCATGACACCCTAGCAACCACCCGGTTACCCTAGCAACCGCCTAGCAACACCCTAGCAACCACCCAGGATACCCTAGCAACTGCTTAGCAACACCCTAGCAACCACTCTTGTTACCATAGCAACCACCCATGACACCCTAGCAACCACCCCGGTTACCCTAGCAACCGCCTAGCAACCAATCTGGTTACCCTAGCAACCACATAGCAACACCCTAGCAACCACCCCAGATACCCTAGAAACTACCTTGCAACACCCTAGCAACCACCTAGAACACCTTAGCAACCTGTTAATTTCTGGTTTCGTAAGGTATTTTGTAGTTAATGTTAAATTGTGCTACCAACATGCGAAATTAACGTTTCCGGTGCGACCTTCTCAGCCAACTTCTAAAGTTTGTCTCGACGAACTTTATCCTCTCTAGTTAAGTTGGCTGAGAAGCAGCCAACATATTGAAATGCTAATAAACTTATTTTTATTATTATTATTATTCTTCTGAGCACCTTTTTCTAAACGCATCTCGTCCTACAGCGTTAGTGCTACAGACCCCAAAATCAGAACAGGCCGCAGGCCTGTTCTGACTCGAGTTGCTATATCTTTTCTAAGAGATCAGGGGTACGATGTTCGCCCCAGGGGCGAAAAAGCAGCCGAAAAATCCCATTGACTTAACATAGCGACGAACTTTGACGATTAATAACTCTGAGTGAGGAATTTGTAAAAATATGAAACTCGCCACATTTGAAGAGGGTGACAGCCTCTGTAAGAATATACCACACAATGGGGTGAAAGTTGTACCCCTGGGGTGCTAGAGCTGCCCAAATTTGTCCCATAGAGATGAATGGGGAAGGCCGTCCCATGAAACACCAACTACAATGGCAAATTGCACAGGGATTTTGAATTGAACATAGCTCTGCAGCACAGCGTCACAGAGACAAGGGGGAGGGCTCATTTTACTCAGGCGACCAATGAGTGTCTCAGGATCAAAGTGAAGCTATTAAGCCACGCCCTAGCAACCATTTAGAGCACCTTAGCAACCCAACCCATAGACTTCCATTCAAATTGATCGACTTCTATCTCTGGATAGAAAAGTCATAGAAATTTGAGGGTGGGCTCGTATGACTCGGGGCAGCAAACTGCCAATCACCAACATCTTCAACACTTCCTAGCCACGCCCTAGCAACCATTATGGAGCACCTTAGCAACCAAATACAAAGTGAGATATCTTCAGTTCTGAATGTCGTAGAGGCATTCTGGTTGGTTTATATCGTTCATACTCACAAGGAGCCTTTGGAGTAACATCACTGTAGCTGTGAAGCCACTCCTTAGCAACCAAAAAGAGAACCCTAGCAACCATTTAGCCAGACCTATATCTCTGCTTCTGAGTGTCGTAGAGACATGGGGGTTGGGTCTATTGACTCATGCTAGCAAACAGGACTTCCAACATGCTACATATGCTAGCAGTGAATAGCTACATGCTAATAGTGGTTAGCTAAGTGTTAAATTGTGCTAGGAATGCCATAGTAACTACCCAGAAGACCTCACAACTACCTAGTAAAATCCTAGCAACCACCCTGGATACCCTAGCAACTGCCTAGCAACCACCCCAGTTACCCTAGCAACCACCTAGCAACACCCTAGCAACCGCCCCGGATACCCTAGCAACTGCCTAGCAACCACCCAAAATACCCTAGCAACTGCCTAGCAACACCCTAGCAACCACCCAAAATACCCTAGCAACCGCCTAGCAACCACTCTGGTTACCCTAGCAACCGCCTAGCAACACCCTAGCAACTACTCTGATTACCCTAGCAACCACCCCGGTTACCCTAGCAACCACATAGCAACACCCTAGCAACCACTCTGCTTACCCTAGCAACCTCCTAGCAACACCCCAGCAACCACCCAGGATACCATAGCAACTGCTTAGCAACACCCTAGCAACCACCCAGAACAACTTGGCAACCTGTTAATTTCTGGTTTCGTAAAGTATTTCATAGTTATTGTTAAATTGTGCTACCAACATGCAAAATTAAAGGTTCCGGTGCGACTTTCTCAGCCAACTTCTAAAGTTTGTCTCGACGAACTTTATCCTCTCTAGTTAAGTTGGCTGAGAAGCAGCCAACATATTGAAATGCTAATAAACTTATTATTATTATTCTTCTGTACAAAAATTTACACGCTATCTCCTCCAACAGCTTTAGTGCTACAGGACCCAAAATCAGAACAGGCCGAACTCGAGTTGCTATATCTTTTCTAAGGAATCGGACCTACGGTTTTCCTAAAAATGGTGAAAAAAAGCCCCAAAAAAGTCCCATTGACTTTGCATTGCGGAATGTTCAGATATTTCAAACTCCAACTGTCTCCAAATTCAAATCTAAACACTGCAGCTGCTGAGAGTCAGTGCAGGGGCGGTTCTATAACTGTCTCTCATCCAATCAGAATCAGTGATGCTACCATTCTACCTTATATGGCAAAGGACAGGAAACAGGAAGTGCTTGCACTTCCTGTTTCCTGCCTCATTCCCTTCATGTTTCAAGGTAACTTACATAGGAATTTTGAATTGAATGTAACTCTACATCACAATATCATAGATTCAAGGGGGAGGGCTCTTTTTAATCAGGCAACCAATGAGTGTCCCATGATCACTTTGAAGCCACTCCCTAACAACCAAACAGAGTACCTTAGCAACAGTTTAGCCAGACCTATATCTCTGGATCTTAACGTCGTAGAGACATGGGTGTTGATTCTATTGACTCATGCTAGCAAACAGGACTTCCAACATGCTACACATGCTAGCAGTGAATAGCTACATGCTAATAATGATTAGCTAAGTGTTAAATTGTTCTAGGAATGCCATAGTAACTACCCAGAAGATCTCACAATTACCTAGTAACATCTTAGCAACCACCCAATATACCCTAGCAACTGCCTAGCAACCACCCCAGTTACCCTAGCAACCACCTAGCAACACCCTAGCAACCGCCCCAGATACCCTAGCAACTGCCTAGCAACCACTCTGGTTACCCTAGCAACCACCTAGCAACACCCTAGCAAACTTCCCAGATACCCTAGCAACTGCCTAGCAACCACCCAAAATACCCTAGCAACTGCCTAGCAACTGCCTAGCAACCAACCTGAATACCCTAGCAACAGCCTAGCAACCACCCAGGATACCCTAGCAACCACCTAGCAACACCCTAGCAACCACCCTGGTTACCCTAGCAACCGCCTAGCAACACCCTAGCAACCACCTAGGATACCCTAGCAACTGCCTAGCAACCATCCAAAATACCCTAGCAACTGCCTAGCAACGCCCTAGCAACCACTCAGGATACCCTAGCAACCACCTAGCAACACCCTAGCAACCACCCTGGTTACCCTAGCAACCGCCTAGCAACCACCTAGGATACCCTAGCAACCGCCTAGCAACCACTCTGATTACCCTAGCAACATCCTAGCAACCACTCTAATTACCCTGGCAACTCCTTAGCAACACCCTAGCAACCACCCAGGTTACCCTACCAACCACCTAGCAACACCCTAGCAACCACTCTGGTTACCCTAGCAACCACCTAGCAACACCTTAGCAACCACCCTGGATACCTAAGAAACTGCCTAGCAACCACCCAGAAGACCGTAGCAACCACCTAGCAACACCCTAGCAACCACTCTGGTTACCCTAGCAACCGCCTAGCAACACCCTGGCAACCACTCTGGTTACCCTAGCAACCACCTAGCAACCACCTAGAACACCTTAGCAACCTGTTAATTTCTGGTTTCGTAACGTATTTTGTAGTTAATGTTAAATTGTGCTACCAACATGCGAAATTAACGTTTCCGGTGCGACCTTCTCAGCCAACTTCTAAAGTTTGTCTCGACGAACTTTATCCTCTCTAGTTAAGTTGGCTGAGAAGCAGCCAACATATTGAAATGCTAATAAACTTATTAAGTTGGCTGAGAAGCAGCCAACATATTGATATTCTAATAAACTATATAGTTATTAAGTTGGCTGAGAAGCAGCCAACATATTGAAATGCTAATAAACTTATTAAGTTGGCTGAGAAGCAGCCAACATATTGAAATGCTAATAAACTTATTATTATTATTCTTCTGTACAAAAATTTACACGCTATCTCCTCCAACAGCTTTAGTGCTACAGGACCCAAAATCAGAACAGGCCACAGGCCTGTTCTGACTCGAGTTGCTATATCTTTTCTAAGGAATCGGACCTACGGTTTTCCTACAAATGGCGAAAAAAGCCCCCAAAAAAGTCCCATTGACTTTGCATTGCGGAATGTTCAGATATTTCAAACTCCAACTGTCTCCAAATTCAAATCTAAACACTGCAGCTGCTGAGAGTCAGTGCATGGGCGGTTCTATAACTGTCTCTCATCCAATCAGAATCAGTGATGCTGCCATTCTACCTAATATGGCAAATGACAGGAAACAGGAAGTGCTTGCACTTCCTGTTTCCTGTTTCATTCCCTTCATGTTTCATGGTAACTTGCATAGGGATTTTGCATTGAACATAACTCTGCATCACAGTATTGTACACTCATGGGGGAGGGCTCTTTTTAATCAGGTAACCAATGACTGTCTCAGGATCATTATGAAGCCACTCCCTAACAACCAAACAGAGTACCCTAGCAACCGTTTAGCCAGACCTATATCTCTGGATCCGAGCATCGTAGAGACATGGGGGTTGGGTCTATTGACTCATGCTAGCAAACAGGACTTCCAACATGCTACATATGCTAGCAGTGAATAGCTACATGCTAATAGTGGTTAGCTAAGTGTTAAATTGTGCTAGGAATGCCATAGTAACTACCCAGAAGACCTCACAACTACCTAGTAACACCCTAGCAACCACTCCAGTTACCCTAGCAACCGCCTAGCAACACCCTAGCAACCACTCTGGTTACCCTAGCAACCACCCTGGATACCCTAGCAACACCCTAGCAACCACTCTGGTTACCCTAGCAACACCCTAGCAACTACTCCAGTTACCCTAGCAACCGCCTAGCAACACCCTAGCAACCACTCCAGTTACCCTAGCAACCGCCTAGCGACACCCTAGCAACCACTCTGGTTACCCTAGCAACCACCCTGGATACCCTAGCAACACCCTAGCAACCACTCTGGTTACCCTAGCAACCACCTAGCAACACCCTAGCAACCACTCTGGTTACCCTAGCAACCGCCTAGCAACACCCTAGCAACCACTCTGGTTACCCTAGCAACCACCTAGCAACACCCTAGCAACCATTCCAGTTACCCTAGCAACCGCCTAGCAACACCCTAGCAACCACTCTGGTTACCCTAGCAACCGCCTAGCAACACCCTAGCAACCACTCTGGTTACCCTAGCAACCATCTAGCAACACCCTAGCAACCACCCAGGATACCCTAGCAACCACCTAGCAACAACACAGGATACCCTAGCAACCGCCTAGCAACACCCTAGCAACCACCCAGGATACCCTAGCAACACCCTAGCAACCACCCTGGTTATCCTAGCAACACCCTAGCAACCACCCAGGATACCCTAGCAACCACCTAGCAACACCCTAGCAACCACCTAGGATACCCTAGCAACCAACTAGCAACACCCTAGCAACCACCCAAAATACCCTAGCAACTGCCTAGCAACACCCTAGCAACCACCCAAAATACCGTAGCAACCACCCCGGTTACCCTAGCAACCACCTAGCAACACCTTAGTAACCACCCCGGATACCTATGAAACTGCCTAGCAACGCCCTAGCAACCACCCAGAAGACCTTAGCAACCTGTTAATTTCTGGTTTCGTAACGTACTTTGTATTTAATGTTAAATTGTGCTACCAACATGCGAAATTAACGTTTCCGGTGCGACGTTCTCAGCCAACTTCTAAAGTTTGTCTCGATGAACTTTATCCTCTCTAGTTTTTATTATTATTCTTCTGAGCACCTTTTTCTAAACGCATCTCGTCCTACAGCGTTAGTGCTACAGACCCCAAAATCAGAACAGGCCACAGGCCTGTTCTGAATCGCGTTGCTATGTCTTTTCCAAGGGATCGGACTTACGGTTTTCCTAAAAATGGCGAAAAAAGCCCGAAAAAAAGTCCCATTGACTTTGCATTGCGGAATGTTCAGATATTTCAAACTCCAACTGTCTCCAAATTCAAATCTAAACACTGCAGCTGCTGAGAGTCAGTGCAGGGGCGGTTCTATAACTGTCTCTCATCCATTCAGAATCAGTGATGCTGCCATTCTACCTTATATGGCAAAGGACAGGAAACAGGAAGTGCTTGCACTTCCTGTTTCCTGTTTCATTCCCTTCATGTTTCAAGGTAACTTACATAGGAATTTTGTATTGAATGTAACTCTGCATCACAATATCATAGATTCAAGGGGGAGGGCTCTTTTTAATCAGGCAACCAATGAGTGTCTCATGATCACTTTGAAGCCACTCCCTAACAACCAAAAAGAGTACCTTAGCAACCATTTAGCCAGACCTATATCTCTGCTTCTGAGTGTCGTAGAGACATGGGGGTTGGTTCTATTGACTCATGCTAGCAAACAGGACTTCCTACATGCTACATATGCTAGCAGTGAATAGCTACATGCTAATAGGGGTAAGCTAAGTGTTAAATTGTGCTAGGAATGCCATTGTAACTACCCAGAAGACCTCACAACTACCTAGTAACATCCTAGCAACCACCCTGGATACCCTAGCAACTGCCTAGCAACCACCCCAGTTAACCTAGCAACCACCTAGCAACACCCTAGCAACCGCCCCAGATACCCTAGCAACTGCCTAGCAACCACCCAAAATACCCTAGCAACTGCCTAGCAACGCCCTAGCAACCACCCTGTTTACCCTAGCAACTTCCTAGCAACCACCCAAAATACCATAGCAACTGCCTAGCAACCACTCAGGATACCCTAGCAACCACCTAGCAACACCCTAGCGACCGCCCCAGATACCCTAGCAACTGCCTAGCAACCACCCTGGATACCTATGAATCTGCCTAGCAACGCCCTAGCAACCACCCAGAAGACCGTAGCAACCACCTAGCAACACCCTAGCAACCACTCTAGTTACCCTAGCAACCGCCTAACAACACCCTAGCAACCACTCTGGTTACCCTAGCAACCGCCTAGCAACCACTCTGGTTACCCTAGCAACCTCCTAGCAACACCCTAGCAACCACCCAGAACTTGGCAACCTGTTAATTTCTGGTTTCGTAACGTATTTCATAGTTGATGTTAAATTGTGCTACCAACATGCAAAATTAAAGGTTCCGGTGCGACTTTCTCAGCCAACTTCTAAAGTTTGTCTCGACGAACTTTATCCTCTCTAGTTATTATTATTCTTCTTACCTAAAATTCTCAATGCATCTCCTCCTAGAGCTTTAAAGCTACAACCACTAAACTCTGCTCAGACTTCAGACCTGTTATGACTTGAGTTGCTATCCCTTTTCAGACTGATCAGACTTATGATTTTTGATAAAACTGAAGATTAAAGTCATAAAATCTCCATAGACTTTCACTAATGAAGTGAAAACTGAATTTTAGATAGAGCGTCCACTCCATCTGTTGGTAACATCACAACATTACACCTGATATATAATACATTTCAATACAGTATGTGTGAACATGTCCATTCCAATGGGCATGCATTTTATTTTTTTAAATCCTGAAAAAAAACTTGCAGGTCTACAATCGATTTTTTACTTTAATTAGTAAGTTAAATCTCTCTATTTTACATTCATAATATCACAAAATTACACCCCTGTCAGTGAGAGCACTGAAGTTTGAACGAATCAGAGCGCTGCAATTCAAAGCCTCAAAGCTTTTCAAAGACGCCATTACTGCTGGAGAGAGAGATCATAATCTCCTAAAATAGATTTATGTGAGAGAGTTTATGATCAAACGGAAATTGTTTCCGATTATCAAGTAACCGCTGCAGCGTGTTTCCTTGAAGATTTATGCACTTATATGGCCAAATTCTGACTCTCATTCGTCTTTACTCGGCAACGGAGTACATTACTATGGGGAAGGTAAGTGAAGTTTAAACGCGCGTCCTCCTGGACTCGCGCCAACGCATAACCGTCTAAGCACCTACGTTTATTTATAGCGCTCATTTATGTACTTTATTGCCGAATTCTGACTCTCGCTCGTGTGTTCATGGGGAAGACACATGTAAAAAGGCTTCCCTGAGCAGCGCGCGCGCTGACTCTCTTCAAATGCAGCGTCTAACAGTCAAAGTTATTTATAACTAATTCTTGAGTATATAGTTACATTGTGTTAATTCTTTTATCTGCTTTTAACTAAAGTCTGACTCCTGTTCTCGAGTTCAAACGCGCTTCCTGAGCAGATTCGCTGATAGATCGATGTTTTGTGAACACTTAAACAATAAATGAAATAAGGTATTTAAAAGGATGCAAAAACGATGGCAGATCGATTCAAACTGTAAACTGCTTGAGATTAAAAAAAACTGCATTACTCTGCTGCATTACATGAGCAGGAATTATTTAAAAAATACTAATATTTATGTTATTTTGTTTCCCATGGAGGAAGGCTTTATACAAATATTACATTGCGTTGATTCCTTTATCTGCTATAATTGCCGTGTTGAACTGAAGTCTGACATGGCAGATCGAGTCAATCTGAAAACTGCTTGAGATTAGAAAAAACTGCATTACTCTCCTCATTGTACTTTAGCAGGAATTATTTTAAAAATACTAATATTTAAGTTTGTTTCCCATGAAGGAAGGATTTACATATACATCTAAAAAGTATGTATTAGAGGCTCCATATACGCGCGTCCTCCCGCATTCGCGCGTCCACGCCTAAGCGCCTACGTTTATTTATAGCGCGTAAATTTATTCACACACATACATGCATATCTATCTACATCTATATTGTAAATATAAAGGGCTCCATATACATGCAGTGTAACTGCTGTCTGTTTTGAAAGTGGTAAGACTACATAAATAATGCTTAATTACATCTTTAAAATAGAAATAAAACAAAGTATTATTCACAGTATCACAGTACCATTTATTTATATATATGTATATATATATATATATATATATATATATATATACACACATACACACACATCTATTTAGTATATATAAAAGGCTACATATAGTGTAACTGTGGTGTAACTGCAGTCTCTTTTGAAAGTGATTAGCCTATATTAATAATGCTTAATTACAGCTTTAAAATAGAAATAAAACAAAGTATTATTCACAGTATCATATATATATATATATATATATACACACACACCTCTATACATATTTTATATATATATATATATATATATATACACATACACATCTATTTAGTATATATAAAAGGCTACATATACATGCAGTGTAACTGCAGTCTCTTTTGAAAGTGATTAGCCTATACTAATAATGCTTAATTACAGCTTTAAAATAGAAATTAAATAAAGTATTTTTCGCATTAGTGAAAACTGACCGTTAAAAGCCAAGGATGTAATTAAACCGTAAACATTTTTTTAAACTAATTACAATTTTCCAACACTTTGGGGATCAAAAAGCATAATTATAACTTATTTTTAAGTTTAAACTCTCAACTTTTTAAGCTAATTAACGATAAATCTTGCTAACAATATGCTAATTCAGCAAATTCTTGCCAGCAACATGCTTATTTATGTTAAATGTTGCTAATGACTTCAGAATTCATACTAAATCTTGCTAGCAACAAGATAATTAACATTAAATCTTGCTAGCAAAATTGATCATCAAATGATTAAAGATTAAATTATGATCAAAGAACATAACGACACCTTAGTAACTGCCTAGAAACAACGCAAGGCAATAACTAACAAGAGTATATATGCTCAAGATCCAATTCTTTCCATCTATCCATCTGTAAACTTTCAAAACTTTTTAAGCTTTTACAAATAAATTTAACTTTCAGGCTAGGCTTTCTCAAGCCAACTGAAGTTTATATCATAAACTTCCTCTATCTAGTTATTATTATTATTCTTCTTACCTAAAATTCTAAAAGAATCTCCTCCTAGAGCTTTAAAGCTACAACCACTAAACTCTGCTCAGACTTCAGACCTGTTCTGACTTGAGTTGCTATCCCTTTTCAGACTGATCAGACTTATGATTTTTGATAAAACTGAAGATTGAAATCATAAAATCTCCATAGACTTTCACTAATGAAGTGAAAACTGAATTTTAGATAGAGCGTCCACCCCATCTGTTGGTGACATCACAACATTACACCTGATATATAATACATTTCAATACAGTATGTGTGAACATGTCCATTCCAATGGGCATGCATTTTTTTTTTTAAATCCTGAAAAAAAACTTGCAGGTCTACAGTCGATTTTTTACTTTAATTAGTAAGTTAAATCTCTCTATTTTACATACATGATATCACAAAATTGCACCCCTGTCAGTGAGAACACTGAAGTTTGAACGAATCAGAGCGCTGCAATTCAAAGCCTCAAAGCTTTTCAAAACTGCCATTACTGCTGGAGAGAGAGATCATAATCTCCTAAAATAGATTTATGTGAGAGAGTTTATGATCAAACGGAAATTGTTTTCTATTATCAAGTAACCGCTGCAGTGTGTTTGCTTGAAGATTTATGTACTTATATGGCCGAATTCTGACTCTCATTTGTGTTTACTCAGTAAAGGCTTTTTCCCCGCTGAGCAGATTACTATGGGAACGGCAACTCTCAATGAACTTCAAACGCGCGTACTCGCGCAGTCACAGCGCATAACCGTGAAAGCGCATTTATTAACCATCAAAGCAAAGTTTATTTATAACTTATGCCTGAGTAAATATTACAATGCGTTGATTCCTTTATCTGCTATAATTGCCATTTTGAACTGAAGTCTGACATGGCAGATCGATTCAATCTGAAAACTGCTTGAGATTAGAGAAAAATGCATTACTTTCCCCATTGTACTTGGCAGGAATGATTTAAAAAATACTAATATTTAAATTATTTTATTTCACAGGAAGAAACGCTTTACATATACACATATATCTGGCCGAAATCTGACTCTCATTCGTGTTTACTCGGTAAAGGCTTTTTCCCCGCTGAGCAGATTACTAGGGGAACGGCGACTCTCAATGAACTTCAAACGCGCGTCCTCGCGCACTTGCCGTCAAAGTGCCAAACCGTCAAAGCGCCTACGTTTATTTATAACTTATGCCTGAGTAAGTATTACATTGCGTTGATTCCTTTATCTGCTATAATTGCCGTGTTGAATTGAAGTCTGACATGGCAGATCGAAAATCTGAAAACTGCTTGAGATTAGAAAAAACTGCATTACTTTCCCCATTGTACTTGGCAGGAATGATTTGAAAAATACTAATATTTAAGTTATTTTATTTCACATGAAGAAAGGATATATATATATATAAATACCAATCCCCAATTACTAATACTGATCCCCAACGGTCAGTTTTCACTAATGTGAATAATACTTTGTTTTATTTCTATTTTAAAGATGTAATTAAGCATTAATAATATAGGCTAACCACTTTCAAAACAGACTGCAGTTACACTGCATGTATATGGAGCCTTTTATATATACTATATATATTTAAAAAAATACTAATATTTAAGTTATTTAGTTTCCCATGAAGGAAGGATTTATATACATCTAAATAGTATATATTAGAGGCTGCATATACATGCAGTGTAACGGCAGTCTTTTTTGAAAGAGGTAAATAATGTTTAATTACATCTTTAAAATAGAAATAAAACAAAGTATTATTCACATTAGTAAAAACTGATCGTTAAAAGATTTAAACACAACTAATTTAAACTTTCAGGCTAGGCTTTCTCAAGCCAACTGGAGTTTTATATAATAAACTTCCTCTATCTAGTTGTGATTGCTATTGTACACGTACAGTACCTCCAAGCAACTGTCACGGCTCATGAATTCATTGTCTCCTAGTTCTGCCTGTGTGTGTGTGTGAGCGAGAAAGGGGCCATGGTCACTGAGCATTGACACGCCTGATTCTCATCATCTGCCTATCTCCCCACATTCATTCACAGCTCCCCCCTCCCATATTCCATGTGCCATGACCTTCATTCTGGATTATAACTTTGTTTTCTGCACTATGATAATAAATTCACTCATTTGAACTTGAATCCGGGTTTTGGGTTTCCCTTTCCTCCCTCCTCTTGTCTCCTTCACGTCTGCAGCGACACTGCTCAAAGCTGAAGTGCATTGCAGTAATTTGTCAAGTGTTTTTAGAGTTCATTCGTCAATTAATTAGTATTTATATGAGAACTTCATGGTTATAATTTTAACTGCAATTAATAGGGTAAAAAAAAAAATTAAATGGGTATTTGTGGTCATGTGGAATTAATAGATTTATTTTTAGTGCATTCTTATGGGGAAAATCGTTTTGGTGTATGAGCATTTGGGTTTACGAGCTTGGTCTTGGAACGAATTAAACCCATAAACTGAGGAATTACTGTATAGATAAAGGAGAAACAAATGTACCATAAACTCAAAGGACCAATTACCCAATGAGGATCATTCGTGTCACAGAGAACATTTGAGCTTCAGAGAGAACAAGAGAGGTTATCAGTCCATTATGTTCTGTGTCTGCTTGACCAGAAGAGAATTAAATGTGTTGACCATTTGACTCACTTGTCATGTCATCATGTTAAAAATACTTTCTTCTGGATTTAATTTCTTTCTGTATTATTTTTCTCCAGGTAATTTCAATCAGGCTCTCCTATGAACCTCTCACTCTTATTTTTGTATATCTTTGATATTGACATTTGTTATGGTTAGAAAATGGATATGTTTATGGGGGGGGGGGGGGGACAGCAACTAGATGTGGCCCAGATCTGGGTGGACACTATGCAGCTGTTTGTGACGCTACAACTCCTTATGAACATCCAGATGAGCCTTATTTGACAAACAAACAACGCTGTATTAATTTATTCAGGTATAAGAAACAAAGAGGGATTCAAACAATCAAAGCTTAGAAAACAGTAGTTTGGTATTTTTCTTATAGGATCAGAGGACTGTGTTGTTTCTTTATCTCATTCCACTTAATCTGGCAATGAAAGCAGAAAAAAAAATACATAAAGCGCAAAATACATTTAGTATAAACAGTATAAATGTTTTTCATGTCCATATATTTAATAAAAAAAAGAAAAGAACTCACCTGCAAACACTTCAACCTCACACAATGTGAGGCTCTCATTGCACCCAGGTTTATAAAGGTTGACATAGCGCCCCTTAACAGGATTAAATTCAAATGTTTTCGTATCTCCAGCTGGGATGGTGTCAACAGTTGCAGCTCTGTGAAGACAATGTAACAAATGCAGGTACAGATTTAAAATGGGGATTTTATCTAATTTACTCAATTTATAAGCATTCTTGCAACTATTAGAAGAGATGCAATACTTACAGCGCATTATTGTTGCCATTATTTTCCAGGCTGTTGCCGATACGGATCTGAACACCATTTATTCTCTCTGCACAACAATCTCCACGATTAGTGATGCTAACCCTGGTTACCTTAAAGACATCCAACAAGTCAACTTTCCACCAGGGGTCCTTTTCCTCAGTAGTTGCACTACATGACCCGATACTGAAAATTGGATTCCTGTTGTCATCGATAGCCTTTTGAGCCTCTGATGATTCATATGTGGAAGACTGGACAGATTTCCCGCCAAGTGCAAGATTTCCTGTTTTACACAAAAACAAAAATTTCAATGTGATAAGTATGATTACAGTTTAGATGATTAAAATTCTTCCATTTTGCAATAACTGTCTTGATGTGCATTATCCATTATTGGTTACCAAATCTTACTGAACATTATTATATATGCGTTACTGACAAAATTCAAATTAATAAAGAACACTTACTTGGAACACAAAGGTATGGTGGGTCTACTGTTAATAAAACCAACACAAACACATTAATAAATATATAAAGAATTGCATTACAGTCTTCTCCCTGTCTGTCTCACCTTCAAACACCTCAACCTCACACAGTGTGAGACTCTCGATGTGCCCAGGTATATAAAGGTTGACATAGCGCCCCTTAACAGGATTAAATGCAAATGTTTTCGTAGCTCCAGCTGGGATGTTGTCAACAGTAGCAGCTCTGTGAAGACACACCGTAACAGAAATGCAGTTACAGATTTAAAATGGGGATTTAATGTAATTTTCTCAGTTTCTAACCATTCTTGCAACTATTAAAAGAGGCAATACTTACAGCGCATTATTGTTGCCATTATTTTCCAGGCTGTTGCCGATACGGATCTGAACGCCATTTATTCTCTCTGCACAACAATCTCCACGATTAGTGATGCTAACACTGGTTACATCGAATGCAAAGAACAAGTCAACTCTCCACCATTGGTTCTTTTCCTCAGTAGTTGCACTACATGACCCAAGACTGAAAATTGGATTCCTGTTGCCATCGATAGCCTTTTGAGCTCCTGATGATTCATATGTGGAAGACTGGACAGCTTTCCCGCCAAGTTCAAGATTCGCTGTTTTACAATAAAAAAAACATTTTTCATTTCAATATTAAGTATAATTATCAAAATACTGTATTTTGCAAATGTTCATTAACCCATATTGTTTTCCAAGTGTTCAGTGAGATTATTATATACGCATTACTGACAGTCAAATTAATAAAAACACTTACTTCGCCCACAAATGTATGGTGCTGTGTCTACTGTTAATAAAACAGATACACATTAATTAATGTATAAAGAATTGCATTAGTCTTTCTCTGTCTGTCTCTCACCTCCAAACACCTGGACTTCACAAAGAGTAAGGGTTTCTTCATTCCCAGGTAGAAAAATGTTGACATATTGGCCATTAACAGGATCAAATGAAAAGGTTTCTTTGCCATTAAAAGCAGTGAGAATAGTTGCAACCCTGCAAATACATAAAGAACAGTTTTAAAACCAAAACCAGAGGCATCGCAACACACACGTCTAACAACTATACTGTATATAACTATTTACTATATATAACTATTTCAACTATACTGTTCCGAGATCCAATTGTTTTTTATAGCACTCTTCACAATACAAGCTGTTCATGTTTTATATTGTATTATTAGAAACAACTGTCCAAACACAAATGTCTAATCACAATCTAAATAAAATAAGTTAAAGTACGTCTCCATGGTTGTGGTCGAGTGGTTGGTTTGTGCAGGAAGTGCAAGAGCTTATTAAACCAGATTGAACATCATAAACATGGGAAGATGATAGAAAAACTGAAACATTTCTTACAGTTCATTGTTGTTGCCGTTGTTGTTTAGACGATTTCCGACACGAATCTGAGCTCCTCGAAGCCGCTCTATGCAACAGTCTCCACGATTAGTGATGGTAACACTGTGTACACTGTAGACTTTTGCAAGCTCAACTCTCCACCATGGATTAAACTCTGCTTCAGTATGAGTGCATGAGTTCTTGGTGAAATCAGAGTCTGTGTTTCCATCTACTGCATGATTAGCGTCACCCTGTGGGTGTCCCAAGGAGGACTGCACAGCAAAGGCATTGAGGGCAAGATTCTCTGTTCAAGATGAAATGAAAATAAAGCATAAGACCGGTTCAAAGTGTAGGAAGTAAGGCAAGGCAGAGAGTCATGGGAAAGGAGTTCATGAACATCAACTCAAACCACACCAGCCTCGAGTCTCATGGAAGAGAGAGGACCAGACCTGGACTTTACACTTTTGTTTAAGTCATCCATGAGGGTCTGCCGCTTAACTTTCATTTCACCCGTTCCAGCATCGTTCATCCCTGAACCTTTAACATTGTTACTGACTCTCGAGGTGATGAGCAGGAGG
Source organism: Rhodeus uyekii (assembly GCA_037043235.1). Classification (NCBI taxonomy): domain Eukaryota; kingdom Metazoa; phylum Chordata; class Actinopteri; order Cypriniformes; family Acheilognathidae; genus Rhodeus; species Rhodeus uyekii. Next base: position 291,571 of record JAWRVZ010000247.1, on the reverse strand, counting down.
GAACCAGCAAAAGTCAAAACAGTTTAACTATAAAAACGACAGACGACTATTGCACTCGCACCACATTCAGTTCCCACTGCTCTCGATCCCACCCTTCTAGCCACACAAAGCAATACAAATAAATCACAAACTTTCATTTCCCATATTTCACAAACCTTTGGAATCAGAGACGCACAGTCCAGTAAGCAGCATTAGAAAATAAATCTTGAAATAAGACATCCTGAAGAAAAAAAAAAAAAGACAGATCACAAGTTATGAAGAATCAATTTAAATTTCTCATCCTCACTTAAAAATATTGCTATTGCATTGCTAAATTAAGTATTAAGAACCCCATGACTTTCTATCAGTGTAATGTGACAAACCTGCCTCCATTCTGAGTACCTATATCAATAAAGAAAAGTCATCTAAACTGTTTTATATAGATTGTAGTGATGTGCTTCTCGGGTCGAATCCCTGAAGCGCGTGTCGAGTAATCTAGATGAGTGGATCTTGAACCGCGGGTCGATGCGCGTGTTGTTGACGCAAGTGCTGACGCTTGAAGCCCCATAGCGGCTGTACCACGTGACTGATTCAGGAAATGATTCACTAGGTTTGAGTGCAGCTCGAAATAAAAGCGGCAGTGAAACATTATGGATTGCCCTTCGCTTTGTGTTTTTGGGTCCCTTTATTGCGTGGTTTTGGGTACTCGATTCGAGCTTCTTTTTTTGCGATGGAACCAGCAAGAAAGAGGGGATTTCCCCTGTTTGGGAGCATTTTGAGTTGATCTCACCTGGCAATTGCAATTACTATGTAATAGATTCCATTAATGAATAAAATGTGACAACATTTCTGAATACTTGTAGGTGAAGTATCTGGCGTGTTACAAGGCGTATTATAATAATAACACCTCAACTATGCTGAGGAACTTTAGAGTCTTGCATGGCAACGAGGAGATATAGTATATCCCATTTATATTCATACCCCCACACTACACTGTATAGTTAAACTCTTACATATGTAATTCAATTTAGCTGAGAAGATTGACTTGGCTGAGCACTATATTATCACATTAACCATTTCAATACTTTTCAATTCAATAAACTATTTTTTTAGACTTTGAAAGCCATGGTGGAAAAAAAATTTGTTTTTAAATAAAAATTAATACTTTATTTTACCTCCTTTTCACATGTTGCATAAGCAAAAACAAAAAACAAGGTAACACAACAATTCATGTTAAAACTCTTCAAGTAATATTTTTGTATTCAGAGCATGATTCACATCCGACCATTTTATTGCAAGCAAGTTTTATTTGTAGCTGATATTTTAATTAGAATCAATGCTTGCTAATGATTCATCAGGAGATTTAAAACTATATCAAATAAACCATTAACTCCAATTATTATTATTTTAGCTTGGTGTAAAAAAGTGAATAAAACAACAATCAACTAACCTGGACTTCATCAATGTATCAACCTCACAGTGTCACATTCATGTTATGTCTCTTCACTCTCTCTTTTTATTTCCGTGTGCTTCCTGTGTTATTTCCCTCACCTGTCATCAATCACTCCCCTCGTTAGTCTCGTCAGCTGTTCCCAATCTTCTCTTGTTGATGAGCCTTCATGTGTTCTTTTGTCTTGGTCAGTTGTTAATAATGTGTGGTGAGTAATCATGGTATGGGTCTCTGAGTTTTGAACAACTGTGTTCCTTTTATTTTATATTTAAAGTTTTTGATTTTGTTCTAATAAAGAGAAGTTTCAGTTCAACCTTCTCTCCTCAGTTATCCTCCCGCATCGCACACTAACACACAGAAGACCTTCACAATTCAATAAAATTCATATAATTCTAGAGGATGAATACATGGAATGAATCACATTTATTATTAACAATTTTGAATGTAGTATTTAATCAATATATTGATTCCTCACATGAGGAATATTATGCCCAGTCAAAACATTTCAGACCAAAAGTGTGCTATAGAACATAATTATTCATATAATACACCATGTCTCAAAATGATAATTTATGGATATATTTAAGATGTGATTTATGGATCCAAGCTAGTTTTACGTTGTTAACACCCCAGTGTCAAAATCAGTGTTTTATCTAAAAGCTGAAGGAAGAGTGTTGTGGAATAGAGCTCAGTCCTATCTTATATCATGCTGAGCAAAGAAGAGGGTTCTGTACCAGAACAAAAACACTATATTTACATTTTAGTATGATCAGTGCCGGGACATCCCATCCCTATGTAGTGGGGCTCCCAGGTTATCAAGGGTTGGGCTTCATCGATCAACATCCAATCACGTAGCTTTAGGGCAAATATAAAGGAGGCAACCAGGATATCACTTGTGCGTCACTGCTGGTGGACTGCCCCCTTCCGGTGTCCCTTCCGCTCGTGGGTAAGTGGTTGGGTTGAAGAAGTTATTAGTAAATGCATCAGTGTTTATATTTAGTTAACCTTTGTGTCTAGAGCACCTCGATTAAAATCTGAGTGTTTGGTTGGCGGCTGCCTACCCCTCATCAACGCGCGTTCAGTTTGTCCTGTTGTATTGGTCGTGCGTACTTGTTGCTCATGCTGTATTGGGCGACAATGGTGTGACTGCACGTGATACCAATAATATACAGGTATGTGAATCCGCTGCTGTTCGCACAGTTTTTTATTATTGTGATAACATGCTTTTTAAAATTGTTTTAGGAAGAATGATCGGGCGTCAGCTCATTGTTGGTTATATACCACTCAACGCATAAGAGGAAGAATCTACAGAGCCTGCAGGGCAATATGTTGACACTGCTGTTTTGTTCACGCTGTTTCCAGAGCTTGTTCCTTAAGTAATTAATGTGTATGTTTCGGTTTGGATGTGTAGTTTCATTTTGCCTGGTTTGCCTAATTTGTGTTGTTTGTTTTGAACTTGTCTATTTCGTTTGCTGATGATAATTCGTTCAGAGTTTGTTTTGTTTAGTTTGTTTCTTTTTGCTCCTGTCCTTGTTATATTGTCTGTTCCGAATTTATTTTGCTTTACTTTATATCTATTTACTTTTCTACCCTCTTAGAAGAAAACAAATACAACCCTAGGTATTTATTTGATACAGTGACTAAATTAACAAGAAATAAAGCCTCAACCCCAGATGCTTTAAATCAGCACAGCACTAATGACTTCATGGACTTCTTTACTTGCAAAATTAATAATATTAGAGAGAAAATAATAAACATGCAACAGTCTACTACAATATTCCAAAATACAGTACATTTTAGTGTCCCTGAAGAAAAATTCCAATCCTTCATTGCTATTGGGGAGGAAGAATTGTCTAAACTCGTTAAATCATCAAAATCAACATGTATGCTAGACCCAATACCGACAAAGCTACTGAAAGAGATGCTTCCAGAAATCATAGATCCTATTCTTAATATAATTAATTCATCTTTGTCATTAGGATACGTACCAAAAACCTTTAAGCTGGCTGTAATTAAACCGCTTATTAAAAAACCACAACTTGATCCTACAGAATTAGTTAATTACAGGCCGATATCGAATCTACCTTTCTTGTCAAAGATTCTAGAAAAGGCAGTATCTTTACAACTATGTTCCTTTCTAGAAAGAAACAGCATCTACGAGGATTTCCAGTCAGGATTTAGACCATATCATAGTACTGAGACTGCTCTCATTAGAGTTACAAATGATTTGCTCTTATCATCCGATCGTGGTTGTATCTCTCTGTTAGTGTTACTGGACCTTAGTGCTGCATTTGATACAATTGACCACAAAATCCTTCTCAATAGACTTGAAAATTATGTTGGCATTAGTGGAGTTGCATTAGCCTGGTTCAAGTCATACTTATCTGAGCATTATCAGTTTGTAGCAGTAAATGAGGAGATGTCATATCGGTCACGGGTTCAGTATGGAGTTCCTCAAGGTTCAGTACTAGGACCATTGCTTTTCACCCTGTACATGCTTCCTTTGGGTGCAGTTATTAGGAAGCATGGCATTAGCTTTCATTGTTACGCTGATGATACTCAGCTCTATATTTCTTCTTATCCTGATGAAACGAACAAATTCACTAAATTAACAGAATGCATAACCGATATAAAAAATTGGATGACTAATAACTTTCTACTGCTAAATTCTGAAAAAACAGAGATTCTAATTATTAGACCAAAAAGTTCTGCACGTAATAATATAGACTACTGCCTAACACTCGATGGCTGCTCTGTCAAGTCTTCGTCGTCAGTTAGAAACCTGGGTGTGCTCTTTGATAACAATCTTTCATTTGAAAGCCATGTTTCTAGCATCTGTAAAACGGCGTTCTTCCATCTTAAAAATATATCTAAATTGCGACATATGCTATCTAAAACAAATGCAGAAAAGTTAGTTCATGCGTTCATGAGTTCAAGGCTAGATTATTGTAATGCTTTACTAGGTGGTTGCCCTGCACGCTTAATAAACAAATTCCAGCTGGTCCAAAATGCAGCAGCTCGAGTTCTTACTAGAACCAGGAAGTATGAGCATATTAGCCCAGTTCTGTCAAACCTGCACTGGCTTCCTATTAAACACCGAATACATTTTAAAATCTTGCTAATTACTTACAAAGCATTAAATGGTTTAGCTCCACAGTACTTGAGCGATCTCTTAACACATTATAGTCCTTCACGTCTATTGCGATCCCAAAATACTGACCAGCTTATAATACCTAGAATATCAAAGTCAACTGCTGGCGGGCGATCCTTTTCCTATTTAGCTCCTAAACTCTGGAACAGTCTTCCTATTACAGTTCGGGAAGCAGACACACTCTGTCAGTTTAAATGTAGACTAAAAACACATCTTTTCAACCTGGCATACACATAACACATTATACATACATTTTTAATCCAAATCATGTAAAATGATTGTTAGGCTGCATAATTTAGATGAGCCGGAACCGGGAACATTCCCATAACATCTGATGTACTCGATACATCAGAAGAAGAATGGCATCTACGCTGATATTGGTCTCTGTTTATTCCGAGGTTATCGTGGTCAGCTGGATCCGGGCCGTATCCAGATCAGATGAAGGACCTGGACACGAGCACAGCACTGCCCTGAAGTGTCTGCGGAGATCGTGACTCTACTAGACCCTCCCCTGTGATGATCATGAACCCATCTCTAACCGGACCATATTGGACTTCATATTGGACTTGAATTGTTGTATAATAATCATGTACGGTTTGGCTGTTGGCCAGAGGAGAACTGGTCCCCCAACTGAGCCTGGTTTCTCCCAAGGTTTTTTCTCCATTCTATTCTTCATTCATTACGTCACCTGCCGGAGTTTTGGTTCCTTGCCGCTGTCTCCTATGGCTTGCTCAGTTGGGGAAACTTAACACTTAAAATTCATCAATTGTATTGATTCGCCTGCTCTTTTGGGGCTTCTGTTCAGCCAAACAAACTTTGTTTATATTGTTTTTCCTGTAAAGCTGCTTTGAAACAATCTACATTGTAAAAAGCGCTATATAAATAAAGGTGACTTGACTTGACTTTACTGATAATTCGTTCAGTGTTTGTTTTGTTTCATTTAATTGTTTATTTCTTTTGGGCTTTGTTATTTTGTTTGCCCGTTTTTCATTTGCTATTTTGGGTTTTGCTTTATGCAAATTCATTCTTTGCAATTTCTTGTTTGTATTTATTTGTTATAGTGTTTAGTTTCTTGATGGTGTATAGCTATTTCTGGTTTTATTTTTTATTTTTTTTGTCTGTATTTTGTATTCATCGTCTTTTTATTGTGAATGTATTGTTAATTTTCATCTAAGTATTGTGGAAAATATTGAGTTAAACAGTTAATTTTTCCTTCTGTTATAGGAACTGAGGCTTCAGGGCAGGTCTTTAGTGGACTCTCCTGTGCGGTGGTGGGCCTTTGTCACAGTGTGTTTGTGTGTTCCTGCGTGAGATTACCCTTGTTTGTAGTGAGACTTTGCACTTGGTCATAAGATTTCTCCCTTTTGTAGAGACTTCGTGCTCTCTTTAGTTACCTGTCATGGGTAAGCCTCAGTTCCTGTGGGTAATCTGATGTATGGCTGATTCCAAGTCATTCTCAATCAGTTTTAAGAGTTTCTATTTGTTAATAAAATTTGTATTTTTCTATATCCACGTCTCTGTCCTCTTTCAAAACCACGGACCTGTGTCAAAGAAATATTCAATTTGATAAGGGTGGCATAATCAGCTGTTATCCCAAGTGGTATCTTTATTTGTTTCAAGGCCCCGCTACACCTAGTTTCTCTACTATACATCTGCCACTGTGATGCAGTTGAGGTTTCTGCTGCCATATATTTGTTAAAAGTCAGCAGACACCAAATCTCCCATCATCAACACATCCCTTCACACGGGATCCTTCCCCACCGCATTCAAGCAGGCTCGGGTAACCCCACTGCTCAAAAAACCCACATTAAACGCATCACTTGTTGATAATTACAGACCTGTCTGTAAAAACTCTTGAACGTGTTGTTTTTAACCAAGTATCTTTTTTTGCTCTCAGAATGACCAGTTGGACATCAACCAGTCTGGCTTCAAGAAGGGCCATTCAACCGAGACGGCATTGCTATCTGTCACAGAAGCTCTAAGGAGTGCAAAAGCTGATTCAAAATCGTCAGTTCTCATTCTCTTAGATCTTTCTGCTGCCTTTGACACTGTTAATCACCAAATCCTTTTATCTACCCTCTCGTCACTGGGCATCACCGGAACTCCCCTTCAGTGGTTTGAATCCTATCTCACGGATAGGTCCTTCAGGGTGGCATGGTGCAGGGAAGTCTCCAAAGAATGTCAACTGATCACCGGTGTTCCACAGGTCTTCATTGAGAGAATCTTCTCTACCTCTTCTGTTTCAACCAGGGTATTTATCCCTGTCTAGATGATTGCTTGAACTTCATCAGCTGGGCTTCATGATTGCTTCCCAGCTGGTGTCTGTGTTGCCAGGCGCGACACTTGCCGAGCTGCTGGTGACTCGCCACTATATATATATATGGGCCATTCTACAGAATTGGTGAAAACTTATTTGACAAGCATTTAAATATTCAAATTTTAGATGTTTACTAAGATCCTTAAATTATTTATTGAAACGCACAATAATATTTAAAATATTTAAAAGCTTTATATTTATAATAGCATCATGTATTGGTGTTATGAATATGAGCTCTGCGCTCCGCTCCCTGGCCACCAGAGGGAGCTCAAACTTATACTGACACTTCACTACACACTACATTTCCCAGCAACCATCACACTGCACTGATTACACATACACAGCTGGACTCCATCATCTCTGTTTGCCACACCACCTGTGAATCATTACCTGGACTATAAAAGACTGTTTCATTCTTACAATCACTGTGAAGTCTTGATTGGACATAGCTGTCATTTCTGAGTGTTTATAGTCCCTGTCTGTTTGCCTGTTACAAGTGCTGCCTGTTTACTAGTGATGGCGAGATGAAGCCCCATGAAGCATTGAACCTTTTCAGCCAAGTGGTTCACAAAAGGGTTCATTTCTCGAAGCCTCATTTGCTAACAAAACCATCTAGTGGCCAAAGAGTAAAAAACAATCAGATGCATTACAGATGTGCCTGATGTGGTGTGTGATACACTGTGTATATAAAATGTGTTTGTTCTTGTGGTATATAATGATTGTGTTAACATAGCTTTGTAATAAATGCATTGGCTTGAAATTTATGGCACTTGGATTGTCTGTTTTTTTTTTTTAATAATTTGTCTGAAACCATGTGTGCTGCCGTTTTTTAACCAGGTCTCCCTGGAAGAAGAGATTATGATATCTCAATGGGATTTTCCCGGATGAATAAAAGATAAATAAATAAATCAAATGTATGTAAATCAATTGTTTGGTCATAGGCAGACCTGGGAAAATTATAATTATAATAAATGTCTGGGTTTAACTGGGCAGAGGGCAGTGAATGTGCTTGTGTATCTTGGACTGTGATTCTTGGAAACAAGAAAAATAATGAAGAGGATATAGTTTAGGAGTTTTTATCCAAAAAACATAATTTTTCAACTGTTTTAGGGCTAAGGCGATTTCTTTTCTTTTTTTGACAACTTCTCCTGCCTTTAAAAACACCATTTCACAAGGCACCGATGATGCTGGACAACATAAGAACGTTTGCACTAAACCAACTTTCTAAGCTTTCCCTAGAACAGTCTAGTCTTATAATAATAATAATAGCAATATTATATATAATAATAACACTACTACTAACATAGGCTATACATATTATATATATATATATATATATATATATATATGTGTGTGTGTGTGTGTGTGTGTGTGTGTGTGTGTACAATTACATATTATACTTTATTGTAATGTTCGTTTTAATGTAAAAAAAATAATAAGATAACATTTCTAGTCAAAAAATAAAAACCCGCCAGTTGCATGAAAAACCAGCCCAAATTTTTATAAACCAGCCCAATACATTTCCCCGGTCGGACGTGACCAAAAGGAGCCCAATCTGGCAACACAGCACAAGAAGCGCGAGGTTTTCAACCACCTTATGCGGAAGCGATACTCAGAATGAAGCAATGACGTCATCAACAGAAACCGAGGCCTCGTTTGTCATTGTCACATGATTTTCGCGGAAACGATAAACGCTTTGAATCGGGGCTTCATCTGGAACGACCCTTTTTGCTCGACACAAGCTCCGGAGCCTCGCTTCAGATGTCCCATCACTACTGTTTACCCGTTTTTGATCCTGTTCTGCCTGCCCTGACCTTTGCCTGGAATACCGCTTATGATTGATAACTGCCTGTCTTGACTTCTCGCCTGGATTATCGTTCCTGAATCTGTCTGCCTGCCTCTCTGACCCCTGCCTGGATTAGTTTATGTTTGATCTCTCTGTTTGCCCTGACCAGTTGCCTGCACGACCATTCTTAATAAAGACATAGCGATTGGATCCCTGCCTGTGAGTCACCCTCTGTTACAATTGGGTACTTTCAATTACAAACAGGAGGTGGCTGTCCCAAACCATTACATGTAAATTTCAACTTGTGAAAATATTTAAATATTTTTTGCAATTTTTTCCATTCTTGTTTTTAAATGCATCTTTTTGTTTTGTTTTAAAAAATGAAGTTAAAAATTCAGTTTATTTTTAAATCGTGAATCTTTATGGAAAAAAACATGTCCCGCATTTTCATGTCACTACCAAAACACTAAATGTTTTAGTCCATTGGGTGAGACTAATTTTAACCACAGCCCTACATTTTTGATCAGGAAATATTCCTTTGTCCCTCTCTCTCATATGCTATCTACTCATATGGTGAGTAGATTGATCCCATCATTTTGAAGTAAATGTGTTCTAAAGTCTGAAAATCTGTGTGTAACTTTAAGGAATGTCACTACCAAACACATTTTTTCTGCTATTAAGAACTTTTTTTGGATGTTATTCCATATTTTTATATGTGTACCACTGTTCTGACCAGTGATTGCTAACCATGTGCTGATTTGTATCTTCGACCTAGGCTCAAAATTATCTAAAATTGTCACTATCAAAACAGTCACGACCGAAACATGTCTTGTTTCGGTTGTGACATCATTATTTTGGTAGTGACAAAAGGACAAAAACACATAATGCTTTATTAATCTGTAATAAACTAAAATTTTGTACACTAAAAAATCCAACTGATGTTTTGTATGACAAATTCAGCTTTTAAAGTTTAATCAACTATTTTTTATTTATTTAAATTTTTTATTTTGATGTAGCAGCATCAACAACAGGTCACCATTTCAAAACAGATGCAATTACACTGTTCTCTGCCCATCAATTTTCTCTTTTTTTAACACAAATCAAAAATCAACAATAAACAAAATTAAATAATAATATAATAACAATCATTTCTACAATTCAGGGGAGGACAGATACAAAATCAATAATCATACTCCATACTGAACAATGTCAAGTGTTTGTTCCCGGTCCTTGGAGACCGTGGAGAGGGTCCGCTGGCCTCCAATATGGAAAAAGCACTCCACAGGTACCACACCTGTCAGGTTTGAGAGAGCGAGGACTCAAAGATGCAGGTAGAACAGGGTTTTATTCAAAAAATAAACCAAAACTCAAACATAAACCTCCCAGAGTGGGGAAAACATAACATGACCGACTAGAACTATAACAAGACTCGACTGACTAGAAGCACATGATATAACTTGACTCGACTAGACTGACAGATAGTGATGACAAAATAATGACAACGAACCGACACAGTACAGCAGACATGAGGGGACTAAATACACAGGAGGAAATGCAATTGAGGAGAAACACAGCTGGAATAAAGTCAAACTAATTACAATGAAACAAGACGGGCGGGGTAACAAACAAGACGTGAACATGAAGCCAATTACACAAAGACGACAAACATGTGACAAAACACAAGCACGCGGCCGATGGGATGCGAACCGCGTGCCAAACATAAACACACGGACCAGAGGAGGCGCGGCTCGCGCAACGCTTGAAACCGCGCCCACTCACAAGACGTAGAGCTCGCAAGAACGAGTGTAAACACCTGTTCTCATGAGCTCACGACAAGGACGAACAAAACGAGTTATGAATGCCCGAATCCCGATCCAAAACCGAAACTAGACAAGACCAGTCTCGGGATCAGACATCATAACCCGCACATAAGACGTTACACAGACAAGCGCGCGCACGGCTTGAATACTCGAAGCCATGCGCACACACATCAGACACGAGACAATACGGTAGTGTCAGAGCTCTGCCACAAAACCAAGAAATGACTAGACTTAATGTGGCAGAACCCTGACAACACCATCATTACACACTTAGAAAAGAAGGGTAAATTTTTTTTTTTTTTTATATCCACAAAGTCTGGCTGTAATGGTTTTACATATTCAACCCGCTTAGACCAGAAATTTCTGAACACATTCCACTGAAGATTTCAAGATTTCAAAGTGTTTATTGTCATATGTACAGACAGAAAGCATGTTTCTTGTTTGAGAATCAGCTATTCCAAAAAATAATGTAGAAAACTGCAAAGGCATTGTGGTTTTAAGTATGCTTTCCATAGCTTTATGAAACTCCACCCAGAAAGGTTTTATCACTGGGCACTCCCAAAATATATGCCAATGATTGGCTTCTTGAAACCCACACTGCCTCCAACATTTAGCGTCCCCTCCCACAATATGTGCTTTCTGTTTTGGTGTAATAAAAAATCTGATAAGGCATTTCCACCCAAACTCCTGCCATATGTGAGAGTTAGTACATTTCCATGGAAATTTACAGGCATCAAGCCACTCCTCATTCGATATCAAAAAATTACCTTCTTTTTCCCATTTTTCTTTAATGTATTCTGTAGAATGATTTTTTTTCCCCTGAGAGCTTTATACAATTTAGAAATGACACCTTTATTTGAAACACCTTGGTAAGCACCTATAAATATCTTCAGTATTGGGTCATCAAACTCTGTCTTATTTTTAATGTTGTTTTCAAAATGATTATGTAATTGGAGGTATCTATAAAAATCTGATTTCTCAAGACAATATTGTTTCTTCAAACTTTCAAAATCTTTCAAAACTCCCTTTTCCGTAAGAGAATAGAATGTTTTTATTCCTTTTGAGATCCAAGATTTGAATCTATGATCCAACTTATTTGGCTTAAATTCAGGGTCATAAGCACACCAGTGCATTATTTGTAATTTACAATCCAATTTATATTTTTCTTTTATTGTATTCCAGATTTTTAGTTGGGCTTTAATCCATGAGTTCTATCTATAAAACTTCCCAAGTTTTTATGTGCCAATATTGCTTGAGTTGCGGGGTCATTCATTATTGAAAGTTCAATATTTTTCCACCTAGCTTGATATGTTGGAGTACATATATTAATTAAATATTTAGTCTGGGCCGAATAAAAATAATTCCTGAAATTGGGTAATGCCATGCCTCCTTCCTCCGCTGGAAGCTGTAATGTTTTGAATTTAATCCTGGGTTTTTTCCCCTGCCAGATAAATCTAGAGATGATCTTATCTAATTCAGACCAACATTTTAAGGGAATTTCTACAGGAAGTGCTTGAAATAGATATAGATACCTTGGAAGGATGTTCATCTTTATCGAGTCAATTCTATGACTTAGGCTAAGGGAAGAGATGGCATTCCATCTATGTATATCATCTTTGATTTCTATTAAAAGTGGGTCAAAATTTACTTCTACTAGTGTTGAAATTTCTTTTGTTAAATATATTCCCAAATATTTCAATGAAGTCTGATTCCAATTAAGATGGAATTTATCTCTGATATGTTTTGGAGGTTTATAATTCAAAGTCAAAGTTTGTGTTTTTTGTATATTTAATTTGTATCCTGCATATCTACCAAATGTATCTAAAAGATTCATTAATTCGAGAAATGAGTTAGTGGGTTTACTTAAGGAAATCAGTATGTCGTCCGCATATTGTGCCAATTTGTGGTCTTGTGGTCCATTTATACAGATGCCTTTGATGTTTTCAGTCTGCCTTATCCACTGTGCGAGAGGTTCTATATAGAGCGCAAAGGCAGTGGTGAAATTGGGCAGCCCTGTCTTGATCCACGTTCTAATACAATGGTATCTGAAAGGTACCCATTTATTTTTATTCGGGCAGATGGTTTATTATATAATGAGTGGATGCCCCTGACAAAAATTTTGTGAATACCAAATCTTTCGAGAGTCTTGTATAAAAAGGGCCAACTTACGGAATCAAACACCTTTTCCGCATCTAGACTAATTAAGAGAGCTTCAAGTTTGTCTTGTTGAATATGACCTAATATATGCAGAGATCGTCTTATATTATCATGAGTTTGTCTTTGTGAGATAAACCCAGTCTGATCATTATGTATTAGTTGGGGGAGAATCTTTTCTAATCTCTTGGCAAGGATGCTTGTAAATAATTTGTAGTCAACGTTCAGGACCGAGATTGGTCTGTATGAACTGCATTCTAGCTTATCTTTTCCCTCTTTTGGTATAACTGAGATGATGGGGGCATTTTGGCCTCCATTAAAGATGTATTGCAAGCCCGAAGAAGACCAGGTGTTAGTTCAGATCTAAAAGTCTTGTACCACTCTGATGGAAAGCCATCAGGGCCAGGAGACTTATTCGCCTTGAGCCTGGAGATGGCATTGTTTAGTTCTATCTCACTTATCTCAGTTATTAATGTTTGATTTTGTTCCTCTGTCATAACTGGTAAATTGAGGGAGTCGAGGAATTGTCCAATCAGTTGCTCGTTCTCTAGGCGTGGTTGTGTATACAGTAACTTGTAATACTTTTTAAACGTTTTTTGTATTTAATTTTGTTTATATTGTATGTTTTTAGAATTCAAGGCCCTTATTTTATATATTGTATTATCTGTTTGTTGTTTTTGTAGCTTCCTTGCCAGAAGTTTCGTTGATTTAGAGCCTGATTCATAGTATTTCTGTTTTGTAAATACCGTCTTTCTTTCAATTTCTTGAGAATACTTTAACTTCTTTTCATAAGCACAAAAGGATATAATTCTACCCCTAATGACCGCTTTTAAGGCATCCCATACTGTGGCAGAAGTAACTTCCCCGTTATCATTTTCTTCAAAAAATATTCTTATATCTTCCTTAATTTGAGTTTGAAATTGTTGATTATTTAGAATGCTTGTATTTAACCTCCACAGTGTTCTTCCGGGTTATCTCTAATATGCATAGTGCAAGAGAGCGGCGCGTGATCAGACAAATCAATAGATCCTATATCACAGCTTTGTATCCTACGACGATCTCTCTTTAATACAAAAAAATAGTCTATCCTTGAGTAAACGTCGTGAGGGGATGAGTAAAACGTATAGTCACGACCTGATGGATAGAAATCTCTCCAAAGATCTAGTACACCCAGCTCTGTCAACAGGACATTGAGTTTTCTATGTAATGATGTGGCATGTGAGTTTTTTGATGAATCTAATTTTGGGTTAAGACGGATGTTCCAGTCTCCACCACATATGACTATTCCTTTGGCTCCTATCATCAAATCAAATATTTTCCTATAAAAAGCAAAGTCACTTCCAGGGGGGGCATAAATATTATATATTGTTATGATGGTGTCATCTATTTTCCCTGAAATTATTATATATCTCCCTTCCTTATCTGAGATTTCTGAGAGGCATTCAAATGGTATTTTTTGTGAATTGCTACTCCTCTTCTATGACCTATAAGATGAGTAATACACCTTAGAGAATCCCATTCTCTTTAGTTTTTCATGTTCTACTGGAGTGAGATGGGTTTCTTGTAGGAGTACAATCTCTGCGTTCTCCCTTTTCATTTTTAACAGTATTTGACTTCTTTTCCCTGGGTTCAGAATCCCATTCACATTAAATGTAGTAATTTTAAGGATGTGCTGGTTCATATTTTTTTTTGCTGGACCTGTTGGCTTTCAATTTATACATTAACAGTACCTCTCCCAAATTACAAACATTAAACAAAAACCAAGCTGGAACAATTTTAAAGAACAAAACGCCACCAAAACAAACAGGAACAGTTGTTTCCAGTGTTGAGGCTCGTTTCAAAAGAATTCAGCTCGATTTCTATCGATTTCAATCGATTTCTCGATTAGTGGGTGACTTCACCATGGAAACCGAGAATCCTTGTGAAACCATGTCCTTCGTTGCCTCCGTAGCATCTTGGTACAGCCGAGTGCCGTCATTGTAAAATACACGCATCCTTGCCGGGTACGGTGTCTGGAACTTTATACGTTTCTCCTTTAACACTTTCTTGGCTTCGGCGTACTCCCCTCGTCTTTTAAGCACTTCAGGAGGGAAATAATGGTCAACATAGAATCGAGCATCGTTGCAGAACACTTATTTTTTCTGCCAGGCTCTCCGAAGAACCTCCTCCTTTGTCCGGTAACTCCCGAATTTTACTACTATTGACCGTGGCTTTGCTTGCGAAATATTGGGTTTCGGAGCTAATGCTCAGTGTGCTCGTTCAATCCCAAGCTCTCTGTCCGGAGGGAAGGCTAGTGCGTTTTTCAACAAGTTATCCAGAAAGCCAACCATATCCGTACCTTCTTTTTCTTCGGGTATTCCGAAAATCCTTAAATTGTCTCTACGAGCACGACCCTCCTGATCTATCATTCTGGCTTCCAGATTAGCTTGGCGCTGTGTTAGCCGTTTGATTAGCGTTGATGTTGCTTCAAGTGCGGACTCCGTTTCTTCAATTCTTTCCTCTGCCTCTTCCAGTCTGTCATTTGTTCTCTTTAATTCTTGTTTGATGTCGGAAAGCTGTACTTTATTGTCCCTTCTGAACTCTCGAAGTTCGTTGAGAATACATCGCAAGCTAACTTCGGAACTATCTTCGTCATCGTGCATCGATGTCGGAGAGCTACTTCTGCTATCTTGCCTTGCTTCAGGGTCATTTTCTGTTACAATCGCCGTTTTCCTACTTCTAGTAGTAACCCCTTTCTCCATTGTTACATAAAATATTCACAAATTATGACAAATAAGTGATTTTTGGGGTTATTTTACAAAACCGTTGGGGAGCTCGAAGACCAGGCTGTCATCCTCTTGGTGGCGTAACCGGAACTCCCTAATCAACTATTTAAAAGGAAAAAAAAGTTGAGAACTCAACTTTTTTAGTAGTGCTTTAGTATGCAAGTTAAAATTATGTAATGTGATAAGGTTACAATTAAGGGTGCAGTCAATGATATGTAACAGTCCGATTCTCATACCAGCGGGCCAGGGTTTGAGTCCTGCTTGGAGCGGGCGATTCGAACAGGAGGGGTTATAGATAGGATGATAGCGTTGGATTGTTAGGTTGTTGTCAATAATGTTAATTTATATGATATTAATGCCTAGAAAGAATACAAGAGAGAGACAGAGAGTGTCTCTATGTGGTTCTGGATAATTATCTGAATGAATATGTTATACACTCACCTAAAGGATTATTAGGAACACCTGTTCAATTTCTCATTAATGCAATTTTCTAATCAATCTAATCAACATGGCAGTTGCTTTACTGCATTTAGTGGTCAAGCCAATCTCCTGAACTCCAAACTGAATGTCAGAATGGGAAAGAAAGGTGATTTCAGCAATTTTGAGCGTGGCATGGTTGTTGGTGCCAGACGGTCCGGTCTGAGTATTTCACAATCTGCTCAGTTACTGGGATTTTCACGCACAACCATTTCTAGGGTTTACAATGTGGCAGTCCTGTGGGAGAAAATGCCTTGTTGATGCTAGAGGTAAGAGGAGAACAGGCCAACTGATTCAAGCTGATAGAAGAGCAACTTTGACTGAAATAACCACTCGTTACAACTGAGGTTTGCAGCAAAGCATTTGTGAAGCCACAACACGCACAACCTTGAGGCGGATGGGCTTCAACAGCAGAACACCCCACTGGGTAACACTCATCTCCACTACAAATAGGAAAAAATTGGACAGTTGAAGACTGTCCAAAAATGTTGGAAAATGGAAAAATGTTGCCTGGTCTGATGAGTCTCGATTTCTGTTGAGACATTCAGATGGTAGAGTCAGAATTTGGTGTAAACAAAATGAGAACATGGATCCATCATTCCTTGTTACCACTGTGCAGGCTGGTGATGGTGGTGTAATGGTGTGGGGGGAAATTTCTTGGCATGCTTTAGACCCTTTAGTGCCAATTGGGCATCGTTTAAATGCCACGACCTGCCTGAGCATTGTTTTTTGCCATGTCCATCCCTTTATGACCACCATGTGCCCATCCTCTGATGCTGCTTCCAGCAGGATAATGCACCATGTCACAAAGCTCGAATCATTTCAAATTGGTTTCTTGAACATGACAATGAGTTCACTGCACTAAAATGGCCCCACAGTCACCAGATCTCAACCCAATAGAGCATCTTTGGGATGTGGTGGAACGGGAGCTTTGTGCCCTGGATGTGCATCCCACAAATCTCCATCAACTGCAAGATGCTCCTATCAATATGGCCAACATTTCTAAAGAATGCTTTCAGGACTTTGTTGAATCAATGCCACGTAAAATGTAGGCAGTTCTGAAGGTGAAAGGGGGTCAAACAGTATTAGTATGATGTTCCTAATAATCCTTTAGGTGAGTGTACGTGCTGAATACATATGTGCAATATAATTAGTTATTTGTATTAACATAAAATGTTGAATGTCTGATTCAACTAAGGCAAACTAAGTATTGGGGAAACTACCAAAACATTACTGTCACTACCGAAAATGTGCTGTCACTACCAAAACATGGAAAGTTTTGTCAAAAATAAAGTATATTGAATTATCAACTAAGACGTTATGATAGTGTTTAGTTTAATGCTTATTCAACCTAATGAATCCTTGACTTTGAAATCAGTATGATAAACTTTATGCAAAAAATACAACAAATCTCATAAATTACACTTAAAATATTATTAAATTTGTCATTTTTATTGATTTAACCTGTAAACGTTTTTATAAAAGAGAGAAAAAATATATTTACAAGGTTGATGTAAACAAAATCTTAATAGGTCATTATAAGCCTGCTTAATTTATGATATATTGTTGTGTTTTGGTAGTGACAAATTTGGAGTGTATGAAAATATTCGAGCATTTTCTGAAAATACAATTTGAGAACTAACCGCACAATTACTAGAAATGTATACCTTGGATATTGTACAATTTGCATACGTGCAAAATTT
Organism: Rhodeus uyekii; assembly: GCA_037043235.1. Classification (NCBI taxonomy): domain Eukaryota; kingdom Metazoa; phylum Chordata; class Actinopteri; order Cypriniformes; family Acheilognathidae; genus Rhodeus; species Rhodeus uyekii. The sequence goes on along the minus strand of JAWRVZ010000247.1, from coordinate 273,969 downwards.
GTGGGGGAAAAATAAAAAATCTCAAGATGTTTCCAACTCTGTTTTGTCACCAATTCTGTAGAATGGCCCATATATATATCTTGTTTTGGGATACATTAATTTTGTTGTAGTGGGTTGTTTAATTTGGGGTTCAATGGATTAAGACATGAGGAAGTTTAATACACCTGGTGTGGATAGAGGGAGAGGGGTGTGTCATCAGACTGACATGACATTTTCTGTGGGTAGAAGGTTTTCTGCTTACCCACTAACTTCCACTCCACGGGTTGCCTATCAGAATTGTAGAGAAAACAATCCAATTGATCAGCCAGAAGATAATAGGACAGAAGTGAATGGTGTAAGAACATCAACTGAAAATGGAGGTATGTCTATGGATATGTTGACCACTGTTGTAAAGCAAATAGGTCAATCTATCAGTGAGCAGATTGTATCCTGTATGGAGTCAAAACTGAGATGTGGGGAGGGATCAACAGAGGGAAATTCTAGTGGCATTGTTCCCTCTGAGATGCGAAATTTAAAGTTAGTGTTACAGTCTAATGTCAAAGAACCAGCATACTATCATGGGGGCGGTTCTGATAAATGCACAATATACGAGTGGGTTGAAATGATGTCGGTGTACTTGCGTAAACGTGAGTATAGCCAAGAATGTCAGGCTGAGGAAGTCCAGAGTCGATTAATGGGGAGGGCACGTGATGTTGTTAAAATAGCTCTACGCAGAGACTGACTTGAGTAATGGGCCCAGACCCATCTTCGACATCCTGAAACAACATTTTGGTGACACTGTGTACTCAGTTATGCCCTTGGCTCATTTTTATGCTACTTTTCTCATAAAGGGGGAAAGCCCATTTGACTATTGGATAAGGCTAAACAGAGCAATTGATGTAGCTGAGGACTGTCTGAAATGACAAGGGAAGACACTTGATAATCCATCTCAGGAGGTGACGGTCATGTTTGTTAGGCATTGCCCAGACCCCCAATTGCAGCTGATTTTCAGATGTAAACCTCAGCAGCACTGGACAGCTGCTGAAGTGCAAGAAAGGCTGGATGAATTTCAAAGAGACAATATATATGCCCGTAATCAGCTGTCATGCTTCGCTCAGAAATGAGAGAATGCTGTGTAAACTTTACCTTCTGTACATGGTGAGGTTAGCAATAATGTGATGGTAGAAGCAAACGTTAATGCTCCTCATGTTCAGCAGTCTTTGGTGTGCAGTTCCGTTGAATCTTTAGAGCACTTAATTACACGACTTGAGCATGTGTTACACAGGGTACCAGGTGGTCCAGCAAGACCTACAGAAAAATCTTATCAACCGAGGGCGAAAAACCGAGGGAATGGACGGGGTGTATATAAGGTTTGTGGGGAATTTAATTTAATTGGGAATTGTCGAGAAAATGGTCTGTGTTTTATTTGCTATTCCACAAACCACACACGTATTACGCCCCGTGTCTAGGGAACAGTAAACGAATAATTGCCAAGGGTATAATTTTGCTGGGTTGTAAAGGTGGATCCCTTTCAGACTCACTCCGGTCGATAATTAAACAAAGCAAAACAACTGAATAGAAAAAAGTAATATTGAATTTTTTAAATGAACAAAGTGAAAAAGAGCATCTCTTCAGGGTGTCCAAAGGCCAAAATAACAAACAGAACGAATACATACGAATACGAAAACTGTTACGATAACAAATGTTACACAAAATTTAGGGTAACATAAACAGATGTTATATTAAGGTAACACCCTCACACACAAAGACTCTACACTGTAGATTCACTCAGAATTATCGAGACGAATGTAGCGAATCTCCAGGTTAAAGTCCTGAACAAAAAGAGACCAGCGCATAATTCGTTGAATCTTCATTCGGGATAAGAAAACTAATGGGTTGTGATCCGTGACTACGACCACTGGAATAGAACTAGACCCGATGTAAACCTCAAAATGTCGTAAGGCCAATAAAAAGACTAAAGTTTCTTTCTCGATGGTACTATAGTTTAACTGATGTTTTAGGAATTTCTTTGAGAAATACCCAACAGGGTGCTCAACCTCATTTTCATTATCTTGCAGAAGAACAGCGCCAGCACCATTACCACTCGTGTCGACATCCAGTTTGAAAACACGGGTGTAATCTGGCGCAATTAAAACAGAGATTGCCACTCAAGAGGGTTTTCACTGAATCAAAAGCCATTTGACACTCATCAGTCCACTCAAAGGTTTGGGAAGCACAAAGGATATTTGTCAGAGGAGATGCAATGTTTGAGAAATTTTTACAAAATCCCCGATAATACCTAGACATTCCCAAAAATTGTCAGAGATCACGTTTCGTTCGGGGAACAGCAAAATCCACGATAGCTTAAAATTAAGATTTGACATCTACACTTTTCTTTCAAAGTGTATTTATAACCCAGAATAAAATCTTGTTTAGTAAAAACTACATCAAGAAACTTAAAAAGAACCATAAAAAAATTGAACAAAGAAAGAAGTCTGTAGCAAAACATAAAACAATGAAACACAGTTTCTTTTTCCTTACAAAAAGATTTAGCTTCGACACAAAGGAGTTAACAGCTATCGCTCCATGCAGTATCCTCCACTGAAGATCCCCCACTCTTTTAGGTAACGGAGGTTTGTAAAGAACCCTCCACTCTGGTTTTATCTCATCACTAACCTCAAAAATGTCTCTCCATACTGTGTCCTTCCTGTTTTTTAACCATTTAATATTTGCCACTTTTACAATGTTCTTGTATAAAATTTTGCCTTTTGTTGCGAAAAAATCTATTTCTTCATTTTCCTTATTCAACCAGGAGGGAATGCAATTAGAGGAAGTAAAATCAGGGACAATGATTATGTCTGGGAAAACATCTTCACAGTCTGGGAATATGCATCTCATACTGTACTGCTCAAGTAAAGTTCTTTCTTGTGTATTTAAAACCCCTTGCAATTTGTATAAAAAACGTTTAGTGAATCGCTCAGATTTCACTTCTAAAAGAGCAGAAACTGCTTCTATATTTTTTAAATCAGGACCTGCCGCATTTACAATGTTTTTCAATTGTAGGGACCCACTTTTATATAGTAGCCTTTTAAGACCTGGTGTTTCTTCACATGATACATCAAAGCGAGCGCCACACACAATCGGCTCTTCAAGAAGCCAGTGCAGAGACATCAACGGTTCCATCCATTTGTGTTTAAACATTCTCCAGGCTTTAAAAACACTTCTGTAAAAACCAGGAACTCCTCTAAAATCTAGTTTTCTAGAATCCATTAAAAACAGAGCATTGTCCAGTCCAAGTCCACTTATCGTTTGTAGGATGCATTGAGTTAATGGTCTCCATACAAATTTCTCAAATCCCAGCATAAAGTTCTGCACAAACTGGATTCGATAAGTTGCACATCTGCTCACCAAATGCACCAGGCCTTGGCCTCCTTCTTCTTTGGTGAGGAACAGAACACTTTTGTCACGGTTCGCAAATTCGTTGTCTCCCAGGATTGCCCGTGTTTGCATGTGAGGTGAATGTGGGAGGCGTGGTCACTGATCACCGCCACCGTCATCATCACACACACCTGATCCATATTCCATCTGCCTATTTAGTTCACCTCTCTACTCACCACCATGTCGAGTCATTGTCTTCAGATTGCCACCTCAGCGAGTCGTCTATGTTCCTGCTTCCTGGTGTCCGTGTCTTCCTGTGTCCCGGTGTCTGCCCGTCAGCGTGTCTTCGTGTTCCTGGTTCCCGCTTCCTTGTTCACTTCCACGCCGCGCACCTTGGGGATTACACAGCACCACGCCTTCACCACCAAGCCCACTGAGTCTCTGCGCCGCCTGCTTTCCTGGACATTTCTCTGTTTACTTCATCTTCAATAAACACTCTTTTGCAATTGAATCCTGCCTTTCTCATTCGTAACAGAACGACTCGACCTTCATCATGGATTCAGAAAATGCTCCCGAATGGCAAGAGTTCGTATCCAGCAACATGGCCAGTGTGTGAAACACTGGCGGCGCAGATGTCCGAGCTCACCAGCAGATTCCAACAGCTGCCTGTTCCCGCTGCGCAAGCCCCACCGCCGATTCCCCCCACCATCAGCGCCCCGCAGGTCAGTCTGAACCCCACCTTCCACCACCTGAACGTTATACTGGAGAACCGGACTTTTGCAGAGCCTTCATTACGAAGTGCTCTGTTTTTTTTTTCGCTACAACCACAAACCTATGCCACCGAGCAAGCCAAGGTTGCTTTGGTCATCACGTTGCTCTCGCGCAGCTAAATGGGGAACGGCGGTGTGGGAAAATCAAGACCCGTGCTGCTCCTCGTTCCAGGCCTTCTCTGAGGAAATGAAGAGAGTCTTTGACAGGTCTGCGGTCGGCCGCGAGGCAGCCCGGAGGTTATCCGACCTCAAGCAGGGAGACCGGTCGGTCTCCGAGTATTCCATAGAGTTTCGCACACTCGCGGCCGACTGCAAGTGGAACGAGGAGGCGCAGTGGGACAGGTTCCTGCATGGGTTGGCTGACCGTGTCCAACGTGAAATATACGCCCTGGATCTACCCCCACGACTCAATGGACTCATCGAGCTGGCGCTCCGAGTAGACGCTCGGTTGGAGCGCAACAAGTTTCGCCCCACCCCAGCGGTAGGTCCAGGGCCCCCCACGGCATTTTCCCCACAACATCCTGGCACAGTCAGTCCCTCTTCCGATCATGAGCCCATGCAGGTCGGTCGAGCTCGGCTTTCCCGGGAGGAGAGAGAACGTCGCAGAGCCCTGGGTTTATGCATCTACTGCGGCGGTGACGGGCATTTCATCCTCCAGTGTCCGGTAAAAGCACGCGCCCGCCAGTAAGGAGGGGGCTACTGACGGGCGCAGTCACCATAAACCGGACCTCCTCATCGACTCTCCTCCCGGTAAGACTTCAGTGGGCCAACAACTCTCATCACTGTCGTGCACTACTGGACTCTGGGGCTGAGGGCAACCTTATGGATTACTCGTTTGCACTACAACTCAAGATCTCCACTGAGCACCTCACCCATTCCATTGCTGTCAACGCCTTTGGCGGCCAAAGACTACCAGACATTGCACTCAAAACCATTCCCTTCACACTCATCACTGCAGGTAACCACAGAGAAACCATAGACTTTTTCATCACAGACTGTCCCTCGGTTCCCATCGTCCTCGGTCATCCCTGGTTGATCAAGCACAACCCCAGGGTTGACTGGGGACACAATAACATACTCAACTGGAGTGATCAGTGCCATGCCTTTTGTCTTGTGTCTGCACGTTCGTCTGTGTCTAGTTCTGTGTTGCAGGAGGAGCCGATGAATTTGTCTAACGTGCCCCCAGAGTACCTCGACCTGAAGGAAGTGTTCAGTAAGTCTCGGGCTGCTTCTCTTCCTCCGCACCGTCCCTACGACTGTGCGATAGATATTCTGCCAGGTATGTCTCCGCCTAAGGGCAAGTTATACTTGCTTTCCGTTCCCGAAAGGGAGGCCATGGAGAAATATATTTCTGATTCTTTGGCTACCGGGTTCATCCGCCCCTCTTCTTCTCCAGCGGGGGCGGGATTCTTTTTTGTGGGGAAGAAGGATGGGTCTCTGCGACCTTGTATTGACTACAGAGGGTTGAACAACATCACGGTAAAGAACACCTATCCTCTGCCGTTGATGTCTTCAGCCTTCGAGAGGTTGCAGGGAGCATCCATCTTCACGAAATTGGATTTATGGAATGCTTATCATTTGGTCCGCATAAGAGAGGGGGATGAATGGAAGACAGCATTTAATACCCCCAGGGGCCATTTTGAGTACTTGGTCATGCATTTTGGGCTGTCCAACTCCCCAGCAGTCTTCCAAGCACTCGTCAATGACGTGTTGGGAGACATGATAGATCAGTTCACGTATGTTTACCTGGATGACATACTGATATTTTCCTCGTCTCTCCAGGAACATGTCCAACACGTCCGGCGAGTGCTCCAACGGTTACTACAGAATAAGCTTTTTGCCAAGGCGGAGAAATGCGTTTTTCATGCACAGTCTGTTCCTTTTCTAGGGTATATCGTCTCGTCGGAGGGAGTACGCATGGATCCCGACAAGGTTAAGGCTGTGATAGAGTGGCCAACCCCGGACTCTCGCAAGGCCCTGTTGAGGTTCCTGGGGTTCGCCAACTTCTATCGACGATTCATCCGCAACTTCAGCCAACTAGCCGCTCCTCTGACAGCCTTGACCTCCCCCAGAACTACGTTCAGGTGGTGCAACGCCGCCGAAGCGGCGTTCTCCAAACTCAAGAGCCGCTTCATTTCGGCTCCCATCCTGATTGCCCCCGATCCCACACGTCAGTTCGTGGTGGAGGTCGACGCGTCAGAGGTGGGGGTAGGTGCGGTTCTTTCCCAGCGTTCTCCTTCAGACGATAAGATGCACCCGTGCGCGTTTTTTTTCCCATCGTCTGTCTCCAGCGGAACGTAATTATGACATTGGTAACCGAGAGTTGTTGGCAGTCAAGCTAGCGTTGGAGGAGTGGCGTCACTGGTTAGAGGGGTCAGGGGTGCCCTTTCTAGTTTGGACCGACCACAAGAACTTAGAGTACATCAGAACCGCCAAAAGCCTCAACTCCAGGCAGGCGCGGTGGGCCCTTTTTTTCGGACGTTTTGACTTTTTGCTATCATACCGGCCGGGTTCCAAAAACATCAAACCCGATGCCTTATCACGCATTTTAGATTTTTCCGAACGCCCGTCTACTCCCGAGTGCATTTTGTCTGAGAGACTCGTGGTTTCCACTCTCATATGGGAGATCGAAGCGAAGGTCAAATCGGCCTTAGAAGGGGTAACGCCTCCGCCCGGGGGTCCACCGGGTCGATTATTCGTGCCGGAGGAGGTCAGATCCGAGGTCATCCGATGGGGCCATTGCTCCAAAATAGCTTGTCATCCAGGAATCAGTCGCACTAACTTCTTAGTTAAACAACGATTCTGGTGGCCTAAGATGGCCTGTGACATCCGAGATTTTGTTTTGGCTTGTTCCGACTGTGCCCAGGGTAAGACTTCCAATCGTTCACCAGATGGGTTGCTTCAGCTGCTGTCTGTGCCTTCGAGACCCTGGTCCCACATAGCGCTAGATTTCGTCACCGCCCTCCCACCCTCCCAGGGTAACACGGTCGTTTTGACCGTAGTGGACCGGTTCTCGAAGGCAGCACATTTCATACCCTATATATTCCTCTCCGCTCCGTGTGTAATAAGCTTGCTCCCAAATTCATTGGCCCGTTTCCTGTCACCAAGATCATTAGTCCGGTGACAGTCCGCCTCAAACTACCTCCCGCGTACGGGAGGATTCATGCCGCCTTCCATGTTTCCAAAATGAAGCCCGTGATTCATTCTCACATTAATTGTTGTGGCAAATCTGTAGAGTCTAAGTTCTCTCGTTGGGTCAATCAGAGAAAAAAGGCTAAGAGTCGCAATTTCCAATTCCGCAGAAGACAACTTTATTGCCGGCAAGAAAGTGAGATGATAGCTCTACACACAAGGCAGACCACTATGCATCTGATCTCTTAGACAAATACATGATCTTATATACTTTTCTCTTATCGTTCAATGTCAATCAGTAGATATCAGATCTCTTTTCATATAACTCCACCTGGACCATCTGCAACCATAAATTTCACTTAAAAACATTATAATTGTCATGGTGGCAGCGCATCTTTGTTGATCACGCTTCAGAAGTTGTATTTTGAAGGCCACTGCCTATCTGTGCCGCTGTTTTGGCCCTCTTCCCAGACCTGGTGCTGTCCATCCAAACATAGGTTCTCCTCATTAGCAGGATTTATGTCCTTACTAGCTCTACACATGGGATTTTGAATGACATTTTTTAATTACTTCAGTACAAACTAGCTCGGCACTTAAATGGTTTTCTGAATGATATGAATAGCTTCAACAGACACTAGTTCTACTCTTAAGTTTTCAAAGACATATTAATTTCTCCAACACATCCCCCCTTTGGGGCTCTTTAAGCCCCACTACTCATACCCTCTTCCCACAGTATGTCACCACCGGTCAGTCTCTTTCATTCATCTTTCTTTTGTGACTTAATAATAGTCACCCTCTCTACCTTATCAAACAACTTCCCCATAATGACACACTCTGGAGGAGTTCTGAGACCAAACATCTTCTCTCTTACTTGACTAGAGAGAAGTACAAGATCTCAGCTCCCTTCTAAACCCATTCTTTGAAGGGGATTGTTGTCTTCTCATTTCAACTTGATACATAGATTATAATATAGTAAATATCAGCAGATTACATATTCCAGTAAATACTTCATATATTGGTATATATGCAGTCCTTCGATGCCAGATGAACTCTCAGGCGCTTCCGGTGGCCTGGAGCTCTATCTGGGTTGCTCCTCCGTTGCCAGAGGTACCCTGGACCTGCCTAAGGTACTGTCTGGTGTTGGGGCTGGCAGTGGGTTTTTAAACCGCCAGTAGAGCCAACCCTTGCTGCTAAGCACTGAGGTGCTCGTCGATCCATCTTTCACTCATCATCCGAAAGGAAGTCGTCCAGTTCATCTAGCCCTGGACCAATTGGATACCGTCCTGTGGTTGTGGTGCATCCAAAATCATGTCGTTTTATAGATATGTTTATCATCTGTTTGGCTGCAGCATTCGCCATCATTGATCTAAGAGGTACTACACAACAAAACAACAACAGAAAAATTCCAAGAACAATTCCATTTATCATTCCTACCTTTACCAACCAATTCTTCCATGTCTTGAAGAAAGAATCAAACCATTCTCAAATTTGTCTGTCCCTCCCAGCATTTATAGTGACTTCTTTTCACAGTATAGTTAATAAATCTCTTGCACTTGTATTGTCAAATCCAGTAAGCATGCGATGATCATCATCAGACACATTTTTTCTTTGCTCAGCTCCTTGCTAGCTTTCTCCATCTCGCACCCTTTCCTCTTGCGCTCTGGTTTCGCATCTGGGAACTCTTGTGCAGTGATTCAGATGATACCAGGTGGTGCTTCCTTCCACTTGGATCGTTGTCGGTGTAGCTTTCACCACTTTGTATAGTCCCTCTCTCCTAGGCTCATTCCACTTTCTCCTGAACACCTTTAAATACACGTGATCACCTGGGACAACTGGAGAGGGTGTCTCCATCTTCTCACTAGGCTGCTTTCTTATTTCCTGCAGATATATAACTTTATGTATTGCAGTTAGTTTTCTCATATACGATCTTAACTCCAATTGTTCCAAAGGAGGTCATAGACATTGGTCTAAGCTTTTCATGCGGTGTTAAACGTGTACTTCTGTTAGTTTGCATGCGATGACTCATTAATGCAAGTGGTAAAGCATCAATCCAGTTAAGTTTAGTATTTTAACAAATCTTGTTAAGTTTGGCCTTGAAGGTACCATTTACCCTTTCTACCATCCCTTGCGATCTGCTAAATCTGTGTTATCACAAGCATGTAAATATGGAGACCAATATCCTTATTTTCACCTCCCCCCTTGTGCAATGATCAAAACCATGCAAATCAATATTAAAAATAGTATTATTTCCTTCAATTCCCCCTTTTGATCCCCTGAAACAGGAGATCAACTTCTCACAGCACAGCTTCTTTGTTGTTCTCTGTTTCTTGGTCTGGCTCTTAAATGGCCTAGTCCATCATGGCTAATCCCACTTCCTTTTGTGTTTCCCTTTGGCTATCCTGCCCATGTGCTCCTGTAAGTCCATCCTTAATCTCATCCTCATTGTGTTCTCCATCTTCTTTACTACCCCATTCCTCACTCAAGGTTTATAATTGTAACTCTGTGGGCTTCTGTGGGCTCTGTGGGCTCTCTTTGTCTCATCTGCTTGAGTTGCGCTTTCATTTCTGCTTTTTCTGAACTGGTGTCACCTGTGAACAAGACCTTAACTATTTTTGTTAGTAATAACATTTGCTCCTCTGGCTCATTGTCCTTACTGTTGACCTGTGGAAAAAATTTTAACCTGTGGAAAGTTCATGTGGGCTGAATGCTGTCCTTGTCCCTTTTTGATACTCCTCTGCTGTCTTAACAGTAGAGTTTAATCCCTTATTATCCCTTATAATTAGTCATTTTAACTTAGTTCGTTCATTGTCTTACGCTTCACTATCAATTCATAATTTCTTAGGCCTTTGGAAAGCACTCAACCCACTTTTTGCAAATTAATAGTTACAAGGCAACAATTTACAGAATCAGATCTATCATGATATTCTACAAAGGAAAAAATGTTATTCGCAGCACAAATATGACAGTTTTGTTTCTTTCAGCCACAACAAAACTGATCTAGGTTTTGACCAGGAATCTTAATCCAATTCATCCATGGTCATTATTTTATTTGGGCATAATTTGCCCTGTGGGCCCACATATTCAAATTTAAATACAGCTGTTTTGGCAAAATGTTTGATTTGCCTTAGTATCTCTTCAGACACCATCTCTCACTCCATTCATACTGTTACGTCCTCAGACGTTATGTTCAGAGAAACTGTCATTGTGGCCAGGAGTTCCTGTATTCCTCTCTCTCTTTCCCGCTATCTCTTACTATTACCAGGTGCCGGTGATATTGGCAACGGCCTCGGATTGGTTCGCTGCCAAAGGCCCGCCCTTTAAAGCTGGAGTCTGCACAGAGGAAGATGGCGGAAGTGGTGGAAAGCACAGAGAAAGCTAGTGGCTTAGAGTGAACTGTGTTTGGTGTACCGACAGGACGTGTTGTTGTCCTTATTTCATTTACTTTGATCAAAGAGCAGGTTGTTGTTGTCTGTGTTCCTGTTCGATTGGTGTTTGTCAAGGTAACTAAACGGTAACCTGTAAGCTAACGCCACGCTTCCGCCCAACGCTGTTGAGTGTCTGTAAATGCGCTGTTGAGCGCTTTGTTAATGCGCTGTTGTGCGCCTTGTAAATATGCTGTTGTGTGCTTTGTCAACCCTCTGTTGTGAGTTTTGTAAATACTTTATTTTTGTTTGCTTTCACTTCCAAGCTTTGAGTGTGCCTTTTTGTTTATGAAAGTTTTCTCTTGTTTTTTGTTAGATAGGAAGTAAGGGAAGTGTGTTGTGTTTTTTTTTGTGTTAGGACATTTAGATCTTAAAACTTAGCCAGCTTGTTTTGTTTATTGTTTTGGCACAGTGATGTGAATACTCAAAGTCTGTTCCCGAAATAAAGGAGTTTAAGTTATATCTTTTCGGTTTTCCGTCACTTTATGTTACACCCCGTTACCCCTAGAGCGGGGTTGTAACATAATTGGGGGCTCGTCCGGGATCGATTTAATTTGGAAGGATAGAATCGAAAAATTTGAAATCCGGATCGAAATTAGTTCGGAGGTTATAAAGTGGATATTCATCCGAACGTTTGGTTTGGGTAAGTCAATTTCCTTTTTGTTGACTGCCTCAATTTAATTTGGGGAGAACTTGAAGGTAAACATGGAGTTTGATTTAACTGCGTTTACTCTGTCACCTACAGTTGAGGAGTTTGATCGCTGTAGGAAAGATGATCTAATTAAAATAGCGGATTTCTTTAAAATTCCTGTCCTGCGTTATGCGAGAAAGAACGAAATTAAAACCGCATTGCACTTAAAACTGGTAGAAAATCAGATTTTGCCAGAACTATCGCTTGTAAGTGGTGCAGAAGCTGGTGCGGACGTGTTAGGTGTTGAAGAAAAACCTTCCCCAGTTATTCCGCCCCCCAGCCCGCATTTTCCACCGCAAGATCCGGCTGTAGCTATCCGACTGAAGGAGTTAGACTTAGAGGTAAAACGGCAAGAGCATCAAAATAAGATGCTACGACTGAGGGAGTTAGAAATGGAGTATGACCTGAGAAGACAAGGGTTGGATGTGCGCGAACAATCGGTTGAGGATGCAGAGGTGCAGTCTCCAGTGTTACCCTCTTTCGCTCCCTTACCACCATTGGCCGGTATGCCAGCCACGTCCAGTCCAAATCCTCCAGGGGCAGATGCATCAGTAGCACCTATTTTTGACGTGGGTAAGCATATTAAATTAGTACCTCCTTTTAGAGAGGCGGAGGTCGACTCCTACTTCACGGCGTTTGAACGAATAGCTGCGGCTCTTCGATGGCCAAAAGAAATGTGGGCACTGCTATTACAGTGTAAGCTAGTCGGAAAAGCTCAAGAGGTATGTGCATCCTTACCAGTTAGTACTAGTTTAGATTATGAGGCAATAAAATCAGCTGTATTGCGTGCATACGAGTTAGTTCCAGAGGCATACAGACAGAAATTCCGAAATCACAAGAAAGCAGTCGCACAAACCTTTGTTGAGTTTGCAAGAGAAAAGCAAGCTTTATTGGATAAGTGGTGTACGGCATGTAAAGTGACTACATTCCAACAATTGCGTGAGTTAATGTTGTTAGAAGATTTCAAGGGATGTCTATCTGAACACCTTGTAATTCATCTGAATGAACAGAAGGTCTCTTCACTTGCAGAAGCGGCAGTCCTTGCCGATGAGTTTGTGTTATCTCATAGGATTGTTTTCCCTTATGCTGTTCATCGTGAGAAAGTTAATGTCTCTCAGGTTGAGGTACCAGAAAAAGAGCCAGATGCTGTCCAGGTGGTACATGGAAGAGCGCAGGTTGGTCGTCGATCACCGCCAGTCCGTACCGCACATAAACGGGTATGTTTTTACTGTCTTGATTCTGGCCATCTCATAGCGGATTGTGAAGCGTGGAAAGAGAAAAACGCACCCAAGCCGAAAAATGTTGCTCTCGTACAAACTGTAGCACCCACACTTGCTGAATCGAGTAAGTCGCTGTACGAACCTTTTATGCTATTTGGTTCGGTAGCAGTGTCTGAAAATTCTGTTTTTAAGCCAGTAAAGATGCTCCGTGATACGGGATCCGTTCAGACACTGATGTTAAGTTCAGTATTACCGCTGTCTGAGAAATCTTACACAGGAGCTAATGTGTTGCTCCGAGGTGTAGAGCTAGGTTCTATAAAAGTACCCTTGCATACAGTGTCTTTAAAATCTGAACTTGTTTCAGGAGATGTTCAGGTCGGTGTTCTATCTCAGCTTCCAGTGGAGGGAGTTGACTTAATTCTGGGCAACGATTTGGCGGGATGTCAAGTGTTTACGCCGCCTGTCATTGTGGATACCCCGGAGGTGCCGGGTGAGTCGAGAGGGCAACCGACGCATATTTCTAATATATTCCCTGTTGGTACAGTTACACGCGCGCAAATGCGTAAACTCCATGAGGTAGTAGATTTATCCGATCAGTGTATTTGTCATGTGAATATGCCAAAGCCGTCCTGTAAACGAGTTTCTGCTGAGGAAGTTATTTTACCTCAACTCCCAGTGACAACTGTAACGGCCCTCAGCCGCGTTGTTGAAACCTGTTCTGAACACCGTGAACAAACCCAGACTGAAAAATTCAAAAGCGTTATTGAAGTTCGAAAAATGTTATTGTTGGTATGTAATTGTTGTGTTTTTTTTGGTGCTTTTATAGTAACAACCTTGGGTTGTCTTTTAATGGTGGGGGTGTTACGTCCTCAGACGTTACGTTCATAGAAACTGTCATTGTGGCCAGGAGTTCCTGTATTCCTCTCTCTCTTTCCCGCTATCTCTTACTATTACCAGGTGCCGGTGATATTGACAACGGCCTCGGATTGGTTCGCTGCCAAAGGCCCGCCCTTTAAAGCTGGAGTCTGCACAGAGGAAGATGGCGGAAGTGGTGGAAAGCACAGAGAAAGCTAGTGGCTTAGAGTGAACTGTGTTTGGTGTACCGACAGGACGTGTTGTTGTCCTTATTTCATTTACTTTGATCAAAGAGCAGGTTGTTGTTGTCTGTGTTCCTGTTCGATTGGTGTTTGTCAAGGTAACTAAACGGTAACCTGTAAGCTAACGCCACGCTTCCGCCCAACGCTGTTGAGTGTCTGTAAATGCGCTGTTGAGCGCTTTGTTAATGCGCTGTTGTGCGCCTTGTAAATATGCTGTTGTGTGGTTTGTCAACCCTGTGTTGTGAGTTTTGTAAATGCTTTATTTTTGTTTGCTTTCACTTCCAAGCTTTGAGTGTGCCTTTTTGTTTATGAAAGTTTTCTCTTGTTTTTTGTTAGATAGGAAGTAAGGGAAGTGTGTTGTGTTTTTTTTTTTTGTGTTAGGACATTTAGATCTTAAAACTTAGCCAGCTTGTTTTGTTTATTGTTTTGGCACAGTGATGTGAATACTCAAAGTCTGTTCCCGAAATAAAGGAGTTTAAGTTATATCTTTTCGGTTTTCCATCACTTTATGTTACACCCCGTTACCCCTAGAGCGGGGTCGTAACAATACTCATTCACACTCACACTGGCCATTTTCTCTGAGTCCGCTGATCAGCCGCTTCCAAACTAAATGAGAAACATACAAGTTTAGCTGTTGAATTCCACGAACTCTGAACACAACTTCATCAAACATTTCTGAATCTAGGCACTACACTTCATTTTAGACTCATATGAACCTTTGTTTTCCTCAACCTTTTTCTATTTTCTCATCATTTACAATTGTATGCCTAAGCATAGTGACTTTCTCAAATGCATTTCATTATTCGTCTAAGTAAGATTTTTCATATCTTTTTATTACTGCTCATGAGCTAATTTTATTTATTTATTTTTTATTTTTATTTTTTTTAAGAATAAATTGGACATCTCTACATAATCATGGCCAACAATATTTCCATCTCATTACCCCAGTAATGACAGCATTCTTGATTTCATGAATTTGGACTTTAGAGTTATTTATCATTTTTATTCAATCTAGTTCTAGAAAATTACCATTAAACAAGATGGAGTGACCAGTAAAGGTATTACTTCTTGTGGTGATCTTTTCTTTTTTCAGAAATTAATTCCATAATGTTTTAGCACTAAGTGCTTAATGTAATCTAAACCCTCACTACACAAAATCCAGCCTTAATTTGTACTGTCGAGAGTCAAGAACCCACTTCTGTCTCTCATTGAATTTCTTATTGGGCTGGATTGGTTCCTACTGAAAAGCAGAAAGGTTAGCTTGTCACAGAATACAAAGAGCTGCTATGAGACCAGTGAATAATCAGAATAAATTAATTTAATATTATAATTCACTAAATTTGAAGCGGTCACTCTTGTGATCATTGTAGATGCCACACCTGTGCCTTGTGGAGTCAGTTCTTCTGCTTGGATCATCAGTCGGTTGAAGCCGTTTGGCTCTTGCTCTGCATGTTTCATCAGGGTGTGATGTCACTCACATACCTGTTGTAGAGTGGAATATCGTCTCTTCTCTGTCCTGTTGCTCTTCCTCTGTTTCTCTTAGCTGTGGCTTTTCATGTATCTATCCACAGTTTTGTATCTCAGGATGTTCTCATTGTCCTCAGGAAAACTGTCAAGTGAAAGTTTCACCTTCTCCTGCATTTTTCAGTCTTTCTCCATGTTGTCCTCTCAGACAGTGTTGAATTCTTCTTCAGGAAGGGGCTGGAAGCCCATCACCCACTCTCTCTTCTTCTCTCTACAGACATGTCTTTATCTTCTCACTTGTTGCTTCCCCTCATCAAGGCAGATTTCCAGAAGCATCTGAAATTTGAACTCAAGAGATCCGCATGAATCAAATTGAACTTTCCAAAATTTTGTCAGAGCAATCAGCTCTTTATAACCTATCTTTTTCTTCAATGTTTCCTTTATGTAAAAATCTCACTGGTTGACGACAGCAGTTCCCCCATTCTATTGTTAGTGAAGCAAGTTCTTCGTTGCAGGAAAAAGCAAGCCATTTCTTCTTTGCATTATGCAGCAATAATCTACCTTCAATTAATTTTCCCTATCATAATATCAGTCATAATGTTTCTTAAATTTTTACATGCAGTGTTCCAAATATATCCAGTTGTTTGTGAACAAGGTTTTCGTCAACCGTCATCAGTGAATTCCCTTTAAAACTTTTTTCCCTCTTCACTTGGTCACCCAATTCCGCTCTCGTTCAACACTCCTCACAAGTTATTATAGTTTGGAATTATTTTTACATGCAGCCCTCAGGGATAATGAGATACAAATATATATACAAACATAATATTTTAAGCACATGCATTCATCTTTTTTATTCATCACTTTATCACATTTTATTTTTCTTACTTCCTAGTGTCTTAAATTTGTCATTCTCTTTATATTGACTTTTATATGATACATCTGTTATCTATTTATTTGCCTTTGCATGCATATAATAATTATTTTATCACCGGACTTTAGATATTTCATATACCTTATCTTATTCAGATTTACAAAGCTGTGTTTATTTTTAAAGATTGTTGCCCCACCTAAAGCCCTGGACCATCTACAGCATGCATTCCCTTTCAGATAAGGAACACATATCTGATCCAATCTTATTACAGTTGTTACCACTCGTGTTGTCCCCTGACTATGAACTGCAGCCAAATAAGTCTCCAAACTATCAATTGTTATACTCTTTTTTCAGTCAACTCTTTTTCTATGCCCTTTAAATGTTACATATTCTGATTCAAGCCAAAAGTGATCATTGATACCACGTGATTCTTGAGTCGTCAACATAGTCTCTTCTACACTTTTTTCAAACTTTCCCGAATCCTATCTGTGTCCTCACGTGTGATTCTGAACCCCAACATGGATCCTAATGAACTGTGCCTCCCTTTTAGATAACACCCCTTGATTTGTGCACAGCGGCACGGTTCCTCCTGCACACACACACACACACACACACACACACACACACACACACACACACACACACACACACACACACACACACACACACACACACACACACACAAACGTTTTACTTTCGTGCCCACACAATTGCATACCCCCACTTCCTCTGTTTCACTCACACAGTTACACTTGACACAATATCTGTATATCTATATTTCACACTCAAAACTCTCTCGCGCAAACATACACCCGGGATTTCATACACACATTTCTTCACTTCAAACAATATCTACACCATATCAACTCTTTTTGTGCTAGTGGAAAAATTACGTTTTTAAATTACGTTTTAGATATTTATTAACTGTATTTTTTTTTTTTCTGTTCTGAAGTCACAGCGCTTACAATTTGGGAGATTTATTTTCCACTCAACAGCGGCCTTTTTTCTCGGTTCGGATCACAGCGCTTACAATCTGGGAGATGTCCAAATAATCTACAACACAATTTTTTAGGGGTGTTTTTGGTTCTTATATATCTTAGTTCATATTCTTTTACTTCTTTCTTTCTAGTTGTATTTTTATCATCCATATTTTTCCACTTTACAAAAAAGTTATGTTTTTCAGCTTTCATCCATTTGCGATTTTGTACACTCTATATACACCAAATGTTCATGCACACAAAAATGCAAAGCAAAAATAAGAAACGACCACAATAACCTATGCACTTTTTATGTTAAAAAAAGAAAACAAAATTAAGATGCACTTTGTTGCGCATTATAATACAAAAATTAAGATGTTCTTTTGCAAATAAAAATAAACGAACTCAAGATGCTGTTTCGCGCATTAGAAAAAAGAACAATAAACCGAACAAAGTTTAAAATGCACCTTTCCGCATTTTAAATATATTGAGATGCTCCTTTACCGCATCTAAATGCACCTTTCCGCATTTTAAATATATTGAGATGCTCCTTTACCGCATCTAAATGCACCTTTCCGCATTTTAAATATATTGAGATGCTCCTTTACCGCATCTAAATGCACCTTTCCGCATTTTAAATATATTGAGATGCTCCTTTACCACATCTAAATGCACCTTTCCGCATTTTAAATATATTGAGATGCTCCTTTACCACATCTAAATGCACCTTTCCGCATTTTAAATATATTGAGATGCTCCTTTACCGCATCTAAACAAAATTAAGTTGCACCTGTATTAAATAAAAGATCAACAATGCCCTAGTCAGGCGGGCAAGATGATCTCCCATCTATAAATGCAATTTCACGAGTTCACACTTACGAATGATTCAGGAGCAATAAATGGTAAGCATATTTGGCGTGCTGTCCGAGGAGAGGGCTCCGAGCTCGGTATTCAGCCCGAACCTGGAGCACTCCCCCCGTATCCTGACTTTTGATAGGAACAATTAAGTGTGAGGAGTTGGGGTGGTGGAGGGATGCCGAAAAATGTCGAAGAGCTGTGGGTGAGTCAAACATGTCTATATATACGTACTTCCTCTCCCGCTGATAGGATGAGGAGTAATTGCTGATGACGTGTTGATTGTGTTAATCATTTGAACGTGCTCCTCCCGAACTTTGTTAATAAAACATCATTTCACGAGTTCACACTTACGAATGATTCAGGAGCAATAAATGGTAAGCATATTTGGCGTGCTGTCCGAGGAGAGGGCTCCGAGCTCGGTATTCAGCCCGAACCTGGAGCACTCCCCCAAAAATTGCAATCTAGTCGGACAGCCGCTAAAGATTTTGATGACCCCCCAAAGAATTGCGAAGTTATGGCTGAGGGGGGGAAAAATGTGAGTTCGGGAGGGCAGATGAATGAATTTAGAAGCTTGCTCCTGCGGGAGCGTCACTGCTGCGGCAGTGGAATTTAGAAGCTTGCTCCTGCGGGAGCGTCACTGCTGCGGCAGTGGCAGTTAGAGAGAGCTGGAAGATAGGGAGAGCTTGCTCCTGCGGGAGCTTCACTGCTGCGGCAGTGGCAGTTAGAGAGAGCTGGAAGATAGAGATAGCTTGCTCCTGCGGGAGCTTCCCTGCTGCGGCAGTGGAAGTTAGAGAGAGCTGGAAGATAGAGATAGCTTGCTCCTGCGGGAGCTTCACTGCTGCGGCAGTGGCAGTTAGAGAGAGCTGGAAGATAGAGATAGCTTGCTCCTGCGGGAGCGTCACTGCTGCGGCAGTGGAAGTTAGAGAGAGCTGGAAGATAGAGATAGCTTGCTCCTGCGGGAGCGTCACTGCTGCGGCAGTGGAAGTTAGAGAGAGCTGGAAGATAGAGAGAGCTTGCTCCTGCGGGAGCGTCGCTGCTGCGGCAGTGGAAGTTAGAGAGAGCTGGAAGATAGAGATAGCTTGCTCCTGCGGGAGCTTCACTGCTGCGGCAGTGAAAGTTAGAGAGAACTGGAAGATAGAGATAGCTTGCTCCTGCGGGAGCGTCACTGCTGCGGCAGTGGAAGTTAGAGAGAGCTGGAAGATAGAGAGAGCTTGCTCCTGCGGGAGCGTCACTGCTGCGGCAGTGGAAGTTAGAGAGAGCTGGAAGATAGAGAGAGCTTGCTCCTGCGGGAGCTTCACTGCTGCGGCAGTGGCAGTTAGAGAGAGCTGGAAGATAGAGATAGCTTGCTCCTGCGGGAGCTTCACTGCTGCGGCAGTGGAAGTTAGAGAGAGCTGGAAGATAGAGATAGCTTGCTCCTGCGGGAGCTTCACTGCTGCGGCAGTGGCAGTTAGAGAGAGCTGGAAGATAGAGATAGCTTGCTCCTGCGGGAGCGTCACTGCTGCGGCAGTGGAAGTTAGAGAGAGCTGGAAGATAGAGATAGCTTGCTCCTGCGGGAGCGTCACTGCTGCGGCAGTGGAAGTTAGAGAGAGCTGGAAGATAGAGAGAGCTTGCTCCTGCGGGAGCGTCACTGCTGCGGCAGTGGAAGTTAGAGAGAGCTGGAAGATAGAGAGAGCTTGCTCCTGCGGGAGCGTCACTGCTGCGGCAGTGGCAGTTAGAGAGAGCTGGAAGATAGAGAGAGCTTGCTCCTGCGGGAGCGTCACTGCTGCGGCAGTGGAAGTTAGAGAGAGCTGGAAGATAGAGAGAGCTTGCTCCTGCGGGAGCGTCACTGCTGCGGCAGTGGAAGTTAAAAAGAGCTGGAAGATAGAGAGAGCTTGCTCCTGCGGGAGCGTCACTGCTGCGGCAGTGAAAGTTAGAGAGAGCTGGAAGATAGAGAGAGCTTGCTCCTGCGGGAGCGTCACTGCTGCGGCATTGGGGGTTCTGTTCAGTGTTGTAGTCTTTTGGTTACAGACGTCTAAATACACTCAAGAAATAACAAAATCGATATGGTTTGTAAAAGCATGAGTAAAACCTTTCAATTATAAATTGACAGTTGAATTTATGACAGATGCATGTTGCATATTTAATTTCAAAACGAACTTACCTGTCGAAACAAACTTACCTGTTGGAGATCGGAATATCAAAGTTTATGAAAGATCACAACCTTATTGGCTTTGAATAAGCCCTGAGCAGGGGTTCATCCAAATATCATAGACTTATAAAGCATATCATAGACTTAAAGGGAGTCTTGAAATTACTTTGGTTACAGACGTCTAAATACACTCAAGAAATAACAAAATCAGTATGGTTTGTACAAAGCATAAGTAAAACCTTTCAATTATAAATTGACAGTTGAATTTCTATCAGTTGCAATTAGAAGCTGGCTCCTGGGGGAGCGTCACTGCTGCGGCGGTGGAAGTTGGAGAGAGCTAGCTCCTGCGGGAGCGTCACTGCTGCGGCAGTGGAAGTTAGAGAGAGCTTGCTCTCTCGGGAGCGATACTGCTGCGGCAGAGGGAGTTCTGTGCAGTGTTTCAGTTTCAGTTTTCAGTTTCAATTTCAGGGGTCTTGAAATCACTCTGGTTACAGACGTCTAAATACACTCAAGAAATCACAAAATCAGTATGGTTTGTAAAAGCATAAGTAAAACCTTTCAATTATAAATTGACAGTTGAATTTATATCAGATGCATGTTGCATATTTAATTTCAAAACAAACTTACCTGTTGGAGATCGGAATGTCAAAGTTTATGAAAGTTCACAAACTTATTGGCTTTGAATAAACCCTGAGCAGGGGGTTCATCCAAATATCATGGACTTATAAAGCTTATCATAGACTTAAAGGGAGTCTTGAAATTACTTTGGTTACAGACGTCTAAATACACTCAAGAAATAACAAAATCAGTATGGTTTGTAAAAGCATGAGTAAAACCTTTCAATTATAAATTGACAGTTGAATTTATATCAGATGCAATTAGAAGCTGGCTCCTGAGGGAGCGTCACTGCTGCGGCAGTGGAAGTTAGAGATAGCTTGCTCCTGCGGGAGCGTCACTGCTGCGGCAGTGGAAGTTAGAGATAGCTTGCTCCTGCGGGAGCGTCACTGCTGCGGCAGTGATAGTTAGAGATAGCTTGCTCCTGCGGGAGCATCACTGCTGCGGCAGTTGAAGTTAGAGATAGCTTGCTCCTGCGGGAGTGTCAGTGCTGCGGCAATGGAAGCAATGGCCATGAAGTTGTAAGTGGGGAGGAGCTGATGCTTAACGGAAGACCTTGTTTGAATGTGCGATCTGTTTGGTCTGATGTGGCTCTTGAAAGCTTCTGGAGACCGGCGGCGCAATGCTTGTATTACTGTTGGGAAAAGGCCTTGCACCGCCGTGGTTGCTGCACCTGTGCGAAATGAATGGCTGGATGAATGGTCTGTTGGGAATCCGGTTTGGGGTAGCGTAGCTTTAGGAAGTTTGGAACCGGAACTTGTAATGGGGTGGAATCGTCTATAGAGAGAGGGACGGATGGGAGTTTAGCCTGCGAGTTTCTGAATGAAAGTAGGCTGAGTGGATGTGATGGTGGGTTATGAGCATCTGAGGTAACCAAGCCAGTGTGAACATGGCTTCACTGCTGCGGCAGTGGGAAAATTCCCCCTTGGCTGACTCCTGCGGGAGTGTGGGGGAACATCATTGCTGCGGCAATGGGGGCAGCGGTGGAATCATTTCTATTTGAACTGAGCTCATGCGGGAGTGAGGAGGTGCATCACTACGGTAGAGACCATGTGGAGCAGACCACGTGTGGAGTGGAAAGTCATGAACTTTTCCACTCCACATGTAATCCTCCGAGGGAGTGGTTTGAAGCGAAAGCTTGAAGAATGAACATTTAGCGTCGATAAATATCAACTCTGAATATTGATGTACTGGTTGGGAATAGGTCCACCTCTGATGGCAGCAGCCTTAAGTTTAGTTGGGATTTGCGTTCGACTGTTGTTGGCGACAGAGGTGGTTCTAAGCAGCAGTGTTTGTGGAATGGCATGGCAGAGAACGGGATGAAGGAGAATTAGCATGGTGGAGAGAATTTGGTGGGAAAGGCCAGGGACGAAGCCACTTGCGGAGGCAGCCTCACGCTAGGATCGGAAGGCCGGGCTGCAGGCCTAACATAGGGGAGAAGTTAGGTACGTGCTGCCGTTGCTAACCCTGCACCGCTGGCGGAGGCAAGCTCGCGCTTAAAGGGCGGCGTTTGTCGCTAGATGCTGGCATGTGAGGTGCAGTGCTGGAAAACTGCAGTGTGCTGCTGCGTCTTAACGCTTGGAAATCTGGTTTGCAAGGGAGAGATATGAAGATTTAAGGAACGTACGTCTGAGGCATTTGAAGGTAGAGTTGATTTGGAGATGGTACGGCTGACTGAAGCGAGACCTATTCTAGTTAATTTGCTTTGATCGTCCTCCTTTACTATTGATACGAGTGCTGAGGTGTCGTAGGAAGTTGGGCAAGAAGGTGGATGTCTTGATGGTGGAGGTGAAGGCAAGCCTCGGCGTCATAGGGTGCGGCAACGGAGCGGAAGAGCTGGCGACCGCGTGGTGTTGTTGGAGGCTCGGTTGCAGTGTTTGTTGAGTGCAAGAGCTCCTTTCGACAGTGGGATACAATGAAGGGACTTGGGAGGAAGAGTTTATCGTGAAACTGGTACATCTCAATCTTGGGCAGGGGTGGCCAACCTGCTCAGCATAATGAGCCTCGAAATAAGCTCGTGGCTGCGGAGCCGCATGAAAGACTGTTAAATTCGCATTTGTTGATGGGGTTTTTGACATTAGCAAGGTCTCGCACATATATCACACATTTAATATGTTTATAAATAAATTCTTTAATACTTTTAACATATGGCGACCCACGAGCTATGCAAGCATGCAGAGACAATGCGTCTGTGCATTATATATGCGGGAAAAACGGTATATCATCTCATTGACGGTGACAGGAAGTATAAAAGTAAGCAGCGGCTTGGTAATGTAGTGATCGGTTGGAAACGTCTCCGGTTACTATCGTAACCTCTGTAATTTTATCATATTTCGTTTAGAGAAGTATGAAGGCAATGCTATTTAAGATATTTATACCGTCTGGCAGCCAGATCTGCATCGCGCTACGATTGGCCAGTTGTCCACTGCTGTTATCCGTGAAGTTTCAGAAATGACGTGAAGGGGAGGAGTTCCCGAATGCATTTCATTAAACAACTCGTTCCTACTCTCGAAAGGGAACGCGCTTCTGCGCGCCTCTATTTGAATTCGGAAAACATCATGTCCACGTGAGCGGCGGCTGATCTTGGCAGGATGTAAATTTATGTTTATGTAGACAAAAAGGTCTCGGCGGGCCGGATGAGAGCCGCGAAAGCAGTCAAAGAGCCGCGTGCGGGTTGGCTGCCCCTGCTCTTGGACAATGTGGCGCAAGGCGGGGAATCACATGATCGCTTGCTAGATTTGAACACATTGGCTGGCGCTGAGCCAGAGAAAGCGCTCGAAGCTTGTTGCTGTTCAGTGTTTCAATCTCTTGAATTATTTTGGTTACGGACGTCTATCGACTTATAAAGCTTATCATGGACTTAAAGGATTGAAACAGTGAAGGCAAAGAATTACTTTGAAAATAGGAAGTGCGTATGGTTTCTTTCCGGCGAGTCCACTTAATAGCCGATTAAGTTGAAACAACAAGGCAGCGTTGGCAATAAGTACTTGATTCTTGTGTGGGCGGCTGAGCGCGCAATCGACTGTAATGAGCGCGATATGAAGCGGCGCGTGCGATCGGACTGTACTGTGCGCGGTCTGGCTTCGGTGCGCGCTACTGCTTGAGTTGCGAGGAAGCAGCGCGCTACTTTAGAACAATCACATCTCAGGCGTGGGTTCCCCGGAACAGTAGTATTGAGAGGCACAACTGCTCGTGATTTAGCGATGCAGAAATAAAGCGCCGGGAAGGATTACAGCTGCTCTTGTTTGTGTGAGCTGACGGACAGAGAGAGTGTGAGCTGAAGCTGCAGCGCGGTCTGCTGAGGCTCGCGGCAGCGGCGGCGGCCTGGCTAGCAGGAAGAAAGCGGCATTGCCTGGGAGTCGAGCTTGTAGCTCGACCAGCTTTATCGTCCTTTCTCAATGGCAGGAGCGATTAAAGCCGATGTAGAGCTGCTGGATACGGATGTTTGCTTGGAGGCGAGAGCAGGCCTCAAGTCTTACTGTGCGTTGCTTGTTGTTGCTTAGGACCCGATTGTTTGGTCTGGCACCCGTGATGTATTGCTGAGGGTGATATAATATAGTTAGCATAGTGTTGAGCGGATGGGGATCGCTACTGGGTCCGGAGATTTTCGTGGAGAATCCATCTGACGAGTGGAGCTCGATTTCGGGTGTATAGCGACCAGAAGGCGGAGCCGCAATGCCGTAAACTGTCGAGATGCCGAAAAATGTCGAAGAGCTGTGGGTGAGTCAAACATGTCTATATATACGTACTTCCTCTCCCGCTGATAGGATGAGGAGTAATTGCTGATGACGTGTTGATTGTGTTAATCATTTGAACGTGCTCCTCCCGAACTTTGTTAATAAAACATCATTTGTTATAAGCATGCGCAATCTTCAGGACCTGGAAATTACTTCTCTATTTCATATAACAATTTTAATTCTTAATTTATTATTTTTCATCATTTTATTAGGTTCATTTTGCTGAGGTCTTTTTCTGGTAGCCCTTACCTCAGGGATCAGCTCACAAGGGGTCACACAAAACAAAATTTTAAGCAAAAGTGCTTACCTCTTTTTTGGCGCCTTTTTGTTTTTGTGAGACCTCTCACAAGTGCCCCCGCCGGGAAGAACCACCGACCTCTGTCGCCTCCTGGCTCGGCTCGCCAAATATGTTGTGGCAAATCTGTAGAGTCTAAGTTCTCTCATTGGGTCAATCAGAGAAAAAAGGCTAAGAGTCGCAATTTCCAATTCCGCAGAAGACAACTTTATTGCCGGCAAGAAAGTGAGATGATAGCTCTACACACAAGGCAGACCACTATGCATCTGATCTCTTAGACAAATACTTGATATTATATACTTTTCTCTTATCGTTCAATGTCAATCAGTAGATATCAGATCTCTTTTCATATAACTCCACCTGGACCATCTGCAACCATAAATTTCACTTAAAAACATTATAATTGTCATGGTGGCAGCGCATCTTTGTTGATCACGCTTCAGAAGTTGTATTTTGAAGGCCACTGCCTATCTGTGCCGCTGTTTTGGCCCTCTTCCCAGACCTGGTGCTGTCCATCCAAACATAGGTTCTCCTCATTAGCAGGATTTATGTCCTTACTAGCTCTACACATGGGATTTTGAATGACATTTTTTAATTACTTCAGTACAAACTAGCTCGGCACTTAAATGGTTTTCTGAATGATATGAATAGCTTCAACAGACACTAGTTCTACTCTTAAGTTTTCAAAGACATATTAATTTCTCCAACATAATCCGCCCACCCCGGTTCCCCCACCGCCGCGCCTCGTAGATGGGGAACCAACTTATTCGGTAAACCGTATTCTGGATTCGAGAAGGAGGGGACGCGGATTCCAGTACTTGGTGGACTGGGAAGGTTACGGCCCGGAGGAGAGAAGTTGGGTACCTGCTAGGGACATACTGGATCACTCCCTTATCGATGACTACAATCGACAGGTAAGTGCCCCTGGGAGCGTCGAGAGACGCTCCTAAGGGGGGGGGGGGGGGGGTACTGTCACGGTTCGCAAATTCGTTGTCTCCCAGGATTGCCCGTGTTTGCATGTGAGGTGAATGTGGGAGGCGTGGTCACTGATCACCGCCACCGTCATCATCACACACACCTGATCCATATTCCATCTGCCTATTTAGTTCACCTCTCTACTCACCACCATGTCGAGTCGTTGTCTTCAGATTGCCACCTCAGCGAGTCATCTATGTTCCTGCTTCCTGGTGTCCGTGTCTTCCTGTGTCCCGGTGTCTGCCCGTCAGCGTGTCTTCGTGTTCCTGGTTCCCGCTTCCTTGTTCACTTCCACACCGCGCACCTTGGGGATTACACAGCACCACGCCTTCACCACCAAGCCCACTGAGTCTCTGCGCCGCCTGCTTTCCTGGACATTTCTCTGTTTACTTCATCTTCAATAAACACTCTTTTGCAATTGAATCCTGCCTTTCTCATTCGTAACAACTTTGGGGAATCCAGTGCAAGTTTTCCCAAAATAAGTTCACCATTTCTGCTTGGATTTTTTTCTAGAAACCCAACTGGAGGGTCAACGCATGCCAGTCTGTGCCACAGGGAGGAAGCCGCCAGATTGTTTATAATGAGACATCTCCCTCTAAAAGACAGCTGAGGAAGCAACCATTTCCGCTTCTTCAATCTTCCAATAACTTTGTCTTCTAGTCCTTCCCAGTTTTTCAGCATGAATGTCTCATTTCCCAAGAAAACTCCAAGGTATTTCAGTCCGTTTCTTTGCCACTGCAGTCCTCCTGGTAGAGCGGGTTTCCCTCGCTCCCAGTTCCCAATCAACAAGGCATCACTTTTACTCCAGTTAACGTTTGCTGAAGATATCTCTTTAAAAAGTTTGACAATTTTCTGCAGCTTTTGCACATCATCATCATCATTTATAAAAACAATCACATCATCAGCATACGCAGACAAATGAAAGGTGGCATTACACTGGGGCACTGTTAACCCCTTTAATGAATTTCGGATCACCGAAAGCAAGGGTTCTATAGTCAACACATATAGTATCCCAGACATTGCACACCCTTGTCTAACCCCTCTTTGAACTTTAAAAGGGTGACCCAGACCTCCATTGATTTTCATAACACTCTCAATTCCATTATACATCATTTTAAGCATGTTTATGAAACTGGTACTAAAGCCAAAGGCTTGCAACGTGTGCCACAGATACAAATGTTCAACACGATCAAAGGCTTTCTCCTGATCTAAGGAGATGAGGCCAATGTCAATCCCAAACAGTCTCGAAACCTCTTGCACATCTCTAACTAGAGTTATGTTATCAAAAACTGATCGACTCGGTATGCAGTAGGTTTGGTCATAGTGAATTACTTTTCCTACGACTCTACTCAGTCGTGTGGCCAAAGCTTTGGACATTATTTTGTACTCTGCACAAAGGAGGGAAACAGGCCTCCAGTTCTTTATATTTTGGAGATCACCTTTTGTAGGCAACAAAGTAATAATGGCCCTTCTGCAACTCAGTGGGAGACAGCCTTTATTCAGGCTTTCATTAAAAACTGCCAACAAATCTTCTGCCATGATGGACCAGAAAGTTTTGTAAAATTCAACGGGAAGACCGTCAATTCCGGGAGATTTACCGTTCTCCATGCTCATCAGTGCTTTATGTAATTCTTGTGTTGTCAGGGGCAACTTCAAGTCATCATTGCTGTCTTCGTCAACTTTTGGTAGCCCCTCAAAAAAACAACTATTTTTCATAATTTCTTCATTCAGAACTTCTGTCATATATAATTTTTTTTAAAAACTGTGCTGCAACTTCTCTTATTTCAGAGGTTCTGGAAGCTTCTTGTCCTTTTTCTGAGATCAAGGAATGAATTGTTCTGCTCTGGCTATTCTTCTTCTCCATACTGAAGAAAATTTTTGAAGGAGCATCAACGTGTGTAATTTTTTGGAAGCGTGACCGGACTAACGCTCCTTGTGCTTTGAAACCCAACAGGTTTGCCAATAAAGTCTTTCTTGATGCCAAAGCTTCAACATTTGCTTTTTTCTTTGTAGCTTCAGACAAATTTTGCAGCTCAATTATCTCAGTCTCTAAAACTTCTAATGATCGAGTTATATCTCTTGTGACATTAAGTGTGTATTGTTGGCAGAACATTTTAACTTGTACTTTCCCGCAATCCCACCACTGCTGCAATGAACTATACTTATGCTTTTGGTGCTTAAAAGTCTCCCATAAATAACTAAAAGAATCTTTAAAATTCTTATCATCAAGCAAAGAAATTAAAATGCCAATGTGCACTAGTTGATTTCACTTCACTCATTAAAACAGAACAAATAACTGCACTGTGATCTGAGAAGCCTACAGGACTGATGTTACAACCTTTAAAAACATTAAGCTGATGCTTATAAGTGTAAAATCTATCAAGACGTGCCAGTGACAATGAGTTGTCTTTGCAATGGACCCATGTGTACTGTTTTAAGTTCTTGTGGATATTTCTCCAGATGTTGCAGAGATCAAAGCTATGTTTGATGTTTGATCACCCTTTTAGATGCGGCATGTGGTTCTAGGTGATTTCGGTCCATTTTATCATCCTCAGTGCAGTTAAAATCTCCACCTAGAACTAGGAATTCATCTGTATTGAAGTTTTTTAAAGTGCTGTTGACTAAATTTAAAAACAAAACTCTTTCCACTCCAGTACTAGGAGCATAAATATTAAAAAAAAAACATGACCTTTTTCTCAAATTTAACAACAACTTTTAAAAGACGACCTTTTTCAATTTCTGTAGCTTCGTGAGATACTGGAGTCACATTTTTAGAGAATAAAACTGCTACACCTCCACTATTAGGGGACTTGTGGCTAAGGAAAAGCTGTCCTCCCCACTCTCTTGTCCAGTCTACTTCATTTCTGTTGTCACTATGCGTTTCCTGTACAAACATGACATCAATAGACTTCTGTTTTATAAACTCATACAGCATCACCCGTTTACAAGCATCTCTGGCTCCATTTAAGTTTAGAGTTCCAATTTTTAGCTGATTCATGATATTAAAATTCAGCGAGGAACTACAAGAGACAGACTCAGAGATTATACAAATGGTCAAAACAAACAACACTAGAAAATTAATCCATGGCATTCTCATCATCTTCAATAATTTGTTTTTTAAGCTTGTTAACCATTTTTCGTAACCGATACACTTCAAGATCGGAAAAAAGTCCTTCTTTCATCTGATATTTTACATCTTTCACAAGTAGTGTACGATTTGTAAAATAATCTTCAATGTGTACACCCTTTTGCCCTTTAGTTTCTCGGAGAAACTGACTGATATTTTCAGCTTTGTACACAATGTTTATGTTATCATTTTGAGAACAAGCAGAAACCTCTGAACACACAGAAACACTAGAATCTGAGTAGTCATCATCTGAAGCAACACTTTCCTCTTCATCAATTTTTTTAGCTTGCTTATTGACTTTAACACTTTGTGTTTTTTTTCCTTTTAATTGGAGTTTTGAACACCGATTCAACTTCCTGATCCAATTCATCATTCAGTACCAAATCTTTGTTTATATCTTCACTAACAGGAGACGCAATATAGTTCAATGCCTTTGCGGTGTCTGATACTGCTGACTCCGGCCCCACACCTCCATCATCAGCAGCATCAGCATCGGGTTCAGACCCCGGCGGCTCTGCGGCACTGACCCCCGCGATCGGCTCATCCTGCGGGACACTGATCGCCAGACTCGCTCCGACCCCCAGCGGAGCATCCGTGCCCACCTCCACCTGCTCACCGGCAAAACTCTCCCCATCCTCATCAACAAGCTCTGTATTCTTACCCACTTTATCACGACAGACGCGAACAAGATGCTCTATTTTTCCACATCCAAAGCATTTGATCGTTGTT
The DNA here is from genome assembly GCA_037043235.1 of Rhodeus uyekii. Taxonomy (NCBI): domain Eukaryota; kingdom Metazoa; phylum Chordata; class Actinopteri; order Cypriniformes; family Acheilognathidae; genus Rhodeus; species Rhodeus uyekii. The sequence continues at coordinate 244,504 of JAWRVZ010000247.1, read as the reverse complement.
TCAGATGACGCAAAAACAGTATAATCAAAGCCGTCTACTTTAAACTTGAAAGTCGATTTCCTCTTCGCCATTCTTTAAAATCATGAACACCTGCCTCCTAAAAGACACAAGGTGTTTCACTAACGGCGATTTACATCCCAACGGAATTTTCTTAATTGGGGAAACAATTTTTCCGTATCTGGATAATTCCCGCACAATATCCTCATCCTTCACGAAGGGAGGGATGTTTGAAAGTATAACTTAGCGGGAGTGCTCAGAGGAGACACCGGCGTGAGTGAACCTTTAATCACGACACCCTGCTGCACCATTTCATTTGCTTGTTCAACCGTCTTAAAGAAAATCACAATCGCATTGTTCATCCGTGAGGCTGAAACAATGTTATCATGCCTCACGACTTCTCCTACCGCCAAACACACCTCTTCTACGCTCACGTTACAATCTATTTTAACTCCATGACGCCGAGTTAAACTCTCAAAATACATTGCGTTTGGCGTCGTCATGCTTCCAGCAAAGTGCTGGAAGCAGACTCACCTCACACGAGAAAAAGAGAGAGAGAGAGAGAGAGTAAGCCTACGTTAGATCTTATTGAATCATATAAATTCATATTATATTTTATTGTCACACTTTCTGGGTAAATTATTTTTATTTTGTTCTCGAAGCATTAAACACAACATAAAGCTTTTATTTGTACATAGCATTGAAACGATGGAGTGTGTTGTGATTGCTTCATCTGACAGAGCTTCTTTCACAGGCTTCTGCCTGCTTTATTTTAAATGAGCACCAGATGGCACTGTTCTCGACACTCACGAAGCCTCGAATCTTTTCCCGAAACAGTCAGGGTGAAGCCTCAGTGCTTCATGAAGCCTCATTTCCACATCCCTAACTGATGCATTTACTAATAACTTCTTCAACCCAACCACTTACCCACGAGCGGAAGGGACACCGGAAGGGGGCAGTCCACCAGCAGTGACGCACAAGTGATATCCTGGTTGCCTCCTTTATATTTGCCCTAAAGCTACGTGATTGGATGTTGATCGATGAAGCCCAACCCTTGATAACCTGGGAGCCCCACTACATAGGGATGGGATGTCCCGGCACTGATCATACTAAAATGTAAATATAGTGTTTTTGTTCTGGTACAGAACCCTCTTCTTTGCTCAGCATGATATAAGATAGGACTGAGCTCTATTCCACAACACTCTTCCTTCAGCTTTTAGATAAAACACTGATTTTGACACTGGGGTGTTAACAACGTAAAACTAGCTTGGATCCATAAATCACATCTTAAATATATCCATAAATTATCATTTTGAGACATGGTGTATTATATGAATAATTATGTTCTATAGCACACTTTTGGTCTGAAATGTTTTGACTGGGCATAATATTCCTCATGTGAGGAATCAATATATTGATTAAATACTACATTCAAAATTGTTAATAATAAATGTGATTCATTCCATGTATTCATCCTCTAGAATTATATGAATTTTATTGAATTGTGAAGGTCTTCTGTGTGTTAGTGTGCGATGCGGGAGGATAACTGAGGAGAGAAGGTTGAACTGAAACTTCTTTATTAGAACAAAATCAAAAACTTTAAATATAAAATAAAAGGAACACAGTTGTTCAAAACTCAGAGACCCATACCATGATTACTCACCACACATTATTAACAACTGACCAAGACAAAAGAGCACATGAAGGCTTATAAACAAGAGAAGATTGGGAACAGGTGACGAGACTAACGAGGGGAGTGATTGATGACAGGTGAGGGAAATAACACAGGAAGCACACGGAAATAAAAAGAGAGAGTGAAGCGACACAACATGAATGTGACACTGTGAGGTTGATACATTGATGAAGTCCAGGTTAGTTGATTGTGGTTTTCTTCACTTTTTACACCAAGCTAAAATAATAATTGGAGTTAATGGTTTATTTAGGGATGTGCCAAAAGAAGCTTCTGAAGCAGTGAAGCTTTTACATGTAACTGTGTCGGTGCTTCGAAGCTTTTGACACAGCGCTCTACTCTGCCATCTGGTGCTCAATAAAAATTCCTACACCAACTGTGTCTTTCAGATGTTTTGTTCATTTGGGAAGGTTTATTTGTATATTTAATAAGTTTAATTGTATTGTGCAACTTTGTGTGTGTGTGTATTCTTTACATAACATAAACATGCATATTGTTAAAAAAACTAACTAAAAACAAATGCACAAAAATGCATTTACCGTATTTTCCGCATCATAAAGCAAAAGGATTATAAGGCGCAGTCTCAATTACGGGGTCTATTTCTGTACTTAACCCATGCTAAAACATTCGGTCTACAAAAAAAAGGTAACGGAAGCAAAACAGTAAGTTTGGTTGATCTTTATTCTACTATTTAACAATAGGCTACACTCACATTATGTTTTAATCAATACATCCAAATCCATCAAAGTCCTCATCTTCTGTGTCTGAATTGAAAAGCTGGGCAATTTCGCCATCAAACATGCAGGCAAAATTTGACTCCCCGCACAAATCTGACTCCCCCCTCGCATGCATTAATTCATACAAGCTTCCTTGAGTATTGTGGTGGCAAAATCTTTCACTGGTTCTGAATAAGAGACAAATATCCCAATCGTGAATTTTAAAAGGTTTATTTCTTTGCAAAGAAAGGCCACAGTCATACAGACATCCGAAGCTGCCCTGCAGAGTGTGACAAAGAAGGACAGGCAGCTTCAACATTTATATCTTCCCTGACCTTGAAGGTCAGCACAAACTTTCCCTCCCTCGGTGGGAAAGTTAGCCTTGCCCAAATACTTTCAAGTCTTCCCATACCTTGAACAAAAGGGTCAGCTGCTACTCACTAATATCTTAGGATATAAAGAGTAAAATATAATCATGAAATAAAAACATATGAAATGGTAGAATTTCCATCACAATTCCCACCTTTTTATCATTCATTGATAACTACAAAATCATTTCATTATTATTCAAAGATACAAAAAGAAATTTAAAAGTTCAAAACATAACATATGTGGAAAGCAAACTCAGATATTAATACATCACATTTATACTCTTCATCTCTGATTTTCATACAAATGATCACTCTCCTGAATTTGTGAAGGAAGGAATGCTAAGGCTGTTTTTTCAGGGATAGTCCCCTTTGATATATATATGATTGACCACCCTACGTTGGCCCAGGGGCTCGTCCACGGGTCAGATAGCACATATCCATTATGCACTCGTGGCATACCAGTACGAAAAACATTGTCTCTTTTCTTTCTCGTGTTTCGCATGTGCTCTGCTTGCAAGTACACAGATGTACCCACATTCATGAGAGCTGGATAACAACAGCCTGACCAGTCTTTTGGCAACACATAATATGCTCTGTCACCACATACCCAGACTGATGCAGATCAGTCAAAATGCACGTAGTGCCTCTCAGGCCGCACAGCCCCGAATGTCTGAACGGGTGCTAAGGTCTCGGTGCGGCGTCATCTCAGCCTTCTTGCTCAATGCTCAGAGTTTCTCTGAGTCACTTGTTTTAAATGTTCCTCTGAGACGTCCTTGCGTTGTTCAGATAACAGAAGTATGTGTCAAATGTAAACATAAACGGTTATTGAAATCTGTTGTTTCTACTCCTTCGATTCCCCTTCTCCCTCTGCAGGTGGCTCTTGCAATGGCTAGCTTTAACCCACGTGGCTCTCTCTGCGACCTTCACTGCGTGTGCGTCGTCAGTAGCACTTGAAACGGGCCCAGCCATCTCTTTGCCTTCCTGCTCTTTCTCCTCAGATCCTTTATCACCACGAGATCTCCTGGTCTGAGGTCTCAGAGCGGGGTCTCAGCTGTCTTCCCCTGAGCTGCTTTTACCTGCACACAGATGTTAGCCAGCAGAAAATACATTTCTTTACGACAGTTCAACAATCACGTTCACGATTCGGATGATGGCACCTGTTTCTTGCTCCCTTCAATAACTAATGGGGTTTTTCCAACTAATGGCTCAAATGGGCTCAGAACTATTCTGGCCTTTTTCTTTATTATTAATTGTCCCATGTTGTATTATTAATTGTCCCATTCCCCCTTTTGATACATGGTCTAACCCATGTATTAATTTATCATAATGTTTGAAGAAAAAGTTTGGGTAAACAGTGTTTGCCATCAACCGAACGCTGTCTTTAATATTACAGCCGGATTTCCTCAAAACAGCTTTCTCTCTCCTTCTGTTGAAAAGGGCTGCATACTCTGTAAAGAGTGGAGAGAGTCAAGGTTAGTTTTAGTTAACATGGTGAATTCCTCATCCATTGTCTGTGTAGCAGCAGCTTTGGTTTCTCCCTCTGCTCTGTTTTACCTGTAGAAATAAAGTCTTTTGTGTTAGTGTGCGCAGCGCATTTGAAAACTATCAAATTTGACCCTAATGGAGCATGAAGAATGGGTCAACCATCAAATAATATTAAATAAAATAAAACTGTTCCCAGTGTTTCCATATAGCCCCAAAGTCATGCACCACCCAAAAAGAATAACTAAAATCCATCTAAATCATCATATATTTGTCTTCCATTAATTTGCACACTTCGGTCAAGGTCACAAGCTTGTAGAACTACTCTGCTGTCGGCAGAGTAGTTCGAGGTCAATGGCCCTGAAGCTATCTCTTCAAACTCAGTCGTTACAGCATAGCCTGCTCGATTGTGGCCTGTTGTTTCGTCTCTAGAGGCAGAGCCATCTTCAAACAAAATATTTTCACAGTTATCTAGTGGTGTGTTCGTCAAGTCAGGTCGTGGTGTACAGACTTGATCAAGGGCAGCCAGACAAACAACGTCAAATCATAATCTCAACTCACAAATTCTCTTAATGCCACAGTTCTCAATCTGTCGCCAGGTTTATCTAATGTCATGCATCCATTTTGCATTAAAAATAAATAAAACTTTCTCCTTTGTTCGACCACTGGCCTTTCATAGATGTGAGGGTGCTCTCTGGATAATTTGGAGGGTGACTTTAGCCAATGTGTCACACTATCTCTGCCGTCATTTAACATTCGTATAGTTGTATCATAGTTGATAGTATTTAAATTTAGACCCTCAGTTGAATTTAGACAAGGGTTTTAAACCCCATAATGGACATCAATCTTCAGATTCACAATTATTTAAACTAATCCAGAGAATAACTGAAATTAACTCGTCATATTTACCACTAGCAGACAGAGCTGGAATAATCAGTCTCGTCCCATGTTCTATATCGTCTTTTCATCAGAACCAATCAGAATTATCGGCTTCTGTAAAGTTTGTCACTTCACTTTAACCATCTGTAATGATAAAACACTCATTCCAGAGGTTAATGACACTATCGGGACATACAAAACATAAAGTGCAGTCACTCACACACACTCAGACATGAATCATCATTTGTTTTTAGAACAGTTAGTTAGGTTGTTTTGGTTCATTATCATTGCGATAACAGAGTGCCATTCCACTGAAACAGTCTCTCCCTCAAAGACAAATGCTTTTCTCAACCCGTTTTGTTTTTCACAGTCAATGCTCTTACATGATTTTCCACAATAGCATAATTTGGAATAACTGTTTTTCCAATATTAACACATCCCCAGAATTTAAATCGTGTGTCTTTTTTTACTTTTCTGATAGCTCTTTGTCAGACAGAGATTTACTGTTTGGCTCAACGCCATGCCATACAATGCCATGTTGGCATTAGGGAAAAGGTCACTTCCTGTTACACAAACTCCATCTTAGACCGACTGACCTTGTGACCCTCTTTCTAAATGTTTCAGGAGGGCAACACTGTCAGACACACATGTTAGTTCATCACATGCACAAATTAAAAGATTATCAGCATATAGTAAAGAGCTGTGGCTGGGGTCAGAGTCAGAGGTTCAGGACTGAGTGCCCAATCTAACCCTAAAAACCTCAACGCATTCTGTGGAATTTGAGACAGAATGGTAGTTTGAGAGTTTGGCACATTTGTTGCTCTGGATCTGATCGCAGCTTTAACAGCATTTAAATCTTGAACAAAACGCCACTCTGTGGGCTGTCCCTTATCTATTATTTTCTTTACAGGGAAGATAGGCGTTCGCACTGGAGAGTTGCTGCATGACACAATAATCCCCTCTTTTACCAATAATTAAACACTGGCATGATGCCAAGCACTGATTCTCTTTTTTTTTTTTTTAACAAAATTAACTGGTTCACAACCCCACAATGAAACCCACATCATATTAATGTTTTTCCCATATTTTTGAAGGTACTATGTTGAGGGCTGGATGAATGTCCTCTGCCCTAATGTCAACAGCGCAGCAGCTCTCTTCAGCTCTATATTCAATGGGGACAATCATTCTCACAGTCTGGACTCTTGATGAACTCTATGCCCTGACTCACTTCTGTCCAATATTCAAATTCACTAATTATTATTGTTATTTTTCCCATAAAAGGCCCTAACTCAGACCACGGTTACTTTGGGTTTTAGCCAAATATACATGTGGAACTGATCCGGTCATCAGATAAAAAAATCATTTCTGCTCTGTCAAGCTTACAGAGAGCACAAATCCGCACATTCTCTATAACATATAGTTAAAATTAAAAGGTTCTACCAACCATTCATCATTTCTAAATGTTGGCTGTCGACCACGACATGTGATGTGCAGTGTAATTCAGCAGAAGTCCTTATATTAGCATTTTTAAACCCTTTACTCTTTAACAAATTGATGAATCCCATTCGAAGTCTCTGACATTAAGTCTCTTTAACGTGCGCCCTGTTTCTGACACACAATTTAGAGGTACATTGAACCTTTCAGCAAATCTATCATGTCCTGTATCAGAAACGGACAGGTTAGTTTTATCAGACATTCCCAGTAAACACTGCAAGTCACATGGTCGTATAACACTTCTCTATACACAATAATCTACCATTATTTACTTGTGTTCTCTCTATTAAAAGAGAGTATCTTGGTAAACAAAGACAAAAAAACCCCTCTATATTTGCCATTTGGCATCAGACTTGAAATAAACATTGCAAGCAGATTCTTCATTGCAGAGAGCACTATCAGTGTATGTGTGTGTGTGTGGTATTAAACATTTGCACTTCCCTTATCCGTGACTGCTGGCTGCGCTCCAGACCTCCTCCTCCCTGCTCTCCGTCTTCTTTCTCTCAGTTCATCTGTGTGGTGTTCGGACAGTCACCTGCCCAATGTCCATCTTCTTTGCACAGTTTACAGTTGGTCCACTTTCTGAAGTCCTGATCTTCAGCCAGAACTCACATCTCCTCTTCTTCTGCCTCTTCCTGCTGTTGTATCTGTTGGCTGATGTCTCTGCCTTTTGTGATCTTCTTTGAATGAAAGCAAGTTGCAGTTCTTTGTCTTTTCTTTATCTGTTGTTCTTGCGCATGCCGTGCACAGTTTAGGACAGTCTCAATTCGTCCATTCCAGTCGATGTGTTGTAGTTTCACTGTTAGTGTGATCTTTAGTCTCACTGTGTTCGCTTCATTTCCCCAGTCCGGTGACTTTTCCTCCTGTTCGCAGTGTTTGGCCATTCACTTTGTGCCAGTCAGTTGCAGAGTTTCACAGATAGCAGAAAACAATCAGCACCGCAGACAATTTTTCCCCTCTTCTCTTCTGCCTCTCTGTCTGCCCATTTTTTGATTCATGCGTTGGTTGTTGTAGTTCTGGCCACTCATCTTGGCGGTGTCAATTCTCGTTCCATTCTCGGGTTCAGTTCAAAATGGACTCAGGCTCGTAGGATGCATCACTTGAGATTTCTCCCGCTGCTCCCTCTCGCTCAGCTGCTGCTGTTGGGACGCTCCACAGACGGAAGCTTGTGTTCTGTTCATCTCCTTGGGCTGGTGCTGGTTGTCTTGGTGGAGAGCAGTCGAGGTCTGGGTTCAGTTTCAGCACATGCAGCTCAGCCACAGGGTAGTGATGGTGATAATGAAACAGAATAAACAGAAAAAGGATTAAAACGATAAACAGGGTTAAACCCCCCAAAAGGGTTCGACCCCGAAAAAGGTTAGTAGGTGTTGGTGCATTTAGGTCTTTCTTCACCCTTATTTTCTACCTCAACCTCTTTTTCTTTTTCCCCCTTTTCACCTGGTAATTCTTTTTGCATTGTTTTTCTTCCCTGCACTCTGCTCTCTCTTTCCAGAATTCTATTGCTGGTCCACAGTTAACACACACATGTTTCCCACAACAACCTTTTTGTTTTGGAACCCAGTTCCAACAGACCTCTTTATCACATTAAGTCTGTGAACGCTTAAAGTTCCCTCTCTGGGAAACTCATGATATTTGATTAATTCCGCAATACCTATCATACACTTTTTCCCATACACCCTTCTCATTTGGCAATATACAGGCATATCATATCGATCAATTTTACTCTGGGATTTCGCCATGACTTCTGTTCTCTCTCTCTCTTGGCAAATTTCGACGCGTCTATATAACTCCGGACGTCTCCAGAGAGACCAATTTTACCCTGTATTGGGCAGGACGAGACTCTCTCGAATTTTACAAACCAATTTTCCCCTGTATTGGACAGGACGAGATCTTGGCCGTTCAACACAGCCCTTTTCTCGAATTTTCCTGCCTCAGCAGCTCTTGCCACAGAGAACAAAAATCACAGATCTTTCCCTACCGGTATTCTATCCTTTTCAAAATTCACAAATTTATTAAATAAACTGATTTGTCTCTTACCAGACCAAACTCCATGCCACTTCTGTTCTTTTCTGGTTCCAGTGGTGTGTCCCCTAGACCCCAGCGGTCGGCCCCTCTCTCTCAACCTAACGAGGTTGGGCTGAACCTGTTTGGTCCAGGATGGCCAGTCACCATCCGCTCCGGGTCCAGAAGACACAACCAAGGAACCCTGCTCGCAGCGCCAAATTGTGGTGGCAAAATCTTTCACTGGTTCTGAATAAGAGACAAATATCCCAATCGTGAATTTTAAAAGGTTTATTTCTTTGCAAAGAAAGGACACAGTCATACAGACATCCGAAGCTGCCCTGCAGAGTGTGACAAAGAAGGACAGGCAGCTTCAACATTTATATCTTCCCTGACCTTGAAGGTCAGCACAAACTTTCCCTCCCTCGGTGGGAAAGTTAGCCTTGCCCAAATACTTTCAAGTCTTCCCATACCTTGAACAAAAGGGTCAGCTGCTACTCACTAATATCTTAGGATATAAAGAGTAAAATATAATCATGAAATAAAAACATATGAAATGGTAGAATTTCCATCACAGTATATTCGCTTATCGCTCAATATTTTTTTCTACACCGCAAACACGCAGAACGTGAAAACACCCACTCAACATGTGAAAAAAATTATTAAATATCATTATATTTAATATAATTCATGCACAAGTACAATGAGGAGAGTAACTATTTTTTTCTAATCTTCATGCAACAGGAACATAATTTCAATGTGAAAACAACAGTTTTGCTGGTGCAATCCATCTGACGTATTTTTTGCATTCTAAATATACACATGTAATATACACACTTAATGGACAATTTCATTTTATATGTATTAATTTGTGTACTCAAAACATCCGCGCATTATGGGACGGCTCAATCTATGCGCTCTGTGAGTCCGTCGTGACGTGTTAGTGAGGTAACGAAGCTTCGTTCACACAGGTCACGTGACAGCCCCATTTCAAAGCGATGCTCCGAAACAGTGTTTCCAAGCACTAGTGTGTCGAAAACTCGAGACGCGTGTCGACACAGGGTGCCGAGCTACCCATCCCTAGGTTTATTTGAAATCTCCTGATGGATCATTAGCAAGCATTGATTGCAATTAAAATATCAGCTACAAATAAAACTTGCTTGCAATAAAATGGTGGGATGTGAATCATGCTCTGAATACAAAAATAATATTTGAAGAGTTTTAACATGGATTGTTTTGTGTTACTTTGTCTTTTGTTTTTGCTTATGCAACAAGTGAAAATGTGAAAAGGACGTAAAATAAAGTATTCATTTTTATTTAAAAACAATATTTTTTTTTTCCACCATGGCTTTCAAAGTCTAAAAAAATATAGTTTATTGAATTGAAAAGTATTTAAAAAGTATTTGGTTAATGTGATAATATAGTGCTCAGCCAAGTCAATCTTCTCAGCTAAATTGAATTACATATGTAAGAGTTTAACTATACAGTGTAGTGTGGGGGTATGAATATAAATGGGATATACTATATCTCCTCGTTGCCATGCAAGACTCTAAAGTTCCTCAGCATAGTTGAGGTGTTATTATTATAATACGCCTTGTAACACGCCAGATACTTCACCTACAAGTATTCAGAAATGTTGTCACATTTTATTCATTAATGGAATCTATTACATAGTAATTGCAAGTGCCAGGTGAGATCAACTCAAAATGCTCCCAAACAGGGGAAATCCCCTCTTTCTTGCTGGTTCCATCGCAAAAAAAGCTTGAATCGAATACCCAAAACCACGCAATAAAGGGACCCAAAAACACAAAGCGAAGGGCAATCCATAATGTTTCACTGCCGCTTTTATTTCGAGCTGCACTCAAACCTAGTGAATCATTTCCTGAATCAGTCACGTGGTACAGCCGCTATGGGGCTTCAAGCGTCAGCACTTGCGTCAACAACACGCGCATCGACCCGCGGTTCAAGATCCACTCATCTAGATTACTCGACACGCGCTTCAGGGATTCGACCCGAGAAGCACATCACTACAATCTATATAAAACAGTTTAGATGACTTTTCTTTATTGATATAGGTACTCAGAATGGAGGCAGGTTTGTCACATTACACTGATAGAAAGTCATGGGGTTCTTAATACTTATTTTAGCAATATATTTAAGTGAGGATGAGAAATTTAAATTGATTGATAATTTATTGATAAGTTGTGATCTGTCTTTTTTTTTCTTCAGGATGTCTTATTTCAAGGTTTATTTTCTAATGCTGCTTACTGGACTGTGCGTCTCTGATTCCAAAGGTTTGTGAAATATGGGAAATGAAAGTTTGTGATTTATTTGTATTGCTTTGTGTGGCTAGAAGGGTGGGATCGAGAGCAGTGGGAACTGAATGTGGTGCGAGTGCAATAGTCGTCTGTCGTTTTTATAGTTAAACTGTTTTGACTTTTGCTGGTTCCCTCCTGCTCATCACCTCGAGAGTCAGTAACAATGTTAAAGGTTCAGGGATGAACGATGCTGGAACGGGTGAAATGAAAGTTAAGCGGCAGACCCTCATGGATGACTTAAACAAAAGTGTAAAGTCCAGGTCTGGTCCTCTCTCTTCCATGAGACTCGAGGCTGGTGTGGTTTGAGTTGATGTTCATTAACTCCATTCCCACGACTCTCTGCCTTGCCTTACTTGCTACACTTTGAACCGGTCTTATGCTTTATTTTCATTTCATCTTGAACAGAGAATCTTGCCCTCAATGCCTTTGCTGTGCAGTCCTCCTTGGGACACCCACAGGGTGACGCTAATCATGCAGTAGATGGAAACACAGACTCTGATTTCAATAAGAGCTCATGCACTATGACTGCAGCTGAGTTTAATCCATGGTGGAGAGTTGAGCTTGCAAAAGTCTACAGTGTACACAGTGTTACCATCACTAATCGTGGAGACTGTTGCATAGAGCGGCTTCAAGGAGCTCAGATTCGTGTCGGAAATCGTCTAAACAACAACGGCAACAACAATGAACTGTAAGAAATGTTTCAGTTGTTCTATTATCTTCCCGTTGTCACAGTCACCGTCACCAAGGACTCTTATTTTGCCCATTGTTCACGTTGTTTTGGTTCAGTTCCTTCAGTCACTCATTTGTTTCCATGGCCACAGATCATCACAAATCATTCACAGGTGTTTTGTCTTTTGGTTAATCACTGTCTATGTATTTAGTTCTCCGTGTTCTCCATTCAGTTGTCGGTTCTCGTTTACGTTTACTCTGTGTTTATTGCCCTGCCTGAGTTCCTTGCGATAATAAAACACTATGTTTCTGGTACCGGTGTCTTCGAGTCTGCCTCCGAAACGAAACCGTAACAGAAGAACCGACCACAAAAACGCGATGAGGAGGAACGATGCGGCAGAGAGAGAGAGGGCGGAGGATCTTCTTCTGCGGATTGTCCGACAAGGAGGGCGGCCGTTAGAGGAGTACGTGGAGGAATTTTTGGAACTGGCTGAGTTGGTGAGTTGGGAGGACACCAAACTCAACATGCGCTTCTGGGCTGGGTTAAATGACAACGCGTGCTATCGGCTGGACCCGGACCAGTGCTGGCAGCCCTTCGAGACGTTTTTAAATCATGTACTCGATGTAAACGGTTCCACCTTCTACGTCGGGGAGGCTGACGCGTCAGTTCCCGGGACTCGTCAACCCGCGTCAGCTCCCGTGCCTCGCCTGCCATCGCCAGCTCCCGCGCCTCGACGCCCGTCATCAGCGCCTGTTCCCGCGCCTCGACGCCCGTCATCAGCGCCTGTTCCCGCGCCTCGACGCCCGTCATCAGCGCCTGTTCCCGCGCCTCGACGCCCGTCATCAGCGCCTGTTCCCGCGCCTCGACGCCCGTCATCAGCGCCTGTTCCCGCGCCTCGACGCCCGTCATCAGCGCCTGTTCCCGCGCCTCGACGCCCGTCATCAGCGCCTGTTCCCGCGCCTCGACGCCCGTCATCAGCGCCTGTTCCCGCGCCTCGACGCCCGTCATCAGCGCCTGAGCCAGAGATCCTCAAGCCAGAGATCCTCAAGCCAGAGATCCTCAAGCCAGAGATCCTCAAGCCAGAGATCCTCAAGCCAGAGATCCTCAAGCCAGAGATCCTCAAGCCAGAGATCCTCAAGCCAGAGATCCTCAAGCCAGAGATCCTCAAGCCAGAGATCCTCAAGCCAGAGATCCTCAAGCCAGAGATCCTCAAGCCAGAGATCCTCAAGCCAGAGATCCTCAAGCCAGAGATCCTCAAGCCAGAGATCCTCAAGCCAGAGATCCTCAAGCCAGAGATCCTCAAGCCAGAGATCCTCAAGCCAGAGATCCTCAAGCCAGAGATCCTCAAGCCAGAGATCCTCAAGCCAGAGATCCTCAAGCCAGAGATCCTCAAGCCAGAGATCCTCAAGCCAGAGATCCTCAAGCCAGAGATCCTCAAGCCAGAGATCCTCAAGCCAGAGATCCTCAAGCCAGAGATCCTCAAGCCAGAGATCCTCAAGCCAGAGATCCTCAAGCCAGAGATCCTCAAGCCAGAGATCCTCAAGCCAGAGATCCTCAAGCCAGAGATCCTCAAGCCAGAGATCCTCAAGCCAGAGATCCTCAAGCCAGAGATCCTCAAGCCAGAGATCCTCAAGCCAGAGATCCTCAAGCCAGAGATCCTCAAGCCAGAGATCCTCAAGCCAGAGATCCTCAAGCCAGAGATCCTCAAGCCAGAGATCCTCAAGCCAGAGATCCTCAAGCCAGAGATCCTCAAGCCAGAGATCCTCAAGCCAGAGATCCTCAAGCCAGAGATCCTCAAGCCAGAGATCCTCAAGCCAGAGATCCTCAAGCCAGAGATCCTCAAGCCAGAGATCCTCAAGCCAGAGATCCTCAAGCCAGAGATCCTCAAGCCAGAGATCCTCAAGCCAGAGATCCTCAAGCCAGAGATCCTCAAGCCAGAGATCCTCAAGCCAGAGATCCTCAAGCCAGAGATCCTCAAGCCAGAGATCCTCAAGCCAGAGATCCTCAAGCCAGAGATCCTCAAGCCAGAGATCCTCAAGCCAGAGATCCTCAAGCCAGAGATCCTCAAGCCAGAGATCCTCAAGCCAGAGATCCTCAAGCCAGAGATCCTCAAGCCAGAGATCCTCAAGCCAGAGATCCTCAAGCCAGAGATCCTCAAGCCAGAGATCCTCAAGCCAGAGATCCTCAAGCCAGAGATCCTCAAGCCAGAGATCCTCAAGCCAGAGATCCTCAAGCCAGAGATCCTCAAGCCAGAGATCCTCAAGCCAGAGATCCTCAAGCCAGAGATCCTCAAGCCAGAGATCCTCAAGCCAGAGATCCTCAAGCCAGAGATCCTCAAGCCAGAGATCCTCAAGCCAGAGATCCTCAAGCCAGAGCCTGAGCTGCCGTGGCCCGACCCGCCAGAGCCTGAGCTGCCGTGGCCCGACCCGCCAGAGCCTGAGCTGCCGTGGCCCGACCCGCCAGAGCCTGAGCTGCCGTGGCCCGACCCGCCAGAGCCTGAGCTGCCGTGGCCCGACCCGCCAGAGCCTCCGCCGGTGCAGCCGCAGCCGGCCCTCCCAGAGCCTCCGCCGGTGCAGCCTCCGCCGGCCCTCCCAGAGCCTCCGTCGGCACCCCAGCCGGCATTCCAGCCGGCCCCGCCTGAGCCACCGCCGGCACCCCAGCCGGCACCCCAGCCGGCACCCCAGCCGGCACTCCAGCCGGCCCCGCCTGAGCCACCGCCGGCACCCCAGCCGGCACTCCAGCCGGCCCCGCCTGAGCCACCGCCGGCACCCCAGCCGGCACTCCAGCCGGCCCTCCCAGAGCCTCCGCCGGTGCAGCCGCAGCCGGCCCTCCCAGAGCCTCCGCCGGTGCAGCCGCAGCCGGCCCTCCCAGAACCTCCACGGCCAGCACCCCAGCCGGCACTCCAGCCGGCCCTCCCAGAGCCTCCGCCGGTGCAGCCGCAGCCGGCCCTCCCAGAGCCTCCGCCGGCCCTCCCAGAGCCTCCGCCGGCACCCCAGCCGGCCCTCCAGCCGGCCCTCCCAGAGCCTCCGCCGGCCCTCCCAGAGCCTCCGCCGGCACCCCAGCCGGCACTCCAGCCGGCCCCGCCTGAGCCACCGCCGGCACCCCAGCCGGCCCCGCCTGAGCCACCGCCGGCACCCCAGCCGGCACTCCAGCCGGCCCCGCCTGAGCCACCGCCGGCACTCCAGCCGGCCCCGCCTGAGCCACCGCCGGCACCACCCTGGAGGGCGGCGCCACCTTGGGTCCCAGATCCTCCGGCACCACCCTGGAGACCTCCTGGACTCTGGATACCCTGGTCTCTAGGGTGCCCACCCCCCCACCCAATTTTGAACTCTCGTCGGCGCGAGGTCGCGCCTTCCGGAGGGGGGGTGTAATGTCACAGTCACCGTCACCAAGGACTCTTATTTTGCCCATTGTTCACGTTGTTTTGGTTCAGTTCCTTCAGTCACTCATTTGTTTCCATGGCCACAGATCATCACAAATCATTCACAGGTGTTTTGTCTTTTGGTTAATCACTGTCTATGTATTTAGTTCTCCGTGTTCTCCATTCAGTTGTCGGTTCTCGTTTACGTTTACTCTGTGTTTATTGCCCTGCCTGAGTTCCTTGCGATAATAAAACACTATGTTTCTGGTACCGGTGTCTTCGAGTCTGCCTCCGAAACGAAACCGTAACACCCGTGTTTATGATGTTCAATCTGGTTTAATAAGCGCTTGCACTTCCTGCACAAACCAACTATTCGACCACAACCATGGAGATGTACTTTAACTTATTTAATTCAGATTGTGATTAGACATTTGTATGTTTGGACAGTTGTTTCTCATAATAATACAATATAAAACATGAACGGCTTGTATTGTGAAGAGTGCTATAAAAAACAACTGGATCTCGGAACAGTATAGTTGTATATAGTTGTATACAGTATAGTTGTTAGACGTGTGTGTTGCGATGCCTCTGGTTTTGGTTTTAAAACTGTTCTTTATGTATTTACAGGGTTGCAACTATTCTCACTGCTTTTAATGGCAAAGAAACCTTTTCATTTGATCCTGTTAATGGCCAATATGTCAACATTTTTCTACCTGGGAATGAAGAAACCCTTACTCTTTGTGAAGTCCAGGTGTTTGGAGGTGAGAGACAGACAGAGAGAAGACTGATGCAATTCTTTACAAATTTATTAATGTTTGTAACCGTTTTATTAACAGTAGACACAGCACCATATATTTGTGGGTGAAGTAAGTGTTTTTATTAATTTGACTGTAAGTAATGCGTATATAATAATCTCACTGAACATTTGGAAACCAATAAGGGATAATGAACATTTGCAAAATACAGTATTTTGATCATTTATACTTAATATTGAAACGAAAAATGTGTTTATTGTAAAACAGCGAATCTTGAACTTGGCGGGAAAGCTGTCCAGTCTTCCACATATGAATCATCAGACGCTCAAAAGGCTATCGATGGCAACAGGAATCCAATTTTCAGTCTTGGGTCATGTAGTGCAACTACTGAGGAAAAGAACCCCTGGTGGAGAGTTGACTTGTTCTTTGCATTCGATGTGGCCAGTGTTAGCATCACTAATCGTGGAGATTGTTGTGCAGAGAGAATAAATGGTGTTCAGATCCGTATCGGCAACAGCCTGGAAAATAATGGCAACAATAATGCGGTGTAAGTATTGCATCTCTCTTAATAGTTGCAAGAATGGTTAGAAATTAAATGAAATCACCATTTTAAACCTGTATCTGCATTTCTGTCATGGTCTCTTCACAGAGCTGCAACTGCTGACAACATCCCACCTGGAGATACGAAAACATTTGCATTTAATCCAGTTAAGGGGCGCTATGTCAACCTTAATATTCCTGGGCGCATCGAGAGTCTCACACTGTGTGAGGTTGAGGTGTTTGAAGGTGAGACAGACAGGGAGAAGACTGTAATGCAATTCTTTATATATTTATTAATGTGTTTGTGTTGGTTTTATTAACAGTAGACCCACCATACCTTTGTGTTCCAAGTAAGTGTTCTTTATTTGAATGTTGTCAGTAAGGCAAGGCAAGGCAAGGCAAGTTTATTTGTATAGCACATTTCATACACAATGGTAATTCAAAGTGCTTTACATAAAGAAGAATGATAAAAGTAAAACATTAAAAATGATTAAAAGAATAAAAAGATAATACGTATAAAATAAAATGCAAACAGTTCGGACATAGCACAGTGCTCAATCTGCAAATGCATAGGTAAAAAGATGTGTTTTGAGTCTTGATTTGAATGTGGCTACTGTTGGAGCACACCTGATCTCTTCTGGAAGCTGGTTCCAGCTGCGGCTGGCGTAACAGCTAAAAGCAGACTCTCCTTGCTTTGAGTGAACCCTGGGTATTACTAAGTGACTTGATCCTGATGATCTTAGTGATCTGTTAGGTTTATATTCTATGAGCATATCTGCAATGTATTGAGGTCCTAAGCCATTGAGTGATTTATAAACAAGTAACAGTACTTTAAAATTAATTCTAAATTTAACTGGAAGCCAGTGCAAGGACCTAAGGACTGGTGTGATGTGTTCATATTTTCTGGTTCTGCTCAGAATCCTGGCAGCAGCGTTCTGTACGAGCTGCAGCTGTCTTATGGTCTTTTTGGGAAGGCCAGTGAGGAGCCCATTACAATAATCCACCCTGCTGGTGATGAAAGCATGAACAAGTTTCTCTAAGTCTTGATTGGAGACAAAGCATCTAATTCTTGCAATATTTTTGAGATGATAATATGCTGATTTAGTTATTGTTTTTACATGGCTACTGAAACTCAGGTCTGACTCCAAAATCACACCAAGATTCCTGACCTGATTTTTAGTTGTTTGACCCCTAGAGTGAAGGTATGCGTTCACTTTGAGAACTTCATCTTTGTTTCCAAATGCAATGACTTCAGTTTTGTCTTTGTTTAACTGAAGGAAGTTTAGGCACATCCAGTTTTTAATTTCATCAATGCATTGACACAGGGAGTCAATGGGGCTGTAATCATTAGGTGATAACGCGAGGTAAATCTGGGTGTCATCTGCATAGCTGTGATATGCAATTTGGTTCTTTCTCATTATTTGGCTCAGTGGCAGCATATATAAGTTGAACAGGAGGGGTGCAAGTATTGAACCTTGAGGGACTCCGCATGTCATGGATGTCCACTCAGACTTATGGTCACCGATACTCACATAATAACCTCTCCCTTCTAAGTATGACCTGAACCATTTAAGAACCATCTCAGAAAGCCCAACCCAGTTTTCCAGCCTGTCAAGGAGAATGTTGTGATCTATGGTGTCAAACGCAGCACTGAGGTCGAGTAAAACCAGCACTGATAATTTACCTGAATCTGTGTTAAGTCGAATATCATTTATTATCTTTATGAGTGCTGTCTCTGTGCTGTGATGTGGTCGGAAACCAGACTGAAAGTTGTCAAAGTATCCATTCAAGCTTAAGAACTTGTTCAGCTGATTGAAAACAACTTTTTCAATGATCTTGCCAATGAAAGGTAGATTTGAGATTGGTCTGTAATTGCTCAATATGATGTTGTCCAGATTGG
Organism: Rhodeus uyekii; assembly: GCA_037043235.1. NCBI lineage: Eukaryota > Metazoa > Chordata > Actinopteri > Cypriniformes > Acheilognathidae > Rhodeus > Rhodeus uyekii. Next base: position 226,330 of record JAWRVZ010000247.1, on the reverse strand, counting down.
TCTTTTTCAGAAGGGGCTTAACAACTGCAGTTTTTAGGGAATTTGGAAAAGTCCCAGAAAGAAGTGAGGCATTTACCACTTCTAGGATATCTGCTTCTAAACAGTTAAACACGCTTTTGAAAAAAGATGTGGGAAGTATGTCAAGGGCGCAAGTTGATGTTTTAAGGTGCTGTACTGTTTCTTCCAAAATTTTACCATCAATTGCTTCGAAAACAGACATAATAGCTACTTTCTGAGATTGTGGTCTGATCTGTTTTACCCCAGTGCAGCTCAAGGTTGTGCTGATCGCCTTTCTGATATTATTTATTTTCTCAGAGAAGAAGGAAGCAAACTCACAGCATTTGCTGTCTGAGAGCATTTCACTGGGAATCTGACTTGGGGGATTTGTTAGTCTCTCTACAGTAGCAAAAAGAGTGCGGGTGTTGTTTAAGTTTCTGTTTATAATATTTGAGAAGAAGGTCTGTCTAGCTTTGCCTAGTTCCACATTGAAAGCATGAAGGTTATCTTTATAGATGTTATAGTGGATTTCAAGATTTGTCTTTCGCCACATGCGCTCAGCTTTTCTGCATTGTCTTTTCATATTTTGCACTGCTGTTGAATTCCTCCAGGGTGATTTTTGTCTGCCACTCTTCTTCCTGACTTTCACAGGAGCAATGTTATCAATAACATTCTGAACTTTTGAGTTAAAAGAATCAAGAAGAAAATCAACAGAGTCTGCAGATATGCTTGGTGTTAAAGATATAGCCTTCATAAACAGAGCACTAGTATTCTCATTTAAGCATCGCTTTTTGACCGAGATAGATCTAGCTTCAACAGTCGGAGAGATCAATATATCAAAGAAAATACAGAAATGATCTGATAGAGCTACATCCTTAATGACAATGGATGAGATGTTTAGACCCTTACTGATAATTAAATCTAGTGTATGTCCTCGATTGTGTGTGGGTCTATGTACATGCTGAGTCAGATCAAAAGTATTCAAAACTGTTAGAATTTCTTTTGCCATTTTGGATTCTGCATTTTCTATGTGGATGTTAAAGTCCCCAGTAATAGCAAGACAGTCAAACTCTGAGGAAGTTGCTGATAACAGTTCTGTAAAGTCCTCCACAAAGGCTGGAGAGTATTTTGGAGGCCTGTAAATGACTAAAAGTAGAATGCGAGGAGCACCTTTTATCACAATACCCAAATATTCAAAAGACAAGTAATCACCAAATGACACTTGCTTGCATTGATAGACATCTTTAAATAGAGCAGCTTCACCTCCACCTCTCCTAACAGCTCTGCAGACACTCATAAAAGTAAAGTTGGGAGGGGCTGTTTCATTCAGGATTGTTGAACTGCAACTGTCTTCAAGCCATGTTTCATTTAGAAGCATAAAATCTAGATTGTTTGTGGTTATTAAATCATTGACTAGAAGTGATTTATTTTTAAGTGAACGGATGTTTAAAAGTGCTAACTTAACAGTCTTACTTTCTGTCTCTACAGTAATCTTAGTTTGGCGTGTAATATGCAACAGATTAAGTGGGTTTGCCAAACGGTTTGAGAAGGCCTTTGGCTTTCTATCACGTAATAAAACTGAAATAGCGAAAGCAACAGGCACACTGGGTTCCCGCTTGTTCTGTAAACATTTGATAAAGTCACTGTTATCATAGCAGGGACCCGGCACACATCACTGAGAGCTTTTATCAGTTGTTTTTGGTTCACCTAGAACAGATGGAGGATGGTGAGGGCCCTGGCGTTGTGGTAGCGGCCGAAAAGCTCTCGCAGGAGGAATGGGAGGTTGAGCTGGGCTCACAGGCTTTGGTGGTTGTGGAGCTCGCCGCTTTTTTGTTGATGTCTGGGGGCTCGCAGCAAAAGAGTGGGCGAGTTTGGTTCCAGCATACACCAGTTCCTCCATTTTCTCAGAGAAACACAGCAGAGGGGATGCTGAGGAGAGGGATAGCGTATCCGGTGAGAGAGGCTGTTGCTCTGGTGTTACTGGTGGCTGTAATATGTTGTCCTGGCCCTGGCTGTTTTCCCGAAAGTCGTCCTTGGCTGCTGAAACTTGGAGCAGTTCTAACACGTCACTGTCTATCGGTGAGCTCTCTGGGCAGGGCTCAGTCAGGATTGTGTCCGTGAACAGTGGTTGTTGTGGCTGCGTGGTGTTATCGCTGTCCTTGTGGGATGTGTCAGCCGCATGTCCATTCAGGTGCTGAAATGAAGTCCTGTGGTCAGCTGTACTCTGTCCAGGTGTGTTTGTGCCATTCAGATTAGGTGGATTTGCACACACTGCTGAAGGATGATGGAGGGAGAAGTAGATATTGTCCTTTAGCACTCTTGAGCCCAGTTTGTTTGGGTGTAGGCCATCATGTGTGAACAACTGTCTCTGACTCCAAAACAGATTGAAGTTGTCGATGAAATTCAGTCCCTTTAAGTTGCAGGTTTTTTGCAGCCATGTATTAAGCCCAAGCAAACGTGTAAATCTATTTGTTCCTCTTGCTGGGAGTGGTCCACTGATGAACGACTGAACTTTTAGACTTCTGAGCATTTCAAAAAGTTCATTGAAATCCCTTTTAAGGAGTTCTGACTGCTCCTTCCGAATATCATTCTTTCCCACATGGATGATTAGTCGGTTTGCAGTTTTATATTTCATCAGAATGCTCTTAAGTTCCTTGTTTACATCAGAAACTGTTGCTTGTGGAAGGCAGCATGTAGTTGTATCCCTGCTGCTAATATTTCTGATAATAGAGTCACCCACTATCAGAGTCCTGGGCTCGGCTGCTCTAAGAGCTGAGTGTCGCTGTCTGCTCCACCTTGAGCGGCAGTTAGCATCGGTGTTAGCTGCTAGCTGATTTGATCTGTGTCCGATCATGTTTGGGGATTCCTCAACCACATTCATCATGTCTGGAGATTCCTCACTCACATTCATTAACACTTCAAATCTGTTCTCCAGATGTATTGGTGGTGGTAGGGAGCTAGTGTTTGGAGTAGAAGACGCTACAAAATGCGATACTCGAGACAATCTGATGTCTCGAGTGCCTTTGGGTCTCGCTCCCTGTTTGTGCCATCGATTAGTATGTTGATCAATTTCGGCACTCAGTATGGCCTGTTTAGGAGCATTAGATTCATGGGACTCACCGGCTGTGTGCTGGGGACGTCCATGATGAAGCTCTGTTGTTTTTTCCGTCTGGTTTGGTAGTCCCACAAGTAGCTTTGTTTCAAGAACTGCAATCCTTTGTAGAAGTCTGTGGCAGTTTGTGCAGCAGGTAGATTCTTCAACCAGAGGAGGCATATTATTTAGTGTAGGCAGCTGTGTTTTCCCTTCTCCGGAATGTAAGCTGATGGCTGCCGTCAATGGGAGGCTGGTTTGAGAAAAATTCCCCTTTTTTGTTGCAATTCTTCCAGTTAGAAACTTTGTTGGTGCCAATATTTGTCGTTTGAGCACTGTGCTGATTTGCTGAAGTTAAAATTAGGAGATAAAATATAAAAGCAATAGAGCAAAGCGCAGAGCTGTAAGCAAGAGCGTCCGAACAGTAGCAAAGCAGGAAGTAGGAGTAACGCATATATAATAATGTTCAGTATGATTTGGTAACCAATAATGGATAATGCACATCAAGACAGTTATTGCAAAATGGAAATATTTTAATCATCTAAACTGTAATCATACTTCATCACATTGAATTTTTTTTGTGTAAAACAGGGAATCTTGCACTTGGTGCCAAAGCTGTCCAGTCTTCCACATATGAATCATCAGAGGCTCAAAAGGCTATCGATGGCAACAGGAATCCAATTTTCAGTATCGGGTCATGTAGTGCAACTACTGAAGAAAAGAACCCCTGGTGGAAAGTTGACTTGTTGGATGTCTTTAAGGTAACCAGGGTTAGCATCACTAATCGTGGAGATTGTTGTGCAGAGAGAATAAATGGTGTTCAGATCCGTATCGGAAACAGCCTGGAAAATAATGGCAACAACAATGCGCTGTAAGTATTGCATCTCTTTTAATACTTGCAAGAATGGTTAGAAATTAGATAAAATCCCCATTTTAAATCTGTACCTGCATTTGTTACATTGTCTTCACAGAGCTGCAACTGTTTACACCATCCCAGCTGGAGATACGAAAACATTTGAATTTAATCCTGTTAAGGGGCGCTATGTCAACATTTATAAACCTGGGTGCATGGAGAGTCTCACACTGTGTGAGGTTGAGGTGTTTGCAGGTGAGTTCTTTTCTTTTTTTATATAAATATATGGACATGAAAAACATTTATACTGTTTATACTAAGTGTATTTTGCGCTTTATGTATTTTTTTTTCTGCTTTCATAGCCAGATTAAGTGGAATGAGATAAAGAAACAACACAGTCCTCTGATCCTATAAGAAAAATACCAAACTACTGTTTTCTAAGCTTTGATTGTTTGAATCCCTCTTTGTTTCTTATACCTGAATAAATTAGTACAGCGTTGTTTGTTTGTCAAAGGCTCATTTGGATGTTCATAAGGAGTTGTAGCGTTACAAACACAAACAGCTGCATAGTGTCCACCCAGATCTAGACCACATCTAGTTGCTGTCCCCCCCCCCCCCCCCATAAACATATCCATTTTCTAACCATAACAAATGTCAATATCAAAGATATACAAAAATAAGAGTGAGAGGTTCATAGGAGAGCCTGATTGAAATTACCTGGAGAAAAATAATACAGAAATAAATTAAATCCAGAAGAAAGTATTTTTAACATGATGACATGACAAGTGAGTCAAATGGTCAACACATTTAATTCTCTTCTGGTCAAGCAGACACAGAACACAATGGACTGATAACGTCTCTTGTTCTCTCTGAAGCTCAAACGTTCTCTGTGACACGAGAATGACCCTTATTGGGTAATTGGTCCTTTGAGTTTATGATATATTTGTTTCTCCTTTGTATATACAGTAATTCCTCGGTTTATGGGTTTAATTCGTTCCAAGACCGAGCTCGTAAACCCAAATGCTCGTACCCCAAAACAATTTTCCCCATAAGAATGCACTACAAATATATCTATTAGTTCCACACAACCACAAATACCCATTTAAAAAATATTGCTTTGTTTTACCCTATTAATTGCAGTTAAAACCATGAAGATCTCATATAAATATTAATTAATTGACGAATAAACTCTAAAAATACTTGACAAATTACTGCAATGCACTTCAGCTTTGAGCAGTGTTGCTGCAGACGTGAAGGAGACAAGAGGAGGGAGGAGCGGGGAAAGGAAGGGAAAACCCAAAACCCGGATTCAAGTGCAAATGAGTGAATTTATTATAAAAATGCAGAAAACAAACAAAGTGATAATCCAGAATGAAGGTCATGGAACATGGAATACGGGAGGGGGGAGCTGTGAATGAATGTGGGGAGATAGGCAGATGATGAGAATCAGGTGTGTCAATGCTCAGTGACCATGGCTCCTTTCTCTCACTCACACACACACACACACAGGCAGAACAAGGAGACAATGAATTCATGAGCCGTGACAGTTACTGCTTGGAGGTACTGTACGTGTACAATAGCAATCACAACTAGATAGAAGTTTTCCTTCATGGGAAACTAAATAACTTAAATATTAGTATTTTTTTTAAATGTATATAGTATATGTAAAAGGCTCCATACTGTATATATATATATATATATATATATATATATATAGCCTTCATGTGAAAAGCGTTTGCCAGCTGAGAGAGAACACGTGAGTCTTGTTTACATTGTTTTGGTTTCATTTTGCGAATCAGTAGTCATTAGCAAGGAGTAATCTTTGGTAACTGTGGTAATTGTACTGCTATTGTTTGTTTGTTTACCGCGTGGCGACTCGGCGTGCTAGTTTCGATCAAAACCGTTTTTCTACCTCGTGTGTTTTTGCCTTCTATTGCACTTCTAACGCAACGCGGAGCTGTGGGCGTGGCATTTGGCTGTTTTCACCGAAGCGTTTCAGCGTCCTCGTGTGAAGACAGACGAGTGTAAAGACGTTCGACTCTACCTGCGCGACTCCACCGAGCAACGACACCGGCTAGTCTGTTTAATATTTATATTTCCTTTTTCTTACTTTCACACTACACTTTCTCTGCTATCATGTGCTTTCAGTATATTCCTGTCGTCTCTCTACGTCGCTCTGTTAACACTCGCCGAAGGCGGCGCAACATTAACAACCTGCATTCTGTTCCTTCCTCTAATGCACCTCTCTCCATCTCTGTAGGTCTCTGGAACTGTCAGTCAGCAGTCAATAAGGCTACCTTTATCCCAGCCTTTGCTACTAACTCTGCTCTTAATATCCTAGGTTTGACTGAGACATGGATTCGTCCAGAGGACTCAGCAACCCCCGCTGCTCTCTCTAACAATTTCTCTTTCTCCCACACTCCTCGCCAGTCTGGTAAGGGTGGGGGCACAGGTCTCCTCGTTTCTAACAACTGGACATACTCTACTCACTCCTCCTTATGCATGTACAATTCGTTCGAATTTCACTCCATTACAGTTTCATCTCCTGCAATAATCCACTTTGTTGTACAACATACATTTGGAGAAGCCTGGTGCTACAGACTTCCTCTCTCTCCTAGCCTCATTTGACCTCAACCGACTCATCACCACAGGTACTCACAAGTCGGGCAATCAACTCGACTTGATCTACACACGCAACTGCACCACAGACAACACTCTAGTTAAACCACTGCATGTTTCTGACCACTCTTTCATTACATTTCATATGCATCTTACTAATCCTGCAACACCAACCCCTCTTCCAGTCACTTTCAGGCGTAACCTGCGCTCTCTCTCTCCTTCTCAATTCTCCTCTATCGTCTCATCCTCTCTTCCCTCTCACAAACAGTTCTCAACTCTGGATGCGAATACAGCAACAGATACCTTATGTTCTACTCTAACGTCTTGCCTAGATAATATCTGTCCACTCTCTTCCAGGTCATCACGTGCTACTCCCTCTAGCCCCTGGCTAACTGATGTTCTTCGTGAACACCGGGCCAAGCTAAGGGCAGCTGAGAGAAAATGGCGCAAGTCAAAGGACCCATCTGACCTGAGTTTGTATAAATCTCTTCTCTCTACCTTTTCTACTGACGTCCATACTGCTAAATCTTTACACTTCCACACCAAGATCAACAGCACTTCCAACATGCATGCACTTTTCAAAACATTCAACTCTCTACTCTCTCCCCCTCCACCACCTCCCTCTACCTCTTTAACTGCAAATGATTTTGCCCATTTCTTTATTAACAAAACTGCAACTATCAGTAGCCAGTTCTCACCTCCACTCTCACACGAATGTACACTGCCCTCTGAAACCAGAAACACTCTCTCAACCTTCTCTCCACTCACTGAGGTAGACGTATCTAAACTTCTCCTTTCCTGCCATCCAACCACCTGCCCTTTAGACCCAATCCCCTCACACCTTCTACAAGCCATCTCTCCTACAATCTTACCAGCACTAACTCACATCATCAGCACATCCCTTCACACGGGATCCTTCCCCACCGCATTCAAGCAGGCTCGGGTAACCCCACTGCTCAAAAAACCCACATTGAACGCATCACTCGTTGATAATTACAGACCTGTCTCTCTCCTACCATTCATATCTAAAACTCTTGAACGTGTTGTTTTTAACAAAGTATCTTCGTTTCTGTCTCAGAATGACCGGTTGGACATCAACCAGTCTGGTTTCAAGAAGGGCCATTCAACCGAGACGGCATTACTATCTGTCACGGAAGCTCTAAGGAGTGCAAAAGCTGATTCAAAATCGTCAGTTCTCATTCTGTTAGATCTTTCTGCTGCCTTTGACACTGTTAATCACCAAATCCTTTTATCTACCCTCTCGTCACTAGGCATCACCGGAACTCCCCTTCAGTGGTTTGAATCCTATCTCACGGATAGGTCCTTCAGGGTGGCATGGTGCGGGGAGGTCTCCAAAGAATGTCAACTGATCAACGGTGTTCCACAGGGCTCAGTTCTTGGACCACTTCTCTTCACCATGTACACCACATCACTGGGTCCCATCATAGAGGCACACGGCTTCTCCTATCACTGCTACGCAAATGACACTCAGCTCTACATATCATTTCAACCAGATGATCCAACGGTGGCTGCGAGAATCACAAACTGCCTAGCGGACATCTCGACATGGATGAAAGCATCATCTGCAGCTCAACCTGGCAAAGACGGAGCTTCTAGTCTTTCCTGCCGATCCAACCCAACAGCATGATTTCACTATCCAGATTGGTACTACCACGATTACCCCTTCAAAGTCTGACAGAAATCTTGGAGTGATCTTTGAGGACCAGCTGACCTTCAAGGACCACATTGCAAAGACGGCTCAATCATGCAGGTTTGCACTGTACAACATCAGAAGGATCAGGCCGTTCCTAACTGAGCAAGCTACGCAACTTCTGGTGCAGGCCATGGTCATTTCCAGACTGGACTTGTGCAACGCTTTTCTGGTTGGGCTTCCTGCAAGTGCAATCAAACCTCTACAACTGATCCAGAACACTGCAGCTCGTCTGGTCTTCAACCAACCCAAAAGGACTCATGTCACACCACTCTTCATCTCGCTACACTGGCTCCCTCTCTCAGCACGCATCAAATTCAAAGCACTGACTCTTGCATACAGAACTTACACAAACTCAGCACCTTCATACTTCCACACAACTCTACACACCTACCAGAAACCTTCGATCGATCAACGAGCGACGACTCGTGATTCCATCACAGAGAGGAAAAAGAACGATCACAAGAACATTTTCATTCACCACCCCCGGCTGGTGGAATGCCCTCCCTGTCCTCATCCGGAATGCAGATTCCCTGTCGAAGTTTAAAAGACTACTCAAAACGCACCTCTTCCATGAGCACCTAACATGACACACACACACTCCCCCCCCCCAAAAAAAAGTCATTTTCTCTATTCCCCATGCTTGTGCTACTTGTGTTCAAAATGTTTGAAACTTTGTATTTTAAGCGCTCTTATGTGTTTTTGTATCCTTTGGACAAATAGCTTCTATACTCCTCAAATTGTAAGTCGCTTTGGATAAAAGTGTCTGCTAAATGAGTAAATGTAAAATAACACAAAACTGTGTAAGGTAAAGGACAATTATCAGTAATGTAGTGCGGGGTGAATGAGTGGAAATGTAATGTGCTGTGCTGTGGTGCTGCATGAAAACCGAAACAAAACAACAGAAATCAAATAATGTCGGCCGCCATCTTCCATCCATCTTGCACCTTTTAAAGAAGAGAAAGGGAATTTTTCCACAGGTGTCAGCAATGAGATCACAAGCTAAGAGGGCAGAGTCCTCATTGACTAATGAGGAAGCCATACTGACGACACGGGTCGTCACACTTAGTACCTCAAAAAATTAGTATCTTTTTCCTCAATCTTGAACTTCAGTAAGTCCAAGTACAGGTCGACTTACTGACGATCATCTTCAAGCTATACTGAGAGTCTCAACGGTTTCCTTTCTCAAGCCAAATGTGGCTCAGCTGTGTGAGAGGAAGATCTGCAGGTCTCAAGTCATTTTCAGAAGAACCGTTCATATTCTTCAATATTCTGTTTATGTTCAGGACAGTTCATGCTCAGAAGAACCCATTGAAGTTAAAGAACTGTCAATATCAGTTTCTCAGTTTCACCTCAAGGTGACATGATTGTGATTGTGTAGGGTCTTGCGGTTTGCTGCACTACAGTTCCCGTACCAGACAGCGATGCAGCTGGTCAGCACGCTCTCAATGGTGCCCCTGTAGAAGGTGGTGAGGATAGGTGGAGGGAGACTTGCTCTTTTCAGCCGGCGGAGGAAGTGTAGGCACTGTTGTGCCTTCTTGGAGAGAGATGTGGTGTTGGTGGTCCAGGTGAGATCCTCTGTGATGTGCACCCCCAAGAATTTAGTGCTGCTGACTCTCTTCACAGTCGAGCTGTCGATGGTCAGTGGGGGTAGGTCAGCAGAGTTTCTCCTGAAGTCCATCACAACCTCCATTGTCTTCTCCACATTGAGGGACAGGTTGTTAGAGCCACACCAAACAGCCAGCTGTGCCACTTCCTCTCTGTAGTGCGTTTCATCATTGTTGCTGATGAGACCTACCACCGTTGTGTCATCAGCGAACTTGATGATGTGGTTGGAGCTGAACTTGGCAATGCAGTCGTGGGTCAGCAGCGTGAAGAGCAGCGGGCTGAGCACACAGCCCTGTGGGGCACCTGTGCTCAGTGTGGTAGTGCTCGAGGTGTTGTGGCCGACACGGACTGACTGAGGTCTTCCGGTTAGAAAGTCCAGGATCCAATTACAGAGGGAATTGTTGAGGCCCAGCAGGTTTAGTTTGTTGATGAGCTGTAGTGGGATTATTGTGTTGAATGCTGAGCTGAAATCAATGAACAGCATTCTAACATAGGAGTCTTTGTTTTCTAGGTGGGTAAGAGCCAGGTGGAGGGTGGAGGAGATTGCATCATCCGTAGAGCGGTTTGGACGGTATGCAAACTGAAGTGGATCGAGTGTGTTTGGGAGTCCGGTTTTTATATTATGCATGACTAGTCTCTCAAAGCACTTCATTATAATTGCGCTCAGTGCTATGGGACGGTAGTCATTTAGACAGGACACGGGTGATTTCTTCGGTAATGGTATTATTGTCGTTGATTTGAGGCATGTGGGGACGACTGCCTGGCTCAGTGATGTGTTGAAGATGTCTGTTAGGACATCTGTCAGCACAGTCTCTCAGTACACGGCCAGGTATGTTGTCAGGTCCCGCAGCCTTGCGTGGGTTAATCCTAGAAAGGGTCTTCCTTACATCGGCTGGAGACAGACAGAGTGCCTGGTCGTTGGGTGGTGTAGGCAGTTTTTGTGCAGGTGTGTCATTCTGCATTTCAAACCTTGAATAAAAGTGGTTGAGTGCATCTGGGAGGGATGTGTCATCATCACCGGCCTGTGGCGGGGGCTTGTAGTCAGTGATGGTCTGAATGGCTTGCCACAGGCTCCGTGTGTCCCTGCTGTCTGTGAAGTGGTTACCGTTTTGAGCGTGTTGAGCTCAAGGTTGTTATAACTGCACCAGACAGCCAGTTGTTCAACCTCCAGTCTGTAAGCAGACTCATCACCGTTTTGGATGAGGCCGATGGCGGTGATGTCGTCTGCAAATTTCAGGAGCTTCACAGAAGGGTCTTTAGAAGTGCAGTCATTGGTGTACAGGGAGAAGAGCAGTGGGGAGAGAACACACCCCTGGGGGGCGCCAATGCTGGTAGTGAGAGACCTGGATGTGAGTTTCCCCAGTCTCACTCGCTGTTGCCGGTCTGTCAGGAAGCTGGTGATCCACTGACAGATTGAGGATTGCAAGGAGAGCTGGGTCAGTTTAGCTGTAAGAAGATCAGGCATGATGGTGTTGAAGGCCGAACTGAAGTCCACAAATAAGATCCTTGCATAAGTCCCAGGTCTGTCGAGATGTTGCAGGATATAATGCAGTCCCATGTTGACTGCGTCGTCCACAGACCTGTTTGCTCTGTAGGCAAATTGGAGAGGATCCAGCAAGGGTCCAGTGATGGTTCTGGCCCACCTGAAGGACAGTCTCTCAAATGACTTCATGACCACAGATGTGAGAGCGACAGGTCAGTAGTCATTAAGTCCAGTGATTTTGTTTTTTTTTTGGGACAGGGATGATTGTGGAGCGTTTGAAGCAACGGGGAACTTCACACTGCTCCAATGATCTATTGAAGATCCGTGTGAAGACTGGGGCCAGATGTTCAGTGCAGGCTTTCAAACAAGCAGATGAGATGCCGTCTGGGCCTGAAGCTTTCCTTATCTTCTGTCTTTTGAAGATTTTGGTTACCTGCTCCACACAGACCTTAAGCACTGGTTGGGTGGCGGAGGGGGGGGAGATGGGGTGCAGGAGGTGTTGGAGGACGTGTGAAGTGTAGTTCAGAATGGTTTTGAGGTGTGAGATTGGGTTTCTCAAACCTGCAGTAAAAAAGCGTTTAGCTCATCTGCCAGATGTTGATTCTCAGCAGGTCGGTGGGATGGTGGCTTGTAATTGGTGATATTCTTCAGGCCTGACCAGACAGCAGCAGGGTTGTTGGAAGAAAACTGGTTTCTCAGCTTTTCAGCGTAACTTCTTTTTGCTGCCCTTATCTCCTTTGTCAGTCTGTTCCTAGTCTGTTTGTACAAAACACCATCCCCCCTTCTGTAAGCGTCCTCTTTGTTATGACGAAGCTCTTTGAGTTTCAAAGTAAACCATGGTTTATCATTAGGAAATGATAAGAATGTCCTGGTAGGAATGTGTGTATCCTCACAGAAACTGATGTATAATGTTACAGTGTCTGTTAGCTCGTCCAGATTAGTGGTATTAGCTTCAAAAACATTCCAGTCCGTGCAATCAAAACATGCTTTTAAATTCTGCTCTGCTTCATTAGTCCAACTCTTTACAGTCTTTTTTGCAGGTTTAGCTGATTTCAGTTTCTGCCTGTAGGATGTATAAGATGAACCACACAGTGATCAGAAAGCCCCAAAGCTGCCCGTGGGACAGACTGATATGCATTCTTTATTGTGGTGTAGCAGTGGTCAAGAATATTACTGTCTCTGGTGGGACACGTAATGTGCTGTCTGTATTTTGGCAGTTCACGGGAGAGATTTGCTTTGTTAAAATCCCCAAGAATGATTAAAAGAGAGTCTGGATACTTTTGTTCAGTCTCAGCTATTTGTTCAGCCAGCTGTTGTAATGCCGTGCTGACACACGCATCTGGAGGAATGTAAACATTGACCAGAATAAACGAGGCAATCTCATGCGGTGAATAGAAAGGTTTACAGTTTATAATAATAATAATAATAATAATCAGTTACATTTATATAGCGCTTTTCCAGAGCTCAAAGCGCTTGGGAGGGGGGGGGGTCTCCTCAACCACCAGTGTGCAGCATCCACTTGGATGATGCAACGGCAACCTGTGCCAGAACGCTCACCAGACACCAGCTAAGGAGAGGAGACAGAGCAATGAAGCCAATTAGTGTAAGGGGGTGATTAGGAGGCCATGATGGACCAAGGCCAATGGGCATATTTGGCCAGGGATGCCGGGGTTACACCCTACTCTTGCGAAGGACATCCTGGGATTTTTAATGACCACAGAGAGTCAGGACCTCGGTTTAACATCTCATCCGAAGGACGGTGCTTGTTGCAGTACAGTGTCCCCGTCACTATACTGGGGTGTTAGGACCCACACAGACCGCACAGACAGTTTATGAAGTGAGTCTCTAGGTTAGGAGAGCATATCTTCTTCAGCGTTGTTATATCTGAACACCAACTTTCGTTGATGTAGAAACACAAACCTTCACCTCTCGTTTTCCCGGTTAGTTCCGTGATGCGATCTGCTCGGAACAGCTGGAAGCCCGGCAGATATAGTGCGTTGTCCGGTGTGTTTACATTTAACCAGGTCTCAGTGAAGCACAGAGCAGCAGAATTGAAAAAATCCTTATTAATCTGGGTGAGGAGAAGCAGTTCATCCATTTTATTAAGAAGAGAACGGAGATTAGCAAGATGAAAACTGGGAAGAGCAGTGCGGAAGCCCCGCGAGCGGAGTTTGACCAGTGCCCCAGATCGCCTCCCTCGCATGTGTCTGGCTGCTTGGTTTAAAGAGACAGTCGCGACTCCAATGAGGATATCGAATAAAACGTCTGAATAATCAAAAACCACAGAAATATTGTCTGGTGTGTGTTCCCTAATGTCCAGTAGTTCGTTTTTGGTGAAAACAATCGGAAAAGAATGACTAAAAGCAGAACAAACAAACAAAGACAGGACAATCACTGAAGAGCAAAAAACCGAGGCTGCCATCCGCGGCGCCATCTTGAAGATGAAGATGAAGATAAAAAAGTCAAAGTTTTGTTAACTATTTATCATTGTTTCTTTAATTAAGGACACATGAATACAACGTGACAATATAATCAAACTTATCTTCAATATGTAAGAAGCATGGAGTTTATTATTCTGTTTCATTGTGAATTCAATCTGCCTTCACCATTCAAAACTAAAAATAAATATTGCATAGTTTATTATGATGTTATTGCATTCATTTAAATCATTTTATTTTCATAATATTTTCAAAATGCATTTATAAAGATTGCTAAGTCAAGTCAAGTCACCTTTATTTATATTTACAATGTAGATTGTTTCAAAGTAGCTTTACAGACATCGCAGACACTTCAGGGTAGTGCTGTGCTCGTGTCCAGGTGCAGGTCCTTCATCTGATCTGGATACGGCCCGGATCCGGCTGACCACGGTAACCTCGGAATAAACAGAGACCAATATCAGCGTAGATGCCATTCTTCTTCTGATGTATCGAGTACATCAGGTGTTATGGGAATGTTCCCGGTTCCGGCTTATCTAAATTATGCAGCCTAACAATCATTTTACATGATTTGGATTAAAAATGTATGTATAGTGTGTTATGTGTATGCCAGGTTGAAGAGATGTGTTTTTAGTCTACATTTAAACTGACAGAGTGTGTCTGCTTCCCGAACTGTATTAGGAAGACTGTTCCAGAGTTTAGGAGCTAAATAGGAAAAGGATCGCCCGCCAGCAGTTGACTTTGATATTCTAGGTATTATAAGCTGGTCAGTATTTTGGGATCGCAATAGACGTGAAGGACTATAATGTGTTAAGAGATCTCTTAAGTACTGTGGAGCTAAACCGTTTAATGCTTTGTAAGTCATTAGCAAGATTTTAAAATGTATCCAGTGCAGGTTTGACAGAACTGGGCTAATATGCTCATATTTCCCTTCCTAAGTCTAAGCATAAATCTGTTAAAACAATCAGCAGCTAAAAAGACAAATGTGCATCATTCACATTAACTTCATTTATTACAACTGTGTCTAAATGGATAGAAATATTATATGCATATAACTATATAAATCTTTAATGTTACACTACATGAACTCTTGTGAGTGCAGATGTTGATTAAAATGCCTGTAATTAGTTTTTTAGCCAAATGGGGTTAAACTACTAAATGTCTGTCCATCAAATAAATAAATAACAACAATAAACAAGTATTGATCCACAACAGACGATTAGAAACTAAAGCCATTATAAAGTCACTAAGGCAGATTCATTAGATTAATGGCTTTATATGACAGAATGTGTTTCAACAGAGGATCCGGGGAGGGTTTGGGAAGGGCGACCAATGGCTTGCAAAATGTCCATTTAAACGTTTATGAAATTAGTCTGTACTGAGTCATTGCACACATCCATTGGCGTAATTTATGGGCGGGACAGGTGAGACATGAGGGACAGGTGAAACAAGAGAGATAGGTGAGACATCAGGGACAGATGAGAGGGACAGGTCAGACAGGCAGTACAGGTGAAATAAGGTGAGACATGCAGGATGTGAAACAGTGAGACATGTCCCCGCTTCTTTTCACCTATTGTCCCTACCCTATGGAACTTTTGATAGTATAACACCATTCCCAAAAATTATTTAATATTTTTCTGTGAAGGTGTCACTCCATCTGACATCATCAGATCAGATTCGGATATGGCGGAAATGGCAATAACCTTGTCTGGGTCTGTTGCAACTGCCCCAGGAACTTTACACTTCTCCTAAGAAAATAACACTTTTTTGGGGCTTCAGACCATATGCCTGGATCCTAGAAAACATTAACTCAAGCCGCTCAATGGCTGCTTCTTCATTTGGGGCATACACCAGAAGACCCTTTAACTTTCTCTGCCATCAAGATAGCATAACAGCATGGTTCTGTCTGGTTCAGTTCCGTTTCTAGTGACAGAACCGTGGCCTGCTCTTCCTCCTGTGTTTGTGTCTCGTGACTGTAAACCCCACCCATCTTGTTCCCTCATTTCCCTTTGATCCCAGCTGTCTTTACTCATTACCTTCCTCATGTGTGCCCTATTTAATCCTGGTGTGTTTGCTATCCTGTGTTGTGTCGTTGTCATTTTGTTGGATGTCATTCATGGATGTTGATCTTCTCTGGATGTAC
The DNA here is from genome assembly GCA_037043235.1 of Rhodeus uyekii. Lineage (NCBI taxonomy): Eukaryota > Metazoa > Chordata > Actinopteri > Cypriniformes > Acheilognathidae > Rhodeus > Rhodeus uyekii. The sequence goes on along the minus strand of JAWRVZ010000247.1, from coordinate 210,390 downwards.
CCTGCCCTGACTTCCTGGTTTGTTTTCTGTTTGAGCTATGATCTTGGATATGTTATGTTTTCCCCTTTGTGGGTGTTTCTTTTGTGTGTTTTTGTTACAATACATAAAGGGAGGACTCAAGATGCATGGGTGAAGGAGATTTATTATGACAACAAAAGGAACATAAACTCTCAAAAGAAACACCCAAGAGGGGGGAAACAATAACTTAAACAGAATAACAAAAGACTCAAATGACATGAACTAACCGGGAGATCAGAGAACACAACACACAGGAACAAGGACATGGAAGCTAACAACGCGACGCTGGACAGCAAACACTGAGGGCTATATATAAGACACATGAGGGAAGGTAGTGATGAGAGACAGCTGGGAATGATTATGGGAAACAAGGAGGCGGGGCAGACGCTAACGAGACAAACACACAGGAGAGAGAGCAGTGCCACGGTTCTGTCCACTAGAGCACTAATAACACTGGAAAGAGAGACACAACCGTGACACTACCCCCCACCCCCCACCCCCCCAAGGACATGAAACAAAACCCAACACCGACAAGCATAACACACAAGACAGGGAACTCAATGAATTATAGAAGACCAGGGAAGGGAGGGAGAACAAGTCAAGCTAAAAAAACTAAAACAAGAAGTGACAACAAAAGTCCTTGATAAGAAAAAAAAATAAAGTCCAGGGGGAACAAGCCAAGCGGGCTCAGGCAGAGCCAGGCGGGCTCAGGCAGAGCCAGGCGGGCTCAGGCAAAGCCGGCGGGTCAGGTGGCGCCGGAGGGGTGAGCCAGGCGGGCTCAGGCAAAGCTGGCGGGTCAGGCGGCGCCAGAGGGGTGAGCCAGGCGGTTTCAGGCAAAGCCGGTGGGTCAGGCCGCGCCAGAGGGGTGAACAGCGTGGGCAGCGGCGACAGTTCAGGGTCCGGCCGCAAGATTTCAGGGTCCGGCTGCAAGAGTTCAGGGTCCGGCCGCAAGATTTCAGGGTCCGGCTGCAAGAGTTCAGGGTTCGGCCGCAGGAGTTCAGGGTCGCCTAGGGGTGCAGGCAGGGCGAGCAGTCTCAGGGGCGCCGGCAAGGCGAGCGCCGGCAGGGCGCTGCCAAGAATTCCTGGAGGATATATATATATTATATATATATATATATATATATATATATATATATATATATATATATATACATATATTAATGCCTAGAAAGACTACAAGAGAGAGACAGAGAGTGTCTCTATGTGGTTCTGGATAATTATCTAAATTAATATGTTATACACTCACCTAAAGGATTATTAGGAACACCTGATCAATTTCTCATTAATGCAATTTTCTACATGGCAGTTGCTTCAATGCATTTAGGGGTCAGGACAATCTCCTGAACTCCAAACTCAATGTCAGAATGGGAAAGAAAGGTGATTTAAGCAATTTTTAATATGGCATGGTTGTTGCTGCCAGACGGGCCGGTCTGAGTGTTTCACAATCTGCTCAGTTACTGGGATTTTCATGCACAACCATTTCTAGGGTTTACAAAGAATGCTGTGAAAAGGGAAAAATATCCAGTATGCGGCAGTCCTGTGGGAGAAAATGCCTTGTTGATGCTAGAGGTCAGATGTCATGGGCCGACTGATTCAAGCTGATAGAAGAGCAACTTTGATTGAAATAACCACTCGTTACAACTGAGGTTTGCAGCAAAGCATTTGTGAAGCCACAACAAGCACAACCTTGAGGCGGATGGGCTACAACAGCAGAACACCGCACCGAGTATCACTCATGTCCACTACAAATAGGAAAAAGAGGCTACAATTTGCACGAGCTTATCAAAATTGGACAGTTGAAGACTGGAAAAATGTTGCCTGGTCTGATGAGTCTCGATTTCTGTTGAGACATTCAGATGGTAGAGTCAGAATTTGGTGTAAACAAAATGAGAACTTGGATCCATCATGCCTTGTTACCACTGTGCAGGCTGGTGATGGTAATGTATTGGTGCGGGGGATGTTTTCTTGGCACACTTTAGGCCACTTAGTACCACTTGGGCATCGTTTTAATGTCACGGCCTACCTGAGCATTGTTTTTGACCATGTCCATCCCTTTATGACCACCATGTACCCATCCTCTGATGCTTCCAGCAAGATAATGCACCAGGTCACAAAGCTCGAATCATTTCTAATTGGTTTCTTGAACATGACAATGAGTTCACTGCACTACAATGGCCCCACAGTCACCAGATCTCAACCCAATAGAGAATCTTTGGGATGTGGTGGAACGGGCACTTTGTGCCCTGGATGTGCATCCCACAAATCTCCATCAACTGCAAGATGCTCCTATCAATATGGCCAACATTTCTAAAGAATGCTTTCAGCACTTTGTTGAATCAATGCCACGCAGAATTAAGGCAGTTCTGAAGGTGAAAGGGGGTCAAATACAATATTAGTGTGTGTTCCTAATAATCTTTTAGGTGAGTGTACGTGCTGACTGCATATGTGCAATATAATTAGTTATTTGTATTAACATAAAATGTTGAATGTCTGATACAACTATGGCAAACTAAGTATTGGGGTCACTACCAAAACATTACTGTCACTACTGAAAATGTGCTGAATTATTGTGCTGAAAATGTGCTGAAAATGTGTTGAATTATCAACTAAGACTTTATGATAGTGTTTAGTTTAATGCTTATTCAACCTAATGAATCCTTGACTTTGAAATCAGTATGATAAACGTTATGCCTTCTACAAAGAAAGATTGGGTTCAAAATATAACAAATCTCATAAATGACACTTAAAATATTATTCAATTTGTCATTTTTATTGATTTAACCTGTAAACTTTTTTTTTAAATAGAGAAAAAATATATTTAAAAGGTTGATGTAAACAAAATCTTAATAGGTCATTATAAGCTTAATAGATGATATATTGTTATGTTTTGGTAGTGACAAATTTGGGGTGTATGAAAATATTCCAGCATTTTCTGAAAATACAATTTGAGAACTAACCGCACAATTACTAGAAATGTATACCTTGGATATTGTACAATTTGCATACGTGCAAAATTTGTGGGGGGAAAACTTTTTTTCAAGATGTTTCCAATATACTGAAAACACAAGTCATCACCTTTTACTTCTTTAAGATTTGGTGTCTGCTGACTTTTAACAAACACATGTCATCAGACACCTCAAATAAATCACAATGGGAGATGGATAGTAGAGAAACTAGGATATCTGGACACTGATCATGCTAAAAGGAAAAGTGACTAAGGAGTGTTTTTCTTCTGGAAGGTAACACACAGAACCCTCTTCTTTGCTCAGCATGATATAAGATAGGATTGAGCTCTATTCCTCAACCCTCTTCCTTCAGCTTTTAGCTTTTCAAACACAGATTTTGACACTGGGGTGTTAACAACGTAAAACTTGCTTCTCTTTATTAGAACACAATCAAACACTTTAAATGTAAAACACAATGAACACAGTTGTTCAAAACTCAGAGACCCATACCATGATGACTGAACACACATTATTAACAACTGACCACACATTATTAACAACTGACCAAGACAAAAGAACAAATGAAGGCTTATAAACAAGAGAAGATTGGGAACAGCTGACGAGACTAACGAGGGGAGTGATTGATGACAGGTGAGGGAAATAACACAGGAAGCACACGGAAATAAAAAGAGAGAGTGAAGAGATACAATATGAATGTGACACTGTGAGGTTGATACATTGATGAAGTCCAGGTTAGTTGATGGTAGTTTTTTTTCTACTTTTTACAGCTAAAATTATAATTGGAGTTAATTGTTTATTAATTCGATACGGTTTTAAATCTCCTGATGAATAAAATATCAGCTACACATAAAACATCTGTGTTTATCTGACATACTGAACAATCTATATGGAACAGTTTAGATTTTTCTTCATTAATATAAGTAAAAAAATAAATACTCAGAATGGAGACAGGTTTGTCACATTACACTGATTGAATATTATATTATCAATGAAATAGCAATGTTTAATTGAGATGAGAAATTTTAATTGAGTTTATGCTATGTTTTTTTTCAGGATGTCTTGTTTCAAGATTTTTTTTTCTAATGCTTCTTACTGGACTGTGCATCTCTGATTCCAAAGGTTTGTTAAATATGGCAAATGAAAGCTTGTGATTTTATTTATTTGTATTGCTTTGTGTGGCAAGCAGGGTGGGATTGAGAGCTGTGGGAACGGAATGTGGCGTGAGTGCAATAGTTGTCTGTTGTATTGTCATTGTTTTATAATTAGTGTTTGTTTAAATTGTCAGAATGTGGTGCGAGTGTAACAGTTGTTTTTATAATTAAAGTGTTTAAACTTTTGCTGGTTCCCTCCTGCTCATCACCTCGAGAGTCAGTAACTGTTAATGGTTCAGGGATGAACGATGCAGGAACAGGTGAAATGAAAGTTAAGCGGCAGACCCTCATAAATGACTTGAACAAAACAGTGTAAAGTCCAGGTCTGATCCTCTCTCTTCCATGAGGCTGGTGTGGTTTGAGTTGATGCTCATTAACTCCATTCCCACAATTCTCTGCCTCGCCTTACTTGCTGCACTTTGAACCGGTCTTATCCTTTATTTTCATTTAATCTTGAACAGAGAATCTTGCCCTCAATGCCAAAGCTGTGCAGTCCTCCTTGGGACACCCACAGGGTGACGCTAATCATGCAGTAGATGGAAACACAGACTCTGATTTCAATAAGAGCTCCTGCACTATGACTAGAGCTGAGTTTAATCCATGGTGGAGAGTTGACCTTAGAAATGTCTACACTGTACGCAGCGTTACCATCACTAATCGTGGAGACTGTTGCCAAGAACGGCTTCAAGGAGCTCAGATTCGTGTCGGTTACAATCTGGACAAAAATGTGCTGTAAGAAATGTTTCAGTTTTTCTATCATCTTCCCATGTTTATGATGTTCAATCTTGTTTAATAAGCTCTTGCACTTCCTGCACAAACCAACCATGGAGATGTACTTTAACTTATTTTATTCAGATTGTGATTAGACATTTGTGTTTGGACAGTTGTTTCTAATAATAATTTAGCAATTTAAAACATGAACAGCTTGTATTGTGAAGAGTGCTATAAAAAACAATTGGATCTCGGAATGGTTTAATTGAATTTGTTAGACGTGTGTGTTGTGAGGTCTCTGGTTTTTGTTTTAAAACTGTTCTTTTATGTATTTACAGGGTTGCAACTATTCTCACTGCTTTTAATGGCACAGATACATTTTCATTTGATCCTGTTAATGGCAGATTTGTCTTCATTATTCTACCTGGGAATGAAAAAACCCTTACTCTGTGTGAAGTCCAGGTGTTTGCATGTAAGAGAGATACAGAAAAGACTGATGTCATTCTTTATACATTTATTAATGTTTGTAACTGTTTTATTAACAGTAGAAGCAGCACCATACATTTGTGGTCCAAGTAAGTATTTTTATTAACTTGACTGTCAGTAATGCGTATATAATAATATTACTGAACATTTGTCAACCAATAAGGGATAATGAACATTAGCAAAATACATTATTTTGATCATTTATACTTCACATTGAAATGAGACTGTTTATTGTAAAACAGGGAATATTGCTTTTGCTCGCAAAGCTGTCCAGTCTTCCACATATGAATCATCAGGAGCTCAAAAGGCTATCGATGGCAACAGGAATCCAGTTTTCAGTATTGGGTCATGTAGTGCAACTACTGAGGAAAAGAACCCCTGGTGGAGACTTAACATGTTACATGTCTTCAATGTAACCAGTGTTAGCATCACTAATCGTGGAGATTGTTGTGCAGAGAGAATAAATGGTGTTCAGATCCGTATCGGCAACAGCCTGGAAAATGATGGCAACAATAATGAGCTGTAAGTATTGCCTCTCTTTTAATATTGCAAGAATGGTTAAATTAGATAAAATCACAATTTCAAACCGGTATCTTTATTTCTGTCATGGTCTCTTCACAGAGCTGCAACTGTTCACAACATCCCAGCTGGAGATACGAAAACATTTGAATTTAATCCTGTTGAGGGGCGCTATGTCAACCTTTATATTCCTGGGCGCATCGAGAGTCTTACACTGTGAGGTTGAGGTGTTTGCAGGTAAGAGACAGACAGAGAAGACCGTAATACAACTATTTGTATATTAATGTGTGTGTGTGGGTTTTGTTAACAGTAGACGCACCGACATACGTTTGTGTTCAAAGTAAGTGTTCATTCATTTGGTAACCAATAAGGGATAATGCATGTTAAGAAGGTTATTGCAAAGTGGAAATGTTTTGATCATTTTTACTGGAATCATACTTGATCACATTGAAATAAGGAAATGTTTTATTTATTGTAAAACAGGGAATCTTGCACTTGGTGGCAAAGTGGTCCAGTCTTCCGAATACCCATACACTTTAGTACCATCAGGAGCTCAAAAGGCTGTCGATGGCAACAGGAATCCAATTTTCAGTCTTGGGTCATACTAATGGGGAAAATGACCCCTGGTGGAGAGTTGACTTGTTCTTTGCATTCAATGTAACCAGGGTTAGCATCACTAATCGTGGAGATTGTTGTGAAGAGAGAATAAATGGTGTTCAGATCCGTATCGGCAACAGCCTGGAAAATAATGGCAACAATAATGCGCTGTAAGTATTGCCTCTTTTAATATTGCAAGAATGGTTAAATTAGATAAAATCACCATTTTAAACCGGTATCTTTATTTCTGTCATGGTCTCTTCACAGAGCTGCAACTGTTCACAACATCCCAGCTGGTGTTACGAAATCATTTGCATTTAATCCTGTTAAGGGGCGCTATGTCAACCTTTATATACCTGGGCGCATCGAGTTTCTCACACTGTGTGAGGTTGAGGTGTTTGCAGGTGAGTATTTATTTTTAAAGAATTGCTCATGAGAAACATTTGTACTGTTTATACTAAGAGGATTTTGCCTTTTTCTGCTTTCATTGCCAGATTAAGTGGAATGAGAGAATGTAACTCCTCTGATCCAATAAACAAAATACCAAACTATTTCTGAGCTGTGATTGTTTAAATCTATCTTTTTTTTTTCTTACACATGAATAAACTAGTACAGCATTGCATGTGTTTCTGTGTCAAATAATGCTCATCTGGATGTTCACAAGGTGTAGCGTCACAAAGAAAAGATAAAAGCAGCAGCAACTAGATGTGGTCCAGATCTATTGCCGAATGTCCTTCAATAAACGACCAAGTAATCCTTTCTTATCTGTATTTCCAAACCAGTAGGTCCATTCCATGACTTCAAGATGTTCTTGTTTAAGTTGCATTTCATCTTCGTCGTGTTCTGACACAACCTGCATCTTATTCGATTCTTCAACAGCTTATTTTTCTGCAACCATTTAATTAATTTTATTCTCCTCTTGGTTGGCTTTCCCTCCGTTAAAGACACCATTTTACTGACTAAATGCTTTTTTGAATGTTAGATTTTCACTTAATTGGACATTACCAATGCGACTTCCGTTTAAGTCTTTACATTTGTGGCGTTAATTTTGAGGATCGGCAGATTCGGCACCGGAAGAGGAAGGAGGAACAGATGCAGGTAACCGCCTTATACATTGCGCACGTGCAACTCACTGTTTACATAGACTCTGTGGCCATGCGACGAGGCAAAAGAAAGACAAAAAACACGATATGTGGACTGGCAACCTCAAATGTGTCTATTGATGTATGTATTAAGTTGGCTATGTGTGAAATTTAAATTCGTTAGCTGCTGGATAACATTAGCTTTCTTTAATGCTCAGTCTAATAATCGGCTGCAAAAGCAAATTACTTTTTAAAAATATATAATGAACCATGGTATTATTTTCCAGCTTTCTGGTGCCTGGTAGCACTAGTCTATGGTGAAAAAAAACATTTTAATTATGTGGGTTAGGCCAATGGCTGTATTATCATTACCTTGTTAGCTAGCTAACATTTTATGTAGTAATGTAGACAAGCTACATTTATCAAGCTATAATATACTCTTATAGTAAATAAATCTGTTTATAAGGTGGTCGTATCTTCAGTTTATCCCCAAAAAACATTATATCTGTTAGAGATTTAAATTTAAATGTAAAAATAAAGCTGTGTTGGGTGGAGTATCAAGCTGTTGACCCAGCTCCCATACATTAGCATACATCCCTTGCTAAAAGGAACACTGAAATCTGTTATATGTATTTATCATCTGTCATTGAAACTTTACAGTGCTTTCACCTCTTTGGAGGAACCACAGACCTCTGCAACAGAAAAGGTTAAAGAAACTGCTAAGTATGTTTCAAAGTCAACTACACTTAACAGAAATTTGAAGTGTGGGATTTTTAATCTCAGTATTGCTTCTCATGTGTTTTTACGTTTGTTTGATCACTTGCTATTTAACACTGTAGATGGAAAGTGTTATGCAGTGTGATAAGTGGTATGCAGTGTCAATCTCTAACTTTGCAGTAGGTCTAAATCTAAAAACTGTTTATGTAAAATACTTTACATGCAAAAGAATGACATTTGGAAGGAGCAGTCAGAACTCCTTGAAAGGGATTTCAATGAACTTTTTGAAATGCTCAGAAGTCTAAAAGTTCAGTCGTTTATCAGTAGACCATTCCCAGCAAGTAGAACAAATAGATTTACACGTTTGCTTGGGCTTAATACATGGCTGCAAAAAACCTGCAACTTAAAGGGACTGAATTTCATCGACAACTTCAATCTGTTCTGGAGTCAGAGACAGTTGTTCACACATGATGGCCTGCGCCCAAACAAACTGGGCTCAAGAGTGCTAAAGGACAAGATCTACTTCTCCCTCCATCATCCTTCAGCAGTGTGTGCAAATCCACTTAATCTGAATGGCACAAACACACCTGGACAGAGTACAGCTGACCACAGGACTTCCTTTCAGCACCTGAATGGACATGCAGCTGACACATCCCACAAGGCCAGCGATAACACCACGCAGCCACAACAACCACTGTTCACGGACACAATCCTGACTGAGCCCTGCCCAGAGAGCTCACCGATAGACAGTGACGTGTTAGAACTGCTCCAGGTTTCAGCAGCCAAGGACGACTTTCGGGAAAACAGCCAGGGCCAGGACAACATATTACAGCCACCAGTAACACCAGAGCAACAGCCTCTCTCACCGGATACGCTATCCCTCTCCCCAGCATCCCCTCTGCTGTGTTTCTCTGAGAAAATGGAGGAACTGGTGTATGCTGGAACCAAACTCGCCCACTCTTTTGCTGCGAGCCCCCAGACATCAACAAAAAAGCGGCGAGCTCCACAACCACCAAAGCCTGTGGGCCCAGCTCGACCTCCCATTCCTCCTGCGAGAGCTCTTCGGCCGCTACCACAACGCCAGGGCCCTCACCATCCTCCATCTGTTCTAGGTGAACCAAAAACAACTGATAAAAGCTCTCAGTGATGTGTGTCGGGTCCCCGCTATGATAACAGTGACTTTGTCAAATGTTTACAGAACAAGCGGGAACCCAGTGTGCCTGTTGCTTTCGCTATTTCAGTTTTATTACGTGATAGAAAGCCAAAGGCCTTCTCAAACCGTTTGGCAAACCCACTTAATCTGCTGCATATTACACGCCAAACTAAGATTACTGTAGAGACAGAAAGTAAGACTGTTAAGTTAGCACTTTTAAACATCCGTTCACTTAAAAATAAATCACTTCTAGTCAATGATTTAATAACCACAAACAATCTAGATTTTATGCTTCTAAATGAAACATGGCTTGAAGACAGTTGCAGTTCAACAATCCTGAATGAAACAGCCCCTCCTAACTTTACTTTTATGAGTGTCTGCAGAGCTGTTAGGAGAGGTGGAGGTGAAGCTGCTCTATTTAAAGATGTCTATCAATGCAAGCAAGTGTCATTTGGTGATTACTTGTCTTTTGAATATTTGGGTATTGTGTTAAAAGGTGCTCCTCGCATTCTACTTTTAGTCATTTACAGGCCTCCAAAATACTCTCCAGCCTTTGTGGAGGACTTTACAGAACTGTTATCAGCAACTTCCTCAGAGTTTGACTGTTTTGCTATTACTGGGGACTTTAACATCCACATAGAAAATGCAGAATCCAAAATGGCAAAAGAAATTCTAACAGTTTTGAATACTTTTGATCTGACTCAGCATGTACATAGACCCACACACAATCGAGGACATACACTAGATTTAATTATCAGTAAGGGTCTAAACATCTCATCCATTGTCATTAAGGATGTAGCTCTATCAGATCATTTCTGTATTTTCTTTGATATATTGATCTCTCCGACTGTTGAAGCTAGATCTATCTCGGTCAAAAAGCGATGCTTAAATGAGAATACTAGTGCTCTGTTTATGAAGGCTATATCTTTAACACCAAGCATATCTGCAGACTCTGTTGATTTTCTTCTTGATTCTTTTAACTCAAAAGTTCAGAATGTTATTGATAACATTGCTCCTGTGAAAGTCAGGAAGAAGAGTGGCAGACAAAAAGCAGCGTGGAGAAATTCAACAGCAGTGCAAAATATGAAAAGACAATGCAGAAAAGCTGAGTGCATGTGTTGAAAGACAAATCTTGAAATCCACTATAACATCTATAAAGATAACCTTCATGCTTTCAATGTGGAACTAGGCAAAGCTAGACAGACCTTCTTCTCAAATATTATAAACAGAAACTTAAACAACACCCGCACTCTTTTTGCTACTGTAGAGAGACTAACAAATCCCCCAAGTCAGATTCCCAGTGAAATGCTCTCAGACAGCAAATGCTGTGAGTTTGCTTCCTTCTCTGAGAAAATAAATAATATCAGAAAGGCGATCAGCACATCCTTGAGCTGCACTGGGGTAAAACAGATCAGACCACAACCTCAGAAAGTAGCTATTATGTCTGTTTTCAAAGCAATTGATGGTAAAATTTTGGAAGAATAGTACAGCACCTTAAAACATCAACCTGCGCCGTTGACATACTTCCCACATCTTTTTTCAAAAGCGTGTTTAACTGTTTAGAAGCAGATATCCTAGAAGTGGTAAATGCCTCACTTCTTTCTGGGACTTTTCCAAATTCCCTAAAAACTGCAGTTGTTAAGCCCCTTCTGAAAAAGAGCAATCTGGATAACATCATATTGAGCAATTACAGATCTCAAATCTTCCTTTCATAGGCAAGATCATTGAAAAAGTTGTTTTCAATCAGCTGAACAAGTTCTTAAGCTTGAATGGATACTTTGACAACTTTCAATCTGGTTTCCGACCACATCATAGCACAGAGACAGCACTCATAAAGATAATAAATTATATTCGTCTTAACACAGATTCAGGTAAATTATCAGTGCTGGTTTTACTCGACCTCAGTGCTGCGTTTGACACTTTAGATCACAACATTCTCCTTGACAGGCTGGAAAACTGGGTTGGGCTTTCTGAGATGGTTCTTAAATGGTCCAGGTCATACTTAGAAGGGAGAGTTTATTATATGAGTATCGGTGACCATAAGTCTGAGTGGATATCCATGACATGCGGAGTCCCTCAAGGTTCAATACTTGCACCCCTCCTGTTCAACTTATATATGCTGCCACTGAGCCAAATAATGAGAAAGAACCAAATTGCATATCACAGCTATGCAGATGACACCCAGATTTACCTCGCGTTATCACCTAATGATTACAGCCCTATTGACTCCCTGTGTCAATGCATTGATGAAATTTAAAACTGGATGTGCCTAAACTTCCTTCAGTTAAACAATGACAAAACTATAGTCATTGCATTTGGAAACAAAGATGAAGTTCTCAAAGTGAACGCATACCTTCACTCTTGGGGTCAAACAACTAAAAATCAGGTCAGGAATCTTGGTGTGATTTTGGAGTCAGACCTGAGTTTCAGTAGCCATGTAAAAACAATAACTAAATCAGCATATTATCATCTCGAAAATATTGCAAGAATTAGATGCTTTGTCTCCAATCAAGACTTACAGAAACATGTTCATGCTTTCATCACCAGCAGGGTGGATTATTGTAATGGGCTCCTCACTGGCATTCCCAAAAAGACCATAAGACAGCTGCAGCTCGTACAGAACGCTGCTGCCAGGATTCTGAGCAGAACCAGAAAATATGAACATATCACACCAGTCCTTAGGTCCTTGCACTGGCTTCCAGTTACATTTAGAATTGATTTTAAAGTACTGTTACTTGTTTATAAATCACTCAATGGCCTAGGAGCTCAATACAATGCAGATATGCTCATAAAATATAAACCGATCACTAAGATCATCAGGATCAAGTCACTTAGTAATACCCAGGGTTCACTCAAAGCAAGGAGAGTCTGCTTTTAGCTGTTACGCCAGCCGCAGCTGGAACCAGCTTCCAGAAGAGATCAGGTGTGCTCCAACAGTAGCCACATTCAAATCAAGACTCAAAACACATCTTTTTATCTATGCATTTGCAGATTGAGCACTGTGCTATGTCCGAACTGTTTGCATTTTACGTATTATCTTTTTATTATTTTAATCATTTTTAATGTTTTATTTTTATCATTCTTCTTTATGTAAAGCATTTTGAATTACCATTGTGTATGAAATGTGCTATACAAAATAAACTTGCCTTGCCTTGCCTTAACAACCTTGAGCTCAACACGCTCAAAACGGTGGAGATGATAGTGGACTTCAGGAGGAACAGCCCTGCTCTACCTCCCCTTACCATCATGAACAGCACAGTGGCAGCAGTGGAGTCATTCAGGTTCCTGGGCACCACCATCTCTCAGGACCTGAAGTGGAACGATCACATTGACTCCATTGTAAAAAAGGCCCAGCAGAGACTGTACTTCCTTCGCCAGCTGAGGAAGATCAACCTCCCACAGGAGCTGTTGATACAGTTCTACTCGGCCGTCATCGAGTCTGTTTTGTGCTCCTCCATCACTGTCTGGTTTGGTTAAGCTACCAAATCTGACATCGGGAAACTACATTGCACAATCCGGACTGCAGAGAGGATTATTGGTGCTTCCCTGCCAGCCCTCCAGGCTCTGCACTCTTCCAGAGTGAAAAAGAGAGCAGGTAAAATCAACACAGACTCTGCTCACCCTGGAAACACCCTGTTTGAACTGTTACCGCCAGGACGGCGACTACGATCACTGGCCACTAGAACATTTAGGCACAGGAACAGTTTCTTTCCACAGGCCATTTCCCTCTTGAACAGTTTAATTAATAAGAGATTAAATGCTGGGCAGAGCGCAGGGAAAGAAAAACAATGCAGACGGATGTTATGGCTGACAATCTATCCCCTCTCCCACTCCATACAAAAAATGTATGTGACCACATGTACTGTGTATGTTATGTATTGTTACTGTTATTTGCCATGTGAACTCATGTTGTGTTGTATATGTGCACTGGAAGCTTCAATACCAAGACAAATTCTTTTGAGTGTGCAAGCACACTTGGCAATAAAGCTCTTTCTGATTCTCATTCTGTTTCTGATACAGATTACAATACACTAGGAAATAACAAACAGGTGGTGAACTAAATGGGTAATCAAAAAAGGACAGCTACGGCAACACATGAGGGACAATCAAGAGGATCATGACAGGACTGTGACAGTAGCTCCCCCTCCCGGAAGGCGCGACCTCGCGCCTAAACTGGTTAACAGCGGAGGGAGGGGGACCAGGGGGAGGACCAAAACAGAACGTCACACCATACATCCTAACATGGGTGGGAGGGTGGGCACCCTGGAGACCGGGTTACCGAGTCCAGGAGGTCTCCAGTGTGGTACAGGCGGGACCAGGGGCCAAGTGCAGGGGCGTGTCCACGGAGGTGCAGGTGGGGTCAGGGGCCAAGTGCGGGGGCGTGTCCACGGAGGTGTAGGTGGGGTCAGGGGCCATGCCCCGGGAGGTGTCCAGGGAGGTTCTGGGGGAACAAACTCCCCAGTCGGCTGTACCTCCTTCTCCCCACCCGCCCTCAGAGTTCCTTCAACCCCCCCCCCAACATTTTTTTGAGAGGCCTCCCAGTGTCTCACAGTGGTGAGGAGGCTCGAGTCCAGGGGGTGCCGGCAGGGTGAGGAGCTCGGGAGGCGTCAGAGAAGCAACTGGGAAGGCCGGCGGAGGCACGTTTCATCAGGATGGGCCGCTCGGGGAACACACAGTTCGTCAGGATGGGCCGCTCGGGGAACACACAGTTCGTCAGGATGGGCCGCTCGGGGAACACACAGTTCGTCAGGATGGGCCGGCGGGGCCGCGGGCAACAGTTCAACGGCCGGCGGGGCCGCGGGCAACAGTTTAACGGCCGGCGGGGCCGCGGGCAACAGTTCAACGGCCGGCGGGGCCGCGAAGCTCGGGAGCGCTGGCGGGGCCGCGAAGCTCGGGAACGCTGGCGGGGCCGTGAAGCTCGGGAGCGTGGGCTCGGGCTTGAGCTGTGGAGTGGGGCTGGCGGTATCCTCTGCCGGGCCGATGGTAAATGGAGAGTCGTTGCTCGCCAGCACCCACTCCACATAGGCCGCGAAATTCTCTGTAGGACCGCCCACTGGAATGCACGAGTTGGACGACCCGCTCAGCCCGGCGTGGTAGAAAGAAACGAGCGCGTCATCCGGATAGCTCGCCAGGTGCGCCAGATTGAGAAAATCCTGGCTGTGGCACTCCAGCGGACGGTCTCCCTGCTGCAGAAGGAGTAGGGCGACAGCGGGGATATCCATGTTTCAAAAGTCCTTTAAGGAGACAAGCCTGGTCTCTTGAGGGCGACCAACCCTGGTTGGTCTTTCTGTAATCAAAGCGAGGCTGTGTGTATAACACGGAGACACACAGAACGCAGGGAGAACAGGATAACTCAAAATGAACTTTAATTTCAGACAGTAAACAAAAATGCACACGATGGTGCAAAAAGAAACTCGGAGGGAGAAAGCTAAACAACACATCTTACATGTAACATACATTCAAAGACTGACAAAGACATGATGGAACAGGAGGATTAAATACACTAGGAAATAACAAACAGGTGGCGGACTAAATGGGTAATCAAAATAGGACAGCTACGGCAACACATGAGGGACAAACAAGAGGATCATGACAGAACTGTGACACACTGTTAGTGTGTAAACATTTTTTAAACTGTAAGATTAAAATGTTTGTGTAAGATGTCTGTAGTGTAATTTAGGTAAACTTCTAACATGTTTTATTGTGGTTTTGTGGTTTTTTCACTCCTTTTTTGTACATGGACGTAATTAATTTGAAACATAATTATAATAAAGTGTAGTAAAATAAATATTCATACTTGTTTTCAAGACATTAGATAGTTTGAACCGTTCATGGAACAAGTGAAGTGAATGAATGATGAATGAATTCTTCAAGAATAATCTGATCAGTCTTTCAGGAGATTTGGTGTCTGCTGACTTTTAACACACACATGTCATCAGAAACCTCAAATGCATCACAGTGGGAGATGGATAGCAGAAAATCTAGGGATGGGATGTCTGGGCACTGATCATGCTAAAATGCAAACAGAGTGTTTTTCTTCTGGAAGGTAACGCACAGAACCCTCTTCTTTGCTCAGCATGATATAAGATCCGTCAACAGGCGGAGGACAGGCAGAAGTAACGGAGCGAGCGATCTGTCGACTGGAGGGGGGTGGCGGCGTCAAGAGCCATGTGGTTATTTCCTGGATGGGAGACAGACTTGATTGCTGCTGGAAGTGGTGTTAGGAGGCCAGCAGGGGGTGCTCACCCTCTGGTCGATGTGGGTCCTAATGTGGGGACACTGTACTGAAACGAGCACCGTCTTTCAGATGAGATGATAAACCGAGGTCCTGACTCTCTGTGGTCATTAAATCCCAGGATGTCCTTCGCAAGAGTAGGAGTGTAACCCCGGCATCCTGGCCAAATTTGTATAATAATACAACTAATGAATTATTATTTATACTTCACATTGAAAAGAGAAAATGTGTTTATTGTAAAACAGGGAATCTTGCACTTGGTGGCAAAGCTGTCCAGTCTTCCACATATGAATCGTCAGGAGCTCAAAAGGCTGTCGATGGCAACAGGAATCCAGTTTTCAGTCTTGGGTCATGTACTCATACTAATGGGGAAAAGAACCCCTGGTGGAGACTTGACTTGTTGGATGTGTTGAAGATAATCAGGGTTAGCATCACTAATCGTGGAGATTGTTGTGAAGAGAGGATCAATGGTGTTCAGATCCGTATCGGCAACAGCCTGGAAAATAATGGCAACAATAATGCGCTGTAAGTATTGCCTCTTTTAATAGTTGCGAGACTGGTTAGAAATTGAGTAAATTTTAAATCTGTACATGTATAAACGGTGTGTCATCACAGAGCTGCAACTGTTGACAACATCCCAGCTGGAGCTACAAAAACATTTGCATTTAATCCAGTTAAGGGGCGCTATGTCAACCTTTATATTCCTGGGCGCATTGAGTTTCTTGCACTGTGTGAGGTTGGGGTGTTTGCAGGTGAAATATATATATATATTTTTTTTTAAAGAGATGCACATGAAAAAACATCTTTACTTTTTATACTAAGTGCATTTGCCTTTTTTCTGCTTTCATTGCCAGATTAAGTGGAATGAGAGAATGTAACAGTCCTCTGATCCAATAAGCAAAATACCAAACTACGGTTTTCTGAGCTGTGATTGTTTCAATCCATCTTTGTTTCTTATACACAAATAAATTAGTACAGCTTTGCATGTGTCTGTTTCAGTTTCAAATAAGGCTCATCTGGATGTTAACAAGGTATTGTATTGCTCCTTGAACAGGAAGTGGTTGATGCTTCAGTAGCGCGAATTTTGGTAGATACTGTGGCTCCTTGATTCGTAGCGGAAACACGATTGGTACCCCGCATGCGCGAAAACGCTTCTACTTCCTGTCTGAGCTGTGCGAAACAATTTACGGCAGATCACAATCACGTGACTACTCGATCCGTACCGGAAATATTTCAGAAATTTACACTTTGACACTTTTTACGCTTAAATGGTGCCTGAATCATTATACATTTTATTTTAATGCAAATTTAATATACAGAAATATAAATTTAAACATGGAAAACCCAGTTTTAGTGCTTAAGGAGATTAAAATCTGCATAGATGTGATTTCAAAATCTAAAAACAACACATTTTATGTAATCTCAACTGTATTGTGAAGCAAATGTTATGATATAATATTAATGTTAACCTTATACATGCTATTTGTTAATAAAGCATTTAAACACACACAAAAGGTAAAATATATCATTAAATTTAATCAAAATAAATACAAAGTATTTAGTATTTATTTATTTTTAGTATTTAGTTTTACATTTGTTAGACCACATTTTTGGAAACACAGATGTGTACATAACACTTTGTATAGGAGTTTACATTTAATATTTAACTTTCAAAAGATAGATTCAACTTATATCAGTATGCTTAAATGTCTGCATTTAAGAAACACAAAATAAAGATATTAATTTATTCAATTTTATTTATTCAAACATTTATTAATTCCTTCACACATACACACACACTCGCTGATTGAGTAACATGGCATTGACTTTCAGTCCTTGTTCATCAGCCCAGTATGACAAACATGTTTCCATGTCCTCTTGACACTGAAATATAAATAAAAAGTCATGCTTTGCTTCAGAGAAGTCACTCCGTAGGACCTTCCTGAGGGCATGTTGTTGATCATCACAGTTCATCTGGAGAAAAGCAGGCTGTGTCATCTCACGGCATGAGTCTGTGTTTAGCAGCTCCACGCTGTACGAAGGTCTCTCGCAATGGCTGGCTGTTGCACCTGGTAAAATAAATACATATGTAATGGCACAAACCAATTAAAATATGTTTCCAGCATACATGCAACTGCTTGGTATATGACGACTAAAATCATTTACCTTATCAGTGTCCTCTTCCTGATCTCTTCTGTTGAGCGAAGGTTTGGTGCCGATGCATTTTGACACCCTAAAAACAGGCACAAGCGTTCCCTGAAGAAAGAAGACAGTATGCAAATCTCTGTCCATGCCTTTAGAAAACATGTAAATGTATAGGCACTATTCATACAATAACTTTCTAGTATCACTTTACCAAAAGTAACAATACAGCAAAGACACTGACATTTTAGTCAGTCATTTCCTTCCAGGCAAAACCTCTCCATCAGCTGAATGCACCACCACTGGAGAATCAATGGCACCTCCTCCTAAAAACACACACCAAAAAATAAATACAAAAAATAATCGAAACATACTAGTAGTTTGAAACTACTTGTGTGTGAAAATCCAGCTTACCTCTGTGAATGTTCATGGACATGACGTACAGGTGCTGAGAGTGAACTGCAAAATACAAATAACACTGTAAGGCTTTGATTGTAGATTATCCAACAGGTTTGAAAAATTAAACAATCTCACCATCAACATGTAGAATTGTCTACAGGAATACTTCACAGGAATTGTCTGAGGACTGTTGAGGAAAAAAACTGGAAAAGTTCAGACAGTTACTTTATAAAACAAACAATACCTACTAGCATTATTTGACATGTGTAAAACTAATTAAAAAATTAATGGATACATCATGTAAAACGTACCCTAAGGTCTCTTCCTGTTTTTTTCAGTCCAGGATCAATGAAGGAAATACATAAGAAATACAAAGAAAATACATAATGTGTAATTAAATGATCAGAATGAATAGGAAAACTCAAGAAAACTGAGAATGAATAAGACAAGTTATTAAATTAAAGTATTAAAGTTATTATTAAAAGTTCTTATATCATCTCTGTAATACATTACCCATTCTTTCACACTCTGGATAGCAGAGCAACAGTAGCAGCAATAACCCTGTTTTGAGTGTCTCTGACTCCACTGTGAGTGCCAGTCCCAGAGTTAATGTGGCTCTCTGTAAGAACAGACCTCTTTTTCCCATTATAAATTCTCTCAGTACCTAAAATCACCTTGGTTAAATTAGTAGACGCCCGTGTCATCTTCAGACACTGTGTAAAGTTGTCAGGAATTTTTCTCTTTGAAAAAAATTCTTGCATTCCATCATAAAACGTATAAAAATCCATATTGTCCCTCACCACCAAATGACGTCACTATAAAGCGCGCACATGCGCAGTACAAATCATGCAGGTACGAAGCTGTCGTAAAATAAGAGGAAGTGGTCATAGAATCGCGCATGCGCAGAAGGAAATTTGCGTTTTCGCACATGCGCAGTACCAATCGTGTTTCTGCTACGAATCAAGTAGCCACAGATACATACACGATATATCTGGATCTGCGGTTATACACACGAGATGAATCAACAGGAGCAGCACGAGGCCTCAGCATCCTCCTCGTTAGGACATTCGAGGCAGCTTGAGGTAAGTTAGGCTTTTTTTTTTTTTTTCATGCATAAAAGTATTATTACTTGTGTTTTGAGTACTTTGCTCTTTTCCCCACAACGTTTGTATTATAACCCAGCATATGCACTATTCAAGAATGTTACATGTATTTTTAGAAAAGATCTCAGACTGATGTTTATTCTGCAGCAAGGCTCAAATGTTGGAGCAGCAGATGCTGCCTCAGCTTTACGTAACATCGTAGAGGTGCTGAACCGTTCGCTGGGTAAAACCAGCACGAGGCAGAGTCAGGGGCAGAGCGCGGGACTGAGCAGTGGACCAAGAAATGGCCAGGTTTCAGTTTGCAATCATGACTGAAAACAATGATACTTGCTGTTTGCAATAATGTATTCACATGCTCTCATTGATCAGATCCTTTTATTTAAAACGACTTCCATTAGAGTAGCTTAAGCAGTCAGACACAGGAGATATATGTGTGTGTGTGTGTGTGTGTGTGTGTGTGTGTGTGTGCGCACGTGTATACATTTTAGTAGTAGTGAGAGATAAATAAGAGGTCCACTGAGTTCCTGATAAACAGTACTGGTTGTATT
This sequence comes from Rhodeus uyekii, assembly GCA_037043235.1. Taxonomy (NCBI): domain Eukaryota; kingdom Metazoa; phylum Chordata; class Actinopteri; order Cypriniformes; family Acheilognathidae; genus Rhodeus; species Rhodeus uyekii. Next base: position 190,563 of record JAWRVZ010000247.1, on the reverse strand, counting down.
TCTATGTTCAGTTACTTTTTTTTTTTTCTTCATCTTTTGCAGGTCTTTCCCAGGATTCTTCAAGCGTGGGGCCAAAAGGCGTATACCCAGCTGTAACAAACAGGCCATGTTGAGTAAATGTTGGAAGCCTTTTGTGTTTTCAGCATGCCTTTTTAAATAAAAATTCAGAGATTACCCCTTCACCAGCTGAGGAGCTGCAACTCATGCAGGCTGTGTTGGGAAAGTGAAATCTCTGTGATTCAAGATTTGACTCATTCAGAGGTGATGCATAGAATATTTATTCATGGATAATAGAATAGCTTTATTTCTTGCAATTTTAAATTAAATATGGATTTTAGGTTTCAAGCTTGTTTTGCAACGCCTACCCAAAAATGAGGTCAGCATCTGGAGGATGGCTGCTCTACAAGACAACAGGTATGTGATGCACTAAGCATAAGTTACTAGGTTCAGAATATCTCACAATTCAAGTTTCATGAATATATGCGTACATTCCATTTATGTACATTTCAATTGGTTGACGTGGTTCATGTTTCAGGTTTTAAACAATTCAAAGTGGATGCCTGAGTATGAGCAGCAAAATAATTAAAGATTGCAAACAATTCTGATTATCAATACAATGAGTTTGTATGTTTGTTTGTTTTTTTCCCTCAAACTTTCTTTCTATAAACTAAAACATTTAACTACCATTTGACTGACAAAAAGTCAGCTTTAGAATTCTGAGTATAAGTACATTATAGTGTTTTTAACTGCTACTATCAGCCAAATGCCATTATTACGGACTAATATCAGTGCACTATTAGTATGATATTCTGGTTAATTCATTTTAATTAATTATTTTTTTAGTTTATTGATATATTTGTTGTTATATTATTCAGGTGGACTGGGAAGAAGGCAGCTAAATCTAGTTCCTCCAGAGTCACAAGGATACTGTGGCAGTACCATCAGATGTGCAACTGGAGGGGGGAAAACTGTGTTGTATATTGTGCCTTTACAAGATGAATTTGATCTTTCACCTCTTCCATCTGACGCCCAGGAATTTTCAGCGACGCCAAAAGCTGAATGCTAGAAATGTATTACATTTTAAGTTACCATTTTACCCTAGTCCAGTGTCTCAAACAAGGAGCCCTGATGTAATGGAGCCACAAAGTGAAGAGATGTCATGGTAAAAAAATAAACTAACATTGGTATAAAATAGTTGGATAATTAGGTCAGTTGTCATTTATTCTCACTCATGTCATTCCATACCAATTCCAAAGTGCTTGTTCTGTAGAAAACAAATACAGTGGAATTCGGTTATGTTGACCGGGTCGGGAAAAAGCATCGAGATTAGTTTCGCGAGAACGCATACAACATATATTAACATACAATCCATATACTATATTACCGATTTCCCCGCAGATATTCCGCAATTCACGCAATAAGAAAACAAATACAAGTCAGAGTCAGAACAAAAAGAAAAGTAGTCTCTCCCTCTCTCCTCTCTGCGCTGCGCTCGTCCCTTTAAGAGAAGAGTCTCATCCAGAACGGTAAGCATTTGAGTCTTAAGCTACGAATCCACTTGCTCCTGTTTAACCGCAGCGCTCTCTCCACAAATCACTTTGAAGACAATGTTGTGCCTCTTTTTGAAACGATTCATCCACCCCGGATTTGCTTTAAAGTCAAGTCAAATTCTTTGCAGCAAGAACGCCCACCTTCTCCATCAGCAAGGGACAATTGACGGGAAGGTTTGTTGCTCGTGTATTTGTCAACCACTGAAACACTGCATCATCCACATCTTTGAGATTGATTGTCCAGTTTTCTCTTAACACCTCAAGACATTTTTAGAAGAAAAAAAACACAGAATAGCTGCAGTGTGTTATCCCTCAGATCAACGTGAGTGAACTGTCGTTGAAGTGAGCGCGCTCCACCTGCAACGCAAACTCAGCGAACGAGGTACGCTCATGAGTCACGAAATAGCCATGTGAAGTGGATAATTTGTCTCTCATTTATGCTCGAGATACTAGATTTCGGCGACATTAAGGAATCGACATAACCAACAAGAAAATACTGAGACAAATAGGGAGTTTGGCGGTTCCACTTCAAAAACATCGACATAACAGTATTGGCGAGTTAACCATGACTTGAGATAAGTGAACTCCACTGTATTTCATTGTCATTTTAGAGTTGCAGGGGAGGTGTTTGCTGTTAGCCTTGCACAGGGTGGCCCAACTCCGAGATTTCTTCAGGAGTGGTGTTAATTTTTTTTTTTTGTTGAATGGAACCCTTAAAAACATTAACAAGGATAATGTTTATGATGCAGAGTTTTCACCACTGATTGTATTGGAAATAGAAAAAAAAGTTTTCTATGTATTTATTTTTGTTTATAAGTGTAATACACGGATTTTCCACTACTACTTTTAGATTGAAGAGACATCAGATTTGTCATCTTATAGTGACCAGATCGTCAACTGTGGCTACACGGGGCCTATTAACGAGGACAACAAGGAAAATATAGCAAGGTTTCACTCTGTGCAATATTGTTTTTGTTTAAATGCATCTTTTACAGAAAAAAACAATTAGACACTTGTTTTATCTCTGTGCAGAGTGATTATAATGCATGCTGCTGCTCGTAGAACCCTCATGCTTCGTGAAGGGTTACAGCTTTACCAGTTAATCCATGTAATTGAGAAGAATAGAGAAGTGTGCCGCAGCCTCTTTGTTGCACAAGGTGCTGATAAGGTGAAGTTCTAGGATTCTATTGCATAGCTGTTGTAAAATGTTTTAGCACAAGCTCTTCTTAGAAAATGACAAACCGCATGCAGCACAACAAAATGACTTATCCTGTCATGTTTTCCAGGTTGACTCTCATTACATTCTCACATCTTGTTCCACAAATGATGTTTTATTAACAAAGTTCGGAAGGAGCGTTTATGGTTTATGCTGCCATATGCTTGGTAACAGTCATGCAGCAGACATCCAGTCTCCTGAAAGCCTTTACAAATTCTGACTTGGTCAAATGATGTATATTATCAATAAAATAATGAATTCTTGAATTGATTCATTCTTCATTCACTTCACTATAAAATATCTGAGTAATATGGAAGAGTGGTGATTGAAACATTTTAAAACTTTACGTTTGGTATTTAAAAACTAATCGAGTCATGAAATGTTTTGAACATTATTATATCTTACCATTATTTATTACGTTTTAAAGTAATTGCATCCGTTTTCAACTGAATCATGTAATAAGAAAATAGTTTCTTGTCCACAGTTGCTGTGAACGAGAGTATTCTTAATTTAATGAATGCTTAAAACCAGTTCCTGGTAAGTGGGTGGTTAAAACTGTGTACTTTTAGTTTTCGAGGCAAAATAAAAGATGCGTGTTATTTTAAAATCTTAGAAACCAAACAGCGTTATTTCTATATATAAAGAGAGTTTTTCAGAGGGGGTGTGACCGCTTGTTTGTAAAACCCCCTGTTGTCTTGTTTGTGAGAAGGATCGTTATAAACAAGGCCGCGTTTCTCGCTGGGTTTCTTGTCCATCTCTCGCAAATAGCGGTCACTCCAAACCTACGCTCCTCGGTTTTACTGCGCTTTTCAGAAATAAGTCTTCAGCTTACGTTTTAATTCTAAGTACCAGTACGTGGAAATGGACGTCTATCTAAACGGTGAGGCTACTTCAATTTAAATTTGTTTTTGTTGTTTAAGCCAGAAATGTTCACGGTGTCGATATATATTCTATTTAAACAGGTTGTGTGAAGAACACACATTATGACGGCGACGTAAGCGATCTTCTGGCTCTTGACACCCGAGTATGATTCAACTATTGCATCCGTTTTGAGTTTTATACATAGTTGTGTATAGTGCATGTGCAGTAACGATTCTGTGTTTAAAATATTGTTCCCGCCGACAGCTCCGAGGCCTCCGCAATTGATCCTTGACTCTAGACAACCAGACGCTAACAGCAACAACCCGCTCGGTAAGATTGTTTTATCGAACTTAGAAATATATCTATTTCATTATTGTATTCACATCTATAACCATTCCTGGTCACCGCACAGGTAAAGTTACAACAATCTAAAAGGGAGTTCAACCTCTGTGCAAATAGAGGTTCTGTAATCAGTCAAATCTTGGGAAAAGCCATGTGTACAATTCATTCAATATATATATTTCAACTCTACTTTCACATTCAGCATTTTCTTTACATCATTTGTGTGGGCACATACAATATCATATTATCCCACGCAGTGGATAATTGTTCACAGATTGAAAGGAGTCAGAGTTCTTTTCCAATGAAGGCAACACAAGATGGATCCGGAAGTAGCAGAGAGTTGATATCATTTCAGAAAAGTCCATTCATAGATGTACGTCATCAGAGATTGTCCAAGACTACCCCAACAAAAATCCTCTACACCAAACATAGATACTCAAATTAATCAAAATACATTTCATGCAAGTTTATCATAAATACTACAATCACACACACTTACGTTTGAGCAGAAAACTAGCAGTTTCTCAAACAGGATATAAGTAAGTTAAACAGGTATGAAGTAATCAAGCAGTTTTACCAAACAGATCCTACTAGTTGCTCTACTATTTCCTGTTATATACCTGATCCTGTGTATACTTCAAGCCCCCCCTAGAGTCTAGGAAGAACATAGCACCTCTTAAACATAATAAACCTGATAACAGGCATTGACTGTTACACAACGTGTGTTTTAATGTTTTTACTAGCGTGTATGAGGGACGTTGTGAATCAAATTGGAAACAACGTGTCTTGTCAAGTCAGGAGCGCAGCTTAAGGTGCGAGGGGGTTGAAACGCGTAACCCCGTAGGTGAGTGGATCAATAACGGAACTCGTGTGTGTGTGTGTGTGTGTGTGTGTGTGTGTGTGTGTGTGTGTGTGTGTGTTCTGAATATATGTCTCTGTTTAGCGCATATACAGGGTGCTGTTAACGATTTGCCATCGGCTGCTGAATCGAGTGGTGATTCAGGAAATAAGAGTCGGATCCCGCTGTGGCTATCGGTGAGCCGGTGTTGAAGAAGCGGGGTTGTACTCAGTTCTGAAGAAGAAACGGTCGAAATCTGTTCTAAACCCATCACCCCTGAACGGAAACGCCAGAGAAAAGTACCAGGTTTGTATATAGAGAAATTGTACACATATAATAATAATAATAATAATAATAATAATAATAATAATAAAAGCATTTGCTGTGTATTTTTATTTATTGCTATTTTATTCTCCCCCTCAGAATCATCTGATGAAAATGCAGAGATCGGGATGATGACATGCTGGGGGTCTGGTTCATATTAGATTTTTCAGACTTGTTACCCGAGGAATTTGGAGGCCTGGAGAACGCTGCACAACCGTCCACGTCAGAAACCGATTCGGACTGCGATGTGCTACCTTTAAACCAGGAGGCTTTAAGGAACGAGGGGCCGCAGAACAGTGAACTCAATCCTGCTTTGACAGTTGAGAACAATCAAACGATCAAGCAAAATGCAACTTTTGAATTAATGGTCCAGCAGATGAATACCCTCATCAGCGAACGTAAGAGGGACAGAGCGACCATCGATTTGTTAAATCAGAAAATTGCAGCAGATCATAGACGACGGGTTTTGGTGTTTAGTTCCATGTCATGTCATTTTGAACAGTTTTGTCTGTGGGAGTGCCGTAACCTTGCTGGTAGCACAGCCCTACTAAGCCTTAGCTAGTACCGCTAGTGGTAATGCCAAGCAACCTTACTGGTAGCATAGCTTTTGGACCATGTTTTGTCATGTTGAGCTTATGCCATTCCATGTCAAGCTAATGCCATGTCTAGCTATGTCATGTTTCAGTTTTCTTTTACTATGCCTTGTTTTTACCATGGCAAGTATACCCCATGCCATGCCTTGTTCTTCGTTTTGTTACCATGTCTAGTCTAGTTCATACATTGTTCTTTGTCTTGTTTTATGTCTGGACTGATCCTATGTTGCTGACCTCATGCCTGGAATAAGGTTTCTGATCTGGATTGTCCCTAAAATAAACTGCACTTGGATTCTATTCGGCTTAACGCCTCCTTTCATTACAAAGCTATACTGAGAGTCTCAACGGTTTCCTCTCTCATGCCAAATGTGGCTCAGCTGTGTGAGAGGAAGATCTGCAGGTCTCAAGTCATATTCAGAAGAACCATTCATGTTCTTCAATATTCTGTTTATGTTCAGGACAGTTCATGCTCAGAAGAACCCATTGAAGTTAAAGAACTGTCAATAATGATGTTTGAGAAAAAAAAATGTTTTGTGGAATACTTGATGCGGCCCTGCCTCACCCAAACTCTGTCTCCTGCAGGTCCCAGCTAATTTGAGTTTGAGACCCCTGCTAATAATCCTTTAGGTGAGTGTATATACCATTAAGATAAAACCAAAGCCACCTCAGCCGAAAGAAAGCATTTTTGTGAAGAAGTTCAAATTCATATTGTCATAGTTCATATTTTTATAGTTTACACTGATAATACTTAATTCTCGATCATTTCTATGGTATTCATAAACAGTGACTGACTGTAGCACAACTCATGATGTCAAGACTGTGATGTGATTGGTTATCAAGACAACCGTGACCCAGAATAGCCGTTAACAATATATATATATATACAGTAATACCTCGTTTTACGAGTTTAATTCGTTCCAAGAGCGAGCTCATAAACCAAAATGCTCGTAAACCAAAACAAATTCCCCCATAAGAACGCACTAAAAATCACTTGATTCGTTCCACACCACCATAAATGCCCATTTAAATTTTTTTTTTTGGTTTTAACCTATTAATTACATTTAAAATTATAACCATTAAGATCTCATATACATACTAATTAAGTATTTTCAGAGTAACTGTCATTATTAACTATTTACTGTAACATGCACTTTACCTCTTCACTGCTGGCATGATCGAGACGAGAGGAGAGGGGAGGGGGGTGGGGTGTTACTGCTTACATATTTCACTACATTGTAGCGTTGCTTCTTTTAATAACCAGACAGGTTCCTTCTCATTCAGAGATTTTATTGAGAACTATCGGATTGCAGTTCTGGCTTCAACCCACGCCATACATAACAGAAGAATCAAAACTATCTCTCTGCTTCGGAGCTCTCTCTCTAATCCCTCACAACTCAACTCTCTCTAGCGCCGACTGAAACCCCGCCCTCTTAAAGTGACAAGACTGTTAACTTAACACTTATTGAACACAGATTAACTAATTCCTTCAACATTTGTAACGATATTACAACGTGAAGAATAGCGATCACAATTAATGCAACAACACGAGGTAAAACCGATGTAAATCACTTATGTATATTATCTGTACAGAGTTATAACTGTTATAGTATGCTGTTCTCTAAAAGTGTATGGCCCTTTAACTTGAGTCCCAGCGTCCTCATATGAGGACAATTTGTTTTTTTACCTCTTGAGACAATGAAAGTCAATTCTGTGAATCAGACCGGTTGGCCACCTTTAGATAGAGTGTCCACGCCATCTGGTGGTCATTTCACAACATTACACCCCTGTCAGTGAGAAAAATACACCCCCGAAAATCAGAAAAAACGCTCCGATCAAAAATCCCCAGATTACGAAATAAAAATTATCCTGGTAAAAAATCGATTCAAATTATATGAACGAAACCAATGCATTTATGTAGAAAAGAGTCTCTATTATCATGTGAGCATTGAAATTTGACATATTTTAGCAATCATAGCTTTCAAAAAATCAGAGAATGCGATGTACTCATATGAGGACACTGGGACTATATCACGTTATTTTGTCTTCCATGTGGTTAGCTGAACATAGATAAACATGGGAACATTTAGCCCGTGTTTTGGGCTAAAAATAACTTTTGCCCGCGTGTGTGTGTGTGTGTGTGTGCGCATGCGCGCGTGCACGTATACACAATAGATGTCGTTTTTTTCAATGCAAACGCATCCATCTAATATCCTCGTGTGTGTGTGTGCACACATACACACATGCGGATGCGCGCGCACGCACACACACACACACACACATTTTTACAACTCTCTGCGCCTCCATAGCAGTGGAGGCAGTGGAGGCACACTCACATCTGAATGCACGTGCGCAAACACACACACACACACACGCATTTTTACAACTCTCTGCGCCTCCACTGCTCTGGCCCCCCACACTTTGAAAACACACTCTTTCTAGTAAATATCGGATATCAGCAGATAGTCCTACTCAAACCCAAGCTGGATCTCAATTTTTTTTTCATAATTATAGGAAAACTTTCACTGTCAAGGGCAGAACAATTGCTCTGCTGAATTCAATTCAGCACACCGAGATCCTCAACATCTACAACAAGGAAGGACATCAGCTATTTTGGAGCTTCTTTTGAGTGTAATAGCCTTATCCATGGGGTTCATAATCCTGACCGGGACCAATCCATTGCCAGACATAAAAGCAATGACTCTTCCCACCATAATGCCTTTCTTGTGTGTCTGCGCCTTGGGTGGCTCAATGACAATAGTACTTCCCACAGAAATAGGGGTGTTGGATGGAAGTTTACACCACACGAGGTGCTCTTGCATAGGCAATAAAGTGACGCTTGGGCCAGTTTTGCCGTGCCCACAAAATCAGGTATTACACCACCTTTCCACCTGTTAACACCTGACAGCATGTTCAGAAACTGCTCAATCTCAGGTTCTCCAGAAGTCTCAGGACGATTCATGACATTCCAATAGCTTTTGCTTAAGTTGGGTAAGTATGAACTTGATGACATTGGTTCCCAGAATGATCTGGTCTTTCTGTCCTGGAACAACAAATGTAGGTACACTTACAGTCGTGCCATACACTTCGATCTTCAGCTGATAAACTCCTTTGGGTCTGACTCTAACACCACCGCACCCAACAAGAAGAACATCCATGTGTAACTGGTCAGCCATTGCAGACATTCCCAAACTCAGCAGTTCACACTCTGTGTCCTCATTTATCGTTGTCACAAATGCCAACAATGTTCCCACCAGCGACCACCGGAGGTCGCACTCTCCAGAGTTCTAATTCACTTGGACTACAATTCCCATACACCCACTTTCCTGGACTGATTACCCCACACCTGTTACTCATTCCCACAAACTATTTAACCCTGGCCACCCAACAAATCAGCGTGAAGTCTTGTTTGTCCTGGCCACAATTCTGAGCGATCTATTCCCCTGTGTTTACCTTGCCTGTGTATTGACTCTGCCTTGTTCATCGTTTACGAGCCTATTCTGCCTGCCTCCTGTTTATTAGTGATGGCAAAATGAAGCCCCATGAAGCAGTGAAGCCCTGCAGGGAAATGCTTCACACACACATAGGGGCTTCAAGATGATTCATTTGCTCGACTACCCCATCATGTGGGCAGAAAAATGTATAACATGCTTGGTGCTTGCAATAAAATGGTGGGATGTGGGGTCTGATACAAAAATATTATTTGAAAAGTTTTAACCTGAATTGTTTTGTGTTACTTTGTTTTTTGTTTGTGCTTATGCAACAAGTGAAATAAGGACATAAAATAAAGTGTTTATTCATTTTTATTTAAAAACAATATTTTTTTCCGCTATGGCTTTCAAAGTCTAAAAATTTTTTTTTTTATTGAAATGGTTAATGTGATAATATAGTGCTTCATGTTGTGACATACATACCTGCCGTGTATGTAGAACATAGGAAGGAACTAAAGCTTTCATAAGCTTTTTGAATCCACTGCCCTCAACCAAGGCATAAGGCTGTGAATCCTCAATAACCATATCCACCAACAGCTCAGCCAAGTCAACCTTCTCAGCTAAATTGAATTACATATGTAAGAGTTAAAAAAAAAGTGTGAGGCTATGAATACAAATTCAAGCGCATCGACCAAGAACCACTCATCTAGATTACTCGGCACACGCTTCAGGGATTCGACCCGAGAAGCACATCACTACTGTTTATTGTTTGCTTGTTCTCTGGATTCTGATTGTTTGCTGCATACCCTGACCTTCTGCCTGTTTCTGACCATTCTCTCTGCCCTGCCCTGGACATTGCTGTTTGCCTGGTATTTTAACCTCAGCCTGTTTGTACCACTGACTGTTTATATCAAATAAACTGCAAATGGATCCTAGTCCTCGTTACAATCGTACACGCCATGGATCCGCTATCCAGTAGAGCTTGGACTGTGACTGTGTCGTTCAATAGTACTGAGGTATAGAATAGACTGTCTGCTTTTTCCAACTTTGTGACATTCTGAAACAAGACAATACTGTTACCAGAGACAGATTTGCAACATTCATCGTAAACAAACAAATCATCATCCACACTGAGGGTTTTACACTTTGCACTCACATAGTCCCCTCCCATACGTGAGTGAATTAGTTTCCCTGGGTTTGCGGTCAGATGGACTAGCAGAGCTGATGACTTTGTGACATTTATTTAGCTGATTTCCAATCTCCAAGCATGACAAACATCTTTCTCTCATACAATGCGAACGGGTGGAATTATTTCTATCACCACAGACTCTACATGGGGAAAAACTGCGCCACTGATTCATTCTCGGCTGTGAGACAGGAGGACTCTGGCTTGTACGCTCCAATACCCTTTCCAGCAATACCCTTTCCCTTTATCATTCCACAGCCTCCAAGTGCAGCATCCAGACCTCACAAGCGCGTTGCACAACTCCATTTTTATGTAGCAGTTTTACTCTGGTTGTGTGTGTTGATTCTTTAAATGAAGACAGCACTGAAGATTGAGTTCACTGGATGGTTTTATTCAGTCTGCAGGACAACAAGACACAGTAAATTATTTTCTTGGGACACGTCTCTCCTCTTGTAGACATAAAGCAGTTCTCATTACAAGAGCGAGCTAAAGCACGTCCGACCCCGTCGGTGGAAAATGCGCTTCTCAAGATGGCGCGGTTAGCGCGTCGAATGAGGTATATGTGTGTCATTGTTATGTGTCCCGAGTATGACAATTTCCTGCATGAATGGTTCCCACTAGAATTATTTACATTATCACTCAGAACACAAAATAAAATAAAGTTGATGAAGTTCATAACCAAAATATTATTTAACTTTTTTTTAACCAACTACATTTACGCAAATATACTGACATCAATTCCACCCACTCATATATTGTGCATTTATCAGAACCATCCCGGCGACAGTATGCTGGTTCTTTAACATCAGAATGGAACACTAATTTTAAATTTTGCATCTCAGAGAGCACATTGCCGCTAAAATTCCCCTCTGTAGATCCCTCCCCACATCTTAGTTTTGACTCCATCTGTTCACTGATAGATTGACCCATTTGCTTTACAACAGTGGTCAACATATCCATAGACATACCTCCATTTTCAGTTGATGTTCTTACACCATTCACTTCTGTCCTATTATCTTCTGGCTGATCAATTGGATTGTTTTCTCCACAATTCTGATAGGCAACCCGTGGAGTGGAAGTTAGTGGGTAAGCAGAAAACCTTCTACCCACAGAAAATGTCATGTCAGTCTGATGACACACCCCTCTCCCTCTATCCACACCAGGTGTATTAAACTTCCTCATGTCTTAATCTATTGAATCCCAAATTAAACAACCCATTACAACAAAATTAATGTATCTCAAAACAAGAAATATCTCAGTTCTGTTCTGTTATATATATATATCAAATTTTGAGTAAACAAGTTCCCCAACCAAGGTTTACATAATCTCAGGGTCGCTGTTCAATCACAAATGCAGTTGGGCAAGCAACCACCACCACTTCACTTCTAAGCTCTGCCAAACGTTGATGCTCTAAACCAGGGGTGGGCAAACTACAGCCCGCGGCCATATGGGCTTTTTGGCGTTGGGCTTTTTAATCCCACCGAATTTATAGAAGTTATATTATTAATTAAAATTTTATTATAATTAAACCTCTTCATTTGACCTTTCCCTGTAATGTCAGTGTTTCCCCAACAGATGGCACACTTCAAAGAAATTGATTTTACTTTTTTTTGTGTGATGTTACTCCCTACTTCACTTTTTCGCTTTGCACTTTGAGCTCTTCAGTAAAAATGAGCGGACCGAAGAAAAGTAGAAAGTTTTTTCACTGACGTCCGATTAAGGGCTGTATATCTGATATGCCAAGAAACTGTAGCAGTTTTTAAAGAATACAACATCAGCCGTCATTTTGCCACAACAGATGCCAACTAGGCTAGCAAACAGTCTCCAAAAAAATTGGACGGTTACGATTCTGAGAGCAAATGTACAGACTCAGTACAGATGATGGTGACGTTGTTTGGCTCAACCCATGTATGTGACAAACATTCAGAATCATAAACATTTTCACAGCCCGTCACAGAGCCAAGCAGTGTTGCCAGATTGGACTGAAGATTTTCAGCCCAACTGTAGCATAAAACCCGCTCATAGCCGACACCTATTTCTCAGGCTTTCTGATCTGCAAATTTTGGTACGCTTGAGCAACTGATTTCATTGGTTTAGCTGCACCTATCAATATTGAGCACACCTGGCGGCGTCGCTATTGGCTCAATGTGTGCTTCTTCGCTGTGATTGGTATATGATACCGTGTCTTCAGGTTGAATCTGCATCTCTCTTACGGTGGTATTGAACACCGCTATTGAAAGGGAACATCTCCGGTTACTATCCTAACCTCTGTTTGCTGAAAAAATGGATCAAGACGGTTTTTCTCAGGATTGCAAACTAGAAGCAAACTAGCTGTTGGAAATAACCGTCATGTTCGCGCTTGTTTAGCTGTTCAATCATGATTTTAATTTTGAAATCGTCGTACTTTCGCTATTTAAACTGTCTGTCTGTGCATCGCGTGGTCATCCCATGAGTTTTCAGAAATCATGTGAAGGGGAGGAATTCGGATCAATCCTGAGAATTGCCACTTCAAATTTAACTCCAGACTTTGATGCACTTGCAAAAAAGGAGATCAACAACACTGTTCCCACTTTAAAGAGATGCTTCCAGAGATCATAGATCCTTCTTCTTAATATTATTAATTCATCTTTGTCATTAGGATACGTACCAAAAACCTTTAAGCTGGCCGTAATTAAACCGCTTATTAAAAAACCACAACTTGATCCTACAGAATTAGTTAATTACAGGCTGATATCGAATCTACCTTTCTTGTCAAAGATTCTAGAAAAGGCAATATCTTCACAACTATGTTCCTTTCTAGAAAGAAACAGCATCTACGAGGATTTCCAGTCAGGATTTAGACCATATCATAGTACTGAGACTCTACTCTCATTAGAGCTACAAATGATTTGCTCTTATCATTCGATCGTGGTTGTATCTCTCTGTTAGTGTTACTGGACCTTAGTGCTGCATTTGATACAATCGACCACAAAATCCTTCTCAATAGACTTGAAAATTATGTTGGCATTAGTGGAGTTGTATTAGCCTGGTTCAAATCATACTTATCTGAGCGTTATCAGTTTGTAGCAGTAAATGAGGAGATGTCATATCGGTCACGGGTTCAGTATGGAGTTCCTCAAGGTTCAGTACTAGGACCATTGCTTTTCACCCTGTACATGCTTCCTTTGGGTGCAGTTATTAGGAAGCATGGCATTAGCTTTCATTGTTACGCTGATGATACTCAGCTCTATATTACTTCTCATCCTGATGAAACGAACAAATTCACTAAATTAACAGAATGCATAACTGATATAAAAAATTGGATGACTAATAACTTTCTACTGCTTAATTCTGAAAAAACAGAGATACTGATTATTAAACCAAAAAGTTCCGCACGTAATAATCTAGACTACTGCCTAACACTCGATGGCTGCTCTGTCAAGTCTTCGTCGTCAGTTAGAAACCTGGGTGTGCTCTTTGATAACAATCTTTCATTTGAAAGCCATGTTTCTAGCATCTGTAAAACGGCATTCTTCCATCTTAAAAATATATCTAAATTGCGACATATGCTCTCAAAGACAAATGCGGAAAAGTTAGTTCATGCGTTCATGAGTTCAAGGCTAGATTATTGTAATGCTCTACTAGGTGGTTGCGCTGCACGCTTAATAAACAAATTCCAGCTGGTCCAAAATGCAGCAGCTCGAGTTCTTACTAGAACCAGGAAATATGAGCATATTAGCCCAGTTCTGTCAAACCTGCACTGGCTTCCTATTAAACACCGAATAAATTTTAAAATCTTGCTAATTACTTACAAAGCATTAAATGGTTTAGCTCAACAGTACTTGAGCGATCTCTTAACACATTATAGTCCTTCACGTCTATTGCGATCCCAAAATACTGACCAGCTTATAATACCTAGAATATCAAAGTCAACTGCTGGCGGTCGACCTTTTTCCTATTTAGCTCCTAAACTCTGGAACAGTCTTCCTATTACAGTTCGGGAAGCAGACACACTCTACAGTTTAAATCTAGACTAAAAACACATCTCTTCAACCTGGCATACGCATAACACATTATACATACATTTTTAATCCAAATCATGTAAAATGATTGTTAGGCTGCATAATTTAGATAAGCCGGAACCGGGAACATTCCCATAACATCTGATGTACTCAATACATCAGAAGAAGAATGGCATCTACGCTGATATTATTCTCTGTTTATTCCGAGGTTACCGTGGTCAGCCGGATCCAGGCCGTATCCAGATCAGATGAAGGACCTGCACCTGGACACGAGCACAGCACTGCCCTGAAGTGTCTGCGGAGACCGTGACTCTACTAAACCCTCCCCTGTGATGATCATGAACCCATCTCTAACCGGACCAAATTGGACTTCATATTGGACTTGAATTGTTGTATAATAATCATGCACGGTTTGGCTGTTGGCCAAAGGAGAACTGGTATCCCGACTGAGCCTGGTTTCTCCCAAGGTTTTTAATCCATTCTATTCTTCATTCGTTACGTCACCTGCCGGAGTTTTGGTTCCTTGCCGCTGTCGCCTATGGCTTGCTCAGTTGGGGAAACTTAACACTAAAAATTCATCAATTGTATTGATTCGCCTGCTCGTTTAAAGCTGCTGTACAGCCAAACAAACTTTGTTTATATTGTTTTTCCTGTAAAGCTGCTTTGAAACAATCTACATTGTAAAAAGCGCTATATGAATAAAGGTGACTTGACTTGAAACTGAATGGGAGTTTATCACTGTGTTATTAAAGTTTTCAATGAACCCTAATGTTTTGGAAAATTGATGTTTTGGTGCCTGTTAAAGGCCAAATAGATTAATGTAATGATTTTTACATTTCATTTATATTGGTTCACACAAACACACTATCCTTCTATTCTGGCCCGGCCCCTCTGTCAATTTTTAGAAACCAATGTGGCCCGCGAGACAAAAAAGTTTGCCCACCCCTGCTCTAAACTCAGCTTGCGTTGATGTCCCAAAGTAGGCCCCGCGCAGGATGTCCGTCGTTCTTTTTCCCTCAGGATCCGTCATGCTCTTTCTCTCGATGTCCGTCGCTTTTTCCCCCTCCATCGCGGTCTCTCTCAGGATCAGTCGCGCTCTTTCTCTCAGGTCTCATTGTGCACCGACGCTCGATTTTTCAGCTCCCGCCCATACTGAGTTGTACCTGGCATCACACGTCAACACGGATAATCAGAAGACCGATCACGGCACCAATGTAACTGTTCTCTTGCGTTGTGTTAATAAAACTCCAATACTGTATATTTCTTTCATCAATTTATTTACCAGAAATCACTGAGAAAACACAAATATATATACATGAAGAGATGTAATACGGTAGCTCATCCACGCGCTGGCCTCATACACATTAACTAATAAGTGTGACAGAGGCGCACGCACCACAGAGTGCCAGCCAGCCAATAGAAAGCCCTGTTACTAGTTTGTTTCTATTGGCAAGTGGAGACACTCTTTATAACTCTGTTACACTAACATTGAAATTTACGAGAGTGTGCATTTGCGTTTTGGCACCTTAGATGGTGTAATCAGTGCCTCTATAAATCCCCAAAAGCTCAGGCTATCCAGCCCTCGCATCCTCCACCAGCAGAGGTGCTCATCAAGGGCGCCGTTGAACAGGTACTTGAGAGCCGCATCATTGAGCTTCAAACCCTCCGCGGCTCTGCTGAAGGTTTGAGCGAATTGTCTCAGGTTTACTCCCTGCTGGCGGAGGGAGCTCAGAGTCCTGAATTTGAGCAGCCGGTCATATTGAGGGCTGGATGCCTGAGACGCTGGTGGCAGAGAATCCTTCCCCCGCTGAGTCCTCATAATGGTGGTCTCGTTCTGTCACGACACAATAAAAAGGGGAGGAAGTGCAGGGAAATTAGGATTTAATAACAAAAGAACATAATATACAAAGAAACAACCCACAAGGGGGAAAAACATATCGTGAACAAGCTTAAACCTGAAACATAACACAAACCAGGAATCAGGAGCTAGACACAGGAACTTCCAGAAACACATGAAAGACAACAAGACCATGAAGGACAGCAAACACAAAGGGTTATATATAGGAACAAATGAGGAAAGGTGACGAGCTGAGAACAGCTGACAACACTCAAGGGAACCGAGGTAACAAGGTGGGTGGGGTTACACAATGACAAGACACAATAAAGGGGCAGTGTCAGGGCTCTGTCAACAGACATTCAAAAATACCAAACTGGAAGGACAGTGCCGTGACAGAGCCTGTGTGAAGGGGATCATTTTCCATGGTCATCATGCGTTCCTTCTTCTCACTACCATCCTTAACACTCACTTTCTTAGAACTCATCACTATTATGAAGAATAATGCACATAATAGAGAGAAAATCAGCTACTCATGGGCGTTCTGTATGACTTCCATACAGAAGTCAGCGAACACGTGAAGTTAACGGAAATTGGCGTCAGTACGCGTGCTCATATCTTGAATAATTACTCGTATCTAGAGGCAAAAATCTGTCGGAAGGCTTGCTCGTATCTTGCAATACTCGGATGTAGAGACGCTCGTATCTCGAGGTATTTTTTATATACATATATACTGAAAACACATAAGTCATCACCTTTTACTTCTAAAACACTTTATAACATACAAATTGTTTAACTTCTCGGTTTTATATCACTGAGTGGGGCTTCAAAAACCACTGTTAGTGTGTAAACATTTTTAGAACTGTAAGAACCAAAAATTTTAATAAGATGTCTGTAGTCTAATTTAGGTAAACTTCTAACATGTTTTATTGTGGTTTTGTGGGGGGTTTTTCACTCCTTTTTTGTACATGGACGTAATTAATTTGAAACATAATTATAATAAAGTGTAGTAAAATAAATATTCATACTCATTTTCAAGACATTAGATAGTTTGAACCGTTCATGGAACAAGTGAAGAGAATGAATGATGAATTAATTCAAGAATAATCTGATAAATCTTTCAGGAGATTTGGTGTCTGCTGACTTTTAACAAACACATGTCATCAGAAACCTCAACTGCATCACAGTGGGAGATGATAGTAGAGAAACTAGGGATGGGATGTCTGGTCATTGATCATTGGTCATTGAGTTTTTAGATCAAACACTGATTTTTACACTGGGGTGTTGACAACATAAAACTTGCTTGGGCTCCATAAATCACATCTTAAATATAGCCATAAATTATCATTTTGAGACATGGTGTATTATCTGAATAATTATGTTCAATAGCACACTTTTGGTTTCAGCATATGTTTTGACTGGGCATAATATTCCTCATGTGAGGAATCAATATATTGATTAAATACTACATTCAAAAATTGTTAATAATGTGATTCATTCCATGTATTTATCCTCTAGAATTATATAAATTGTATTGAATTGTGAAGGTCTTCTGTGTGTTAGTGTGCGATGCGGGAGAATAACTGAGGAGAGAAGGTTGAACTGAAACTTCTCTTTATTAGAACAAAATCAAGAACTTTAAATATAAAATAAAAGGAACACAGTTGTTCAAAACTCAGAGACCCATACCATGATGACTGACCACACATTATTAACAACTGACCAATACAAAAGAACAAATGAAGGCTTATAAACAAGAGAAGATTGGGAACAGCTGACGAGACTAACGAGGGGAGTGATTGATGACAGGTGAAGGAAATAACACAGGAAGCACACAGAAATAAAAAGAGAGAGTGAAGAGATACAATATGAATGTGACACTGTGAGCTTGATACATTGATGAAGTCCAGGTTAGTTGATTGTAGGTTTTTTTTTTCTTTTCACTTTTACACCAAACTAGCTTTATAATTGGAGTTAATTGTTTATTAATTTGACACAGTTTTAAATCTCCTGATGAATCATTAACAAGCATTGATTGCAATTAAAATATCAGCTACACATAAAACGCTTATCTAAAATACTGAACAGTCTTTATAAAACGTTTTAGATTTTTTTTATTAGTAGAAATATAGGTACTCAGCATGGAGGCAGGTTTGTCACATTAGATGGATTGAACATCATGGGTTTCTTAATGCGTATATTATAAATGCAATAGCAAAATATCCTCACTTAATGAGAAACTTAAATTGCTTCTTTATAAGTTGTGATGTTCTGTCTTTTTTTCAGGATGTCTTATTTCAAGATTTATTTTCTAATGCTTCTTACTGGACTGTGCGTCTCTGATTCCAAAGGTTTGTGAAATATTGGAAATGAAAGCTTGATCTATTTGTATTGTTTTGTGTCAAGCAGGGTGGGACCGAGAGCCGTGGGAACGGAATGAGGCATGAGTGCAACAGTTGTCTGTTGTTTTGTCAATGTTTTATAATTAAAGTATTTAAACTTTTGCCGTGTCCCTCTCTGCCTTGCCTTACTTGCTGCACTGCACTTTGAACCGGTCTTATCCTTAATTTATTTTCATTTCATCTTGAACAGAGAATCTTGCCCTCAATGCCAAAGCTGTGCAGTCCTCCTTGGGACACCCACAGGGTGAAGCTAAACATGCAGTAGATGGAAACACAGACTCTGATTTCTTCAAGAACTCCTGCACTATGACTGCAGCTGAGTTTAATCCATGGTGGAGAGTTGAGCTTGGAAATATCTACAGTGTACTCAATGTTACCATCACTAATCGTGGAGACTGTTGCCAAGAGCGGCTTACAGGAGCCCAGATTTATGTCGGTTACAGTCTGAACGGCAACGAGAATGAGCTGTAAGAAATGTTTCAGTTGTTATATCGTCTTCCAATGTTTGATTGTTCAATCTGGTTTAATAAACTCTTGCACTTCCTGCACAAACCAACCACTCGACCACAACCATAGAGACGTACTTTAACTTATTTTATTCAGATTGTGTTTGGACAGTTGTTTCTCATAATGCAATATAAAACATGAACGGCTTGTATTGTGAAGAGTGCTATTAAAAAACCAATTGGATTTCGGAACAGTATAATTTAATTTGTTAGGTGTGTGTGTTGCAATGCCTCTGATTTTCGTTTTAAAACTGTTCTTTATGTATTTACAGGGTTGCAACTATTCTCACTGCTTTTAATGGCACACAAACATTTTCATTTGATCCTGTTAATGGCCTATATGTCTACATTTTTCTACCTGGGAATGAAAAAACCCTTACTCTGTGTGAAGTCCAGGTGTTTGCATGTAAGAGAGAAACAGAGAGAAGACTGATGCAATTCTTTATACATTCATTAATGTGTATCCGTTTTATTAACAGTAGAAGCAGTTCCATTCATTTGTGGTCCAAGTAAGTGTTTTTATTCATTTGACTGTCAGTAATGCGTATATAATAATCTCAATGAACATTTGCAAAATACAGTATTTTAATAATTTATACATTGTCTGCAGCAATTTCACCCTGTTGCCTGCGACTGGTTTCTCACAAAAGCTAAGCAGGGTTGTATGTGGTTATTTCCTGGATGGGAGACAGACTTGATTGCTGCTGGAAGAGCTGTTAGGAGGCCAGCAGGGGGTGCTCACCCTCTGGTCGATGTGGGTCCTACCACCCCAGTATAGTGACGGGGACACTGTACTGAAACAAGCACAGTCTTTCAGATGAGATGATAAACCGAGGTCCTGACTCTCTGTGGTCATTAAATCCCAATGCCAAATTTGTCCATGGCTTCCTAACATCCCCATTCTCTGATTGGCTTCATCACTCTGTCTCCTCTCCACCAAATAAAGCTGGTGTGTGGTGAGCGTTCTGCCGCAAGATGGCTGGTGGATGCTGCACTCTAGTGGCGGTTGAGGAGATTCCCCGACCGTGTAAAAGCGACTTTGAGAGTCTTTGATAAAGCGCTATATAAATGTAATGAATTATTTATACTTCACATTGAAAAGAGAAAATGTGTTTATTGTAAAACAGGGAATCTTGCACTTGGTGGCAAAGCTGTCCAGTCTTCCACATATGAATTATCAGAAGCTCAAAAGGCTATCGATGACAACAGGAATCCAATTTTCAGTATTGGGTCATGTAGTGCAACTACTGAGGAAAAGAACCCCTGGTGGAGAGTTGACTTGTTCCATGTCTTCAAGATAATCAGGGTTAGCATCACTAATCGTGGAGATTGTTGTGCATGGAGGATAAATGGTGTTCAGATCCGTATCGGCAACAGCCTGGAAAATAATGGCAACAATAATGTTCTGTAAGTATTGCCTCTCTTTTAATAGTTGCAAGAATGGTTAGAAATTGAGTAAATTTTAAATCTGTACCTGTATAAACGGTGTCTCTTCACAGAGCTGCAACTGTTGACAACATCCCAGCTGGAGCTATGAAATCATTTGCATTTAATCCTGTTGAGGGGCGCTATGTCAACCTTTATATTCCTGGGCGCATCGAGAGTCTCACACTGTGTGAAGTTGAGGTGTTTGCAGGTAAGAGACAGACAGGGAGATGACTGTAATGCAACTATTTATTAAGTTGGCTTGAGAAAGCCAACTTAGTGATATTGTATCTAAACTTATTATTATTATTATTATTATTATTATTATTCTTCTTACCTAAAATTCTCAATGCATCTCCTCCTAGAGCTTTAAAGCTACAACCACTAAACTCTGCTCAGACTTCAGACCTGTTCTGACTTGAGTTGCTATCCCTTTTCAGACTGATCAGACTTATGATTTTTGATAAAACTGAAGATTAAAGTCATAAAATCTCCATAGACTTTCACTAATGAAGTGAAAACTGAATTTTAGATAGAGCGTCCACTCCATCTGTTGGTAACATCACAACATTACACCTGATATATAATACATTTCAATACAGTATGTGTGAACATGTCCATTCCAATGGGCATGCATTTTATTTTTTTAAATCCTGAAAAAAAACTTGCAGGTCTACAATCGATTTTTTACTTTAATTAGTAAGTTAAATCTCTCTATTTTACATTCATAATATCACAAAATTACACCCCTGTCAGTGAGAGCACTGAAGTTTGAACGAATCAGAGCGCTGCAATTCAAAGCCTCAAAGCTTTTCAAAGACGCCATTACTGCTGGAGAGAGAGATCATAATCTCCTAAAATAGATTTATGTGAGAGAGTTTATGATCAAACGGAAATTGTTTCCGATTATCAAGTAACCGCTGCAGCGTGTTTCCTTGAAGATTTATGCACTTATATGGCCAAATTGTGACTCTCATTCGTCTTTACTCGGCAAAGGAGTACATTACTATGGGGAAGGTAAGTGAAGTTTAAACGCGCGTCCTCCTGGACTTGCGCCAAAGCATAACCGTCTAAGCACCTACGTTTATTTATAGCGCTCATTTATGTACTTTATTGCCGAATTCTGACTCTCGCTCGTGAGTCAATATACATTGGAAAAGGCTTCCCTGAGCAGCGCGCGCGCTGACTCTCTTCAAATGCAGCGTCTAACAGTCAAAGTTATTTATAACTAATTCTTGAGTATATAGTTACATTGTGTTAATTCTTTTATCTGCTTTTAACTAAAGTCTGACTCCTGTTCTCGAGTTCAAACGCGCTTCCTGAGCAGATTCGCTGATAGATCGATGTTTTGTGAACACTTAAACAGTAAATGAAATAAGATTTTTAAAGGATGCAAAAAACATGGCAGATCGATTCAAACTGTAAACTGCTTGAGATTAAAAAAAACTGCATTACTCTGCTGCATTACATGAGCAGGAATTATTTAAAAAATACTAATATTTAAGTTATTTTGTTTCCCATGGAGGAAGGCTTTATACAAATATTACATTGCGTTGATTCCTTTATCTGCTATAATTGCCGTGTTGAACTGAAGTCTGACATGGCAGATCGAGTCAATCTGAAAACTGCTTGAGATTAGAAAAAACTGCATTACTCTCCTCATTGTACTTTAGCAGCAGTGGCGTAGCCACGGGGGGGCCTGGGTGGGCCTGGGCCCCCTCATTTACATGTGCGGCCCCCTCAGATTTTCAATTGTTTAAAATCGCGACTGTGAAAACTAAATTGAAAACATTTACAGCTGCACAAGACGATCGCAACGCACCCCCACAGTCAACAATAGCGCGCTGCGTGTTACACTATAACCAGTCTGGCTGAATGGTTAAGGCGATGGACTAACAATCCAATGCGGTTTTCATGCGCAGGTTTGAATCCAGCCGTTTACGTTATTCTCAGGCCCCCTTAAAAATAAAATTCTTTTAGTATATATAAAAGGCTACATATAGTGTAACTGTGGTGTAACTGCAGTCTCTTTTGAAAGTGATTAGCCTATATTAATAATGCTTAATTACAGCTTTAAAATAGAAATAAAACAAAGTATTATTCACAGTATCATATATATATATATATATATACACACACACACACACCTCTATACATATTATATATATATATATATATATATATACATACACATCTATTTAGTATATATAAAAGGCTACATATACATGCAGTGTAACTGCAGTCTCTTTTGAAAGTGATTAGCCTATACTAATAATGCTTAATTACAGCTTTAAAATAGAAATTAAACAAAGTATTTTTCGCATTAGTGAAAACTGACCGTTAAAAGCCAAGGATGTAATTAAACCGTAAACATTTTTTTAAACTAATTACAATTTTCCAACACTTTGGGGATCAAAAAGCATAATTATAACTTTTTTTTAAATTTAAACTCTCAAAACTTTTTAAGCTAATTAACGATAAATCTTGCTAACAATATGCTAATTCAGCAAATTCTTGCCAGCAACATGCTTATTTATGTTAAATGTTGCTAATGACTTCAGAATTCATACTAAATCTTGCTAGCAACAAGATAATTAACATTAAATATTGCTAGCAAAATTGATCATCAATTGATTAAAGATTAAATTATGATCAAAGAACATAACGACACCTTAGTAACTGCCTAGAAACAACGCAAGGCAATAACTAACAAGAGTATATATGCTCAAGATCTAATTCTTTCCATCTATCCATCTGTAAACTTTCAAAACTTTTTAAGCTTTTACAAATAAATTTAACTTTCAGGCTAGGCTTTCTCAAGCCAACTGAAGTTTATATCATAAACTTCCTCTATCTAGTTAATGTGTGTTGGTTTTGTTAACAGACGCACCACTATACTTTTGTGTTCCAAGTAAGTGTTCTTTATTCATTTGGTAACCAATAAGGGATAATGCATGTCAAGACAGATATTGCAAAATAAAGTGTTTTGATCATTTATACTGGAATCATACTTCATCACATTAAAATGAGGAAAAGTTTATTCATTGTAAAACAGGGAATCTTGCACTTGGTGGCAAAGCTGTCCAGTCTTCCACATATGAATCATCAGGAGCTCAAAAGGCTATCGATGGCAACAGGAATCCAGTTTTCAGTCTTGGGTCATGTACTCATACTAATCGGGAAATAAACCCCTGGTGGAGAGTTGACTTGTTGGATGTGTTGAAGATAATCAGTGTTAGCATCACTAATCGTGGAGATTGTTGTGAAGAGAGAATAGATGGTGTTCAGATCCGTATCGGAGACAGCCTGGAAAATAATGGCAACAAAAATGTTCTGTAAGTATTGCCTCTTTTAATAGCTGCAAGAATGTTTAGAAATTGAGTAAATAAGACAAATCACTAATTTTAAACCCTCTGTTGCTGTCTCTTCACAGAGCTGCAACTGTTGACAACATCCCAGCTGGAGCTACAAAAACATTTGCATTTAATCCAGTTGAGGGGCGCTATGTCAACCTTTATAAACCTGGGAGCATTGGGTTTCTCACACTGTGTGAGGTTGAGGTGTTTGCAGGTAGTTTTTTTTTTTTTTTTTTTTTTTTTAGAGATGCACATGAAAAACATCTTTACTGTTTATACTAAGTGCATTTGCCTTTTTTCTGCTTTTGTTGCCAGATTAAGTGGAATGAGATGAAGTAACAACAGTCCTCTGATCCAATAAGCAAAATACCAAACTACTGTTTTCTGAGCTGTGACTGTTTCTTATACACAAATAAATTTGTACAGCTTTGCATGTGTTTGTTTCGGTTTCAAATAAGGCTCATCTGGATGTTCACAAGGTGTTGTAACATTACAAACACAAACAGCAGCATAGTGTCTGCCCAGATCTGGGCCACAACTTGCTGCTGCTTTTATTTCCGACGGTTTCGCTGACTGTGGTTTATGCATGCGCTGCCAGAGTTTTCGTGTTCGCTTTCGAAGTTTGTTTACGATTCTCAAATTTACGTTCGTCTTTCTCACTCAAAACTAACATGTGGGCAGGGCTTAACAAGGTTCGCTCTCATTGGCTAGTGACAGTTGGATTGGCTCCTTGAACCGGTAGTGGTTGATGCTTCAGTAGCGCAAATTTTGGTAGATGAATACACATGATATATCTGGATCTGCGGTTATACACACGAGATGAATCAACAGGATCAGCACGAGGCCTCAGCATCCTCCTCGTTAGGACATTC
This sequence comes from Rhodeus uyekii, assembly GCA_037043235.1. Classification (NCBI taxonomy): domain Eukaryota; kingdom Metazoa; phylum Chordata; class Actinopteri; order Cypriniformes; family Acheilognathidae; genus Rhodeus; species Rhodeus uyekii. Next base: position 165,829 of record JAWRVZ010000247.1, on the reverse strand, counting down.
GAGGCAGCTTGAGGTAAGTTAGGCATTTTTTGTCATGCATAAAAGTATTATTACTTATGTGTTTTGAGTACTTTGCTCTTTTCCCCACAACGTTTGTATTATAACCCAGCATATGCACTATTCAAGAATGTTACATGTATTTTTAGAAAAGCTCTCAGACTGATGTTTATTCTGCAGCAAGGCTCAAATGTTGGAGCAGCAGATGCTGCCTCAGCTTTACGTAACATCGTAGAGGTGCTGAACCGTTCGCTGGGTAAAACCAGCACGAGGCAGAGTCAGGGGCAGAGCGCGGGACTGAACAGTGGACCAAGAAATGGCCAGGTTTCAGTTTGCAATCATGACTGAAAACAATGATACTTGCTGTTTGCAATAATGTATTCACATGCTCTCATTGATCAGATCCTTTTATTTAAAATGACTTCCATTAGAGTAGCTTAAGCAGTCAGACACAGACATTATCACTTACACACACTCTCTCTCACATACTTTTTAGTAGTAGTGAGAGATAAATAAGAGGTCCACTGAGTTCCTGATAAACAGTACTGGTTGTATTTCTATGTTCAGTTACTTTTTTTTTTTTCTTCATCTTTTGCAGGTCTTTCCCAGGATTCTTCAAGCGTGGGGCCAAAAGGCGTATACCCAGCTGTAACAAACAGGCCATGTTGAGTAAATGTTGGAAGCCTTTTGTGTTTTCAGCATGTCTTTTTAAATAAAAATTCAGAGATTACCCCTTCACCAGCTGAGGAGCTGCAACTCATGCAGGCTGGGTTGGGAAAGTGAAATCTCTGTGATTCAAGATTTGACTCATTCAGAGGTGATGCATAGAATATTTATTCATGGATAATGGAATAGCTTTATTTCTTGCAATTTTAAATTAAATATGGATTTTAGGTTTCAAGCTTGTTTTGCAACGCCTACCCAAAAATGAGGTCAGCATCTGGAGGATGGCTGCTCTACAAGACAACAGGTATGTGATGCACTAAGCATAAGTTACTAGGTTCAGAATATCTCACAAGTAGTAAGGATGGGGCACCAAGTGCCAAAATGATTTATTGCTTTGACCTTTTTTGACCTCGACCACCCACGTCGTTCCCCTCCCCCACCCCCCGGAAGTAGAGAGCCCCCGTCAACGTGACCTTTGGCCTATGTTATCCTCCGGGGTCAATGAAGGCCTCTGACCTTTGAATATTTATGGTCGCAGATGTTGTTGTATGACATGAGATATGTGCCGTGAATAATTTGAGCGTTGATTTATGTGTGAAGTTTGAGAAAGGGTATTTGTGTTTCTCGAGAAGGTTTTTGACCTCTGACACCGGGGATCTCATCCGTAGACCATGTGTTGGCATTCCTCCACAGTGCATGGGCCAGTGGGGGTTTTATGGTGGGGTGTGCAAGCATCTCTATGAGCAAGGGAGAAAAAGAAGAATCTAATGAGGAATGAGAAGGATTGAAATAAAAGAAATGAACAAGTGTATCTTTTATATTAATAACATATGAGTGCATCACACACACACACACACACACAAAGTCACACAATCACACACACACACACACAAAGTCACACAATCACACACACACACACACACACACACACACACAATCAGACACACACACACACACACACACACAATCAGACACACACACACACACACACACACACACAATCAGACACACACAATTAAAATAACTGATTATAAATTAAATGATTAATTTAAACATACTTAAACATAGTGGTGTTTATACTTTAGCTAAATGTCATATAAATACTAAATAAATAAATATTAAGTCATCTTACATCTTCCATGTGGTGTAGGGGTATTCACGCGTCGCTGTCTAAACCATGAATGAATTGATTGCAAAATACCAATAAGTTTAAGTAGAAATATAAAAATCTCCCTGACTGTCTCTCAAAAGAGCTGTAGTGTGAGATGCAGGCAGAATGCTGCCGGTCCCCAAGCAGTGGGAGGGGAGGGGGAGACACACACACACACACACAAACACAAACAGGGAAAACACAGACTGTCTCCAACATGGATCTTTAAGGCTTAAATATGACTTTTTTAAGATTAAATAGAATGAAATCTTTAAAGTTAAAATCAAATAAATATTTTATATCTCAAAAATATCTTATATCTTATATATATATATATATATATATATATATATATATATATTTATATCTATCTATATCTTATATATCTTATATCTTTACCAGCTCATCTATGGTTAAAATCAAATAAATATTTTATATCTGATCTATGGTTTAAATGATCTGATTAAACAATGTATATTTTGTATTAATAACAATATTGTATTAATAACAATGAGTGTCACACATGCATGCATGCATGCATACGCACACACAAACACACACACACACACGCACGCACAAACACATATATAAAAGTAATCTCATACATTGTGAGAGAAGTTCAGTGATTCCTTATTTAAGTTGACTCTTTAAAGAAATACAGTTTGGTTCCTTTAGGAAACGCTCACCAAATGGTAATGTCCGGGTCTCTTTGAAGCTCATCTTTCACATCCGTATATGTGGGAAACACGATCATTGACGGTCGGGTTCAACAAAGTTTAACAGTTGTATCCCTCATCAATTCATTAGTTACGGTCATCAAATTGTCACGCTCGATGTTGAAATAACATTCAAAACACATTTGTTACGATCGTTTAAGCTAAAAACAACAGTTGTAATTACCGTGCTCTCATGTGCTCACTGTAGGAAAACAGACTCATTATACGTTGTAAAAAAAACCTCGACACATGGGGATTTATCACACGCCAGCTGACGCACACGAGGACTGAAGCAAAGAACACTGAGGACACCTGCCGGTCACTGGTGGTATCAACACACTGTCTGCGCTAACTAAACTCTGATAAAACTAAAGATGTAATTTAAAAATGTACCATTCTATCTGCTTAATCCTAATTCTAATAGATCTGAGTAGAAAATGGTATACTGTTAAAACAGATCAATGAATGTTTATACTATTTGATCATCGTTATTAATGTAAAACAAGTACAAATATTTTAAAGCTTGGAAATATTCTAAATTCTATAATTTACTATGCAGTAGTAAAAAACAATACAAGTTTGGTCTATTTAAACCACATTAAACCCGGTGTTTAAACCAATACAAGTCATATCTATTCATATTCTTCATTTAGCTAATTTTATATTCTAGCTGTAACATCCTTTCAAACTCTGTTAATTTCATGGGTCATAATATAAGGATTTTAACATATAACATATCATTAAATTATATAAACCAAATTATTTTATTTTCTCATATGTTTTTCTCTTAAAAGATTAGTTTAACATCTGGTTTATGGCCTCCGGGGGTGATGGGAAAACAGACCCCCCCTCCCTCAGCCCGGGGACTGTTTAAAAACAGAGAGCCCGAAATTGCCGTTCTTTTTCGACGCTCATAGCCTTATAGTCTTCATCATCATCAGCGCACAATAATGGCCTATCCTCATGGTGAGTACTTTTTTTTTATCTATTTACTTGTTAAAAAACTGTTTAGATATAACTTTGGTTTTGTGCATGTCGATTCGTCATTTACTAAAAACACGCTAAAGTCATGGTTTATAATTAAAATGAAGCATTAAGTTTAATAGACGATTTGTAATATATTGTTTATGTATGCAATCGAGGTGTGCTATATATATATATATCTAATATAGGATATATAGAGATTTTTTTATTTTTGGCGAAAGTTACTCCAGGCCTGGCGTAACTTTGGTTTTGTGCATGTTGATTCATCATTTACTAAAAACATGCTATAGTCATGTTTTACGTTTAAAATTAACCATTTTTAATAGACGGTCTGTAATATATTGTTTATCTATGTGATCGAGGTCTGCTATATATATATAATATAGGATATATATATAGATCTTTTTATTTTTGGCGAAAGTTAGTTTTTGAATCATTAGAGTATTCTCCAGGCCAGGCGTAACTTTGGTTTTGTGCATGTTGATTCGTCATTTACTAAAAACACGCTAAAGTCATGTTTAGCGTTTAAAATGAAGCATTAAGTTTAATTAAGTTTAAGACGGTCTGTAATATATTGTTTATGTATGTGATCGATGTGTGGTATATATCTATCATAGGATATATATATAGATTTTTTTTTATTTTGACGAAAGTTAGTTTTTGAATCATTAGAATATTCTTACCGACTGCATGGCTGTTTCCTTGCACCAACTTCGTTTTTGACCACCAGATGGGGCCATTTCTATATCTGATGATTTGAATGTATGTATGTACCCTTCCAAAACATAATTCCACAGAGCCTGAAACATTCATTATTATGTCTCTCGACGTCTGTTTGTGAAGTTTAGCTCCGTTAGCATGTGGTGGTTATACTTCCTCTGAATACGATGCATTTATATTTTATTTCACTCTAACAGGTATTTGTCTGTCTTAGATTCAAGCCTGGAACTGTTTGCCTTTGAGGCTATTGATCAGTGTAAGTGTGGAATACTATTTTATACTATACTCTTTATATATATATATATATATTTAAAAGTTAAATATGGCATATGCTTTCATTTGCAGTAGCGACTCCCACGATCGTCATTGATGACACCGATGACGGTAATATCCATATATAAAGAATTTGATAGATCTAAATGTTCATATATTTAAAAAGTTAAATGTCATATATTTAAAAAGTTAAATGTCATATGTTTTAATTTGCAGTAGCGACTCCCACGATCGTCATTGATGACACCGATGACGGTAATATCCATATATAACGTATTTGATAGATCTAAATGCTCATATATTTAAAAAGTTAAATATGTCATATGTTTTAATTTGCAGTACCGGCTCCTACGATCAACATAGATGACTCCGATGACGGTAAAATACATTAATCTTCAGTAATATCCATATATGATGAATTTTGATAGATCTAAACATCCTTGTTCTTTTAGATCTCATACATCTCGTCACCCAACCAGGATTTATTGATTTAACTGCTGAAGGACCCAGTGATCGCAATCCACCGTCGAGAAAGAGGCGAAACAGCGACAGGTCCGAATGTGAAACTATCAGCTACGAAGAGCCTAGGAGACGCAAAATCAACTCCGCCGTTGAAGCGGGACCATCGAAAGATAATATTGGTGAGAATAACGGTCTTCATTTATATGTGCGATTGTTTACGGTTTTATTTATTTAGGTTTTAATTATTATTTAACTATGTATTTATCATGTTTTATATTTATCATGTTTGCTGATTTATATTTACTATAGATTTTTATTACCGTTTTAATTGTTCAACTTTTAATGCATTTTAGTTTGTTTTATTTATTTTAAAATTATATAAAACTCTGAGATCACGCTATACGCTTCACAACTTTAAATCGTTGTTTCTTATCCAGACACGGGCAGTAGGGGGACGGATGACTTGACGATCTGGACCGACTCTCAGTTGAATGCTTGGGAGCGTTCATCGTGGACAAACGATAGAGACGCCGACGACGAGGCCTCAGTCAGAGGTCGACAAACGCCGTATCCTTTTAATCAACCGGCTCCTGAAGAAGAAGGCGTGGGAGAAGGCGAGGAGGAAGGCGGACCCCGACCAGAGATTCATGCGACTGATAGTAGGCTAGATAGACGGATTGAAGGGGTTCAAAATAGGCAGGACGCATACTTCAACTCGCTTAGCGAGGACATTAACAGTTTAAGGGTCATTTTATGTAATCACCAACAGACCATAGAGGATATTCTCCATAGATTCCAATCAATCACGATTGCGAATTTTACAGATGTTAGTGGTACATTACATGAAGAACTAAGAGAAAGACGTTTAATAGTGACGCTCCTCTGTGCGTTAAACAGCAGTATAACCCAAAGACGTAGTTAAAAATTTCTGTCTACATACTTTGTGGTTGTAATACCTTTTTTCGTACTATATCACGTTTTGGTTTTTATACAATGTGTGTTCGAAGTGGTTTGCATTATGTTTGAAATGTATTCATCATTATAATTTTGTAGATGTGGGTTTTGTGATTTTTGTGGTAACCATTAATTTGTCCTAAAATAAAATTAAAATGGATGGTAAGAAATGTTCTAGCGTAGACGGTACACATGGCTGTCATTCAGATCAAACTCTTTCAGACTTGTTACAGAGTGCTATTGAAACACAGATTGTGAGACCCCATTTTATGTGTGATACTTTACAGCAGGCGATAAATATGTTCCCCGGTTCTGACGAAACATCTTTTAACATTGTACCATTACAAGATACCTCACATTTGGTCATTTTAGAATCGAATATTGATCGTATCCAAAATATTGATTTGTGTGACCGAATACAAACTGAGTTATTAAATACACATTGCAACGGTGAAGTACAAGATGGTAGTGGTTTAAATAAGAGACCTGTGACGGTATTTAGCGGTGCAACTCATCCAACAGGTACTGATCAACCATCGACTAGTACAACTGACCCCCCTAGAGGTGATGATCGGCCATCAACCAGCAACGGTGAGGCCCCCGCAGGTACATCGACATTCAGTCACGTCGACATTGATTCTTTGATTCGTGAGGGTGGGGCTATAAACGGGTATCAAGTTTTACCGAGACCTCGTTTTAACAGCGTGCAATTGAGAAAGACTATGAATCTGAGAGAGATTAACTCGACAGATTTGGCAGCGTACCACATTTTTTTGCACGAAGCTCTTAGTGAAATGGTAACGGTTGCTAAACTTTACCGGCGATAACGGCGTGATAAATATGAGCTTGACATCGCCTAGCCTGAAATCCCCCGTTAATGTTATTTTAACCTCGGGAAATGGTTACGATGTTAATCTTTTTGCCGATCAAATTGAAAAAATTATGCAGAGCGACGATCACCTCTTGTCGGATGATGCGCTCGAGATCGGGGCTACCGTAGCCATGAACAGACAAGGAGGCGGGCAACGTCGTAAACTAACGATTTGGCCCTTGACCAAGTGATCAAAAGAAAAAAGATGAGTTTATTTGCCCCCACAAACATTTCAAATAATTTATGCTTCTCTATCTGTCTAGCCCATTTTCTCGATCCGCAATTACCCGAAAGCGAGTTAGAAAGCCAGGCAGCCATCATCCAAAGAAATGCCGGCTTCTCGATCCAAGACAAAATTGGTCTTAACGACCTCGCGACGTTTGAACGTCTCCTAGACATCAAAGTTGTCGTTTTTTACAGGACAACCGCAGGGGGTTTAGAAACTTACAAAAATCATGACGAGCCTCATGCAAAAACGGTATGTCTCTATCTGTACAATGATCATTACTATTTGATATTGAATTTAACAGCGTTTATCGGGACATCGTATGTCTGTGAATTTTGTTACAAAGGGTACTCAGACCGCCGAAATCACTATTGTAAACATGTGTGCAACGTTTGTTTCGACGTTGATTGTTACCGATTTCCTAAAAGAATCATTCGTTGTCAAGACTGTTTACGGTATTGTAATTTGAGCTACTGTTACGAGATGCACAAAAAACCACCCCCTGGCAAGGATAGACCATCGTGCGATGTTCTAAAATTTTGTACGCAATGTAACAGACGGTACACAGTTACAGGTGGCGGTGCGAGACAGCAACACAAATGCGCACCAGTCCGCTGCGCCCATTGCGCCGAAGATCTAGCAGGTCTAGGGTCACATCAGTGTTTCATATCGCCCATAATCCCCAAATTCCCTAGTAGGAAATATATTTTCTACGATTTTGAAACGCGTTATGAAAATGGGAAACACGTGGCTAATTTTGTTTGCGCAATCACTTTTAAAGGTACGAAATTTGTGGCAGAAGGCAGCGACTGCATCGCTCGTCTGATTACGAGATTCAGACAACCCCGATACAAAGGGTACTGCTTCATAGCGCATTACGCGTCCAGATTTGACTCCTTTCTAATTCTGGAGTATTTCTGCAACGCCGGCCTTATGCTCGACATCATAATGCAGGGATGTAAGTTAATCTTTATGTACGATGATGTTTTTGACCAGAGATATATAGACAGCTACTCTTTCATCCCGATGGCTCTGTCTAAGATGCCTGCTGCGCTAAACTTGACAACGATGGAAAAAGGATACTTTCCCCATCATTTCAACAGGCTCGAAAACGAAAATTATATCGGACCATACCCCGACAAAGAGTTTTACGGGTTTGACAACATGTCCGATAAAGATCAGGCCAAATTTGACGCGTGGTACAGCACCGTTGCCGGTAATGTATTTAACTTCAAGTATGAGTTACGCTCATACTGCGTTAACGACGTTTTTTTATTACGTGAAGCGTGTATGAAATACAGAGAAGCCTTCATAGAATATACCGAACTCGACCCGTTCAACTTTACTACTCTCCCTAGCTGTTGCATGGGCGTCTTTAAATCACACTACCTCGACAGAGGGACGTTGGCTCTAACGCATAATAACGCGTACGTCCAACAGAGTAAGACTTACTCCAACGTTTCGATCGAATGGCTCGAGTTTTTAAAAAAGACTCGAAACGTCGACATTCACCATGCTTTAAACCATGGTGAAGTGTCAATCGGTAGTTACTTTTTAGACGGGTACTACGAGCAGGACGGCGTGAGGCATGGGTTGGAGTACAACGGATGCGTCCATCATGGTCATGACTGTCGGTTTGAACCCCACCAGACGCATCCCATGTCAGGTGTGCCCTATGGCGTTCTCAGGAGACAGTTTGACGATAAGTTAGAAATTCTGCAGAATGCTTATGGACTACAAATGGAGGTCATTTGGGACTGTGAATGGGGTAGGATGAAGCGGAGCGACCCCTCGGTGATGGAATTTATGAGCACTTATTCAGCTCCCGAAAGACTGAAGCCACGAGAGGCTCTGTTTGGCGGACGAACTAATGCTTATAAACTCTACCACAAAGTGGCCGATGGTGAGCGAATAAGCTACGTTGATTTTACGAGTTTATATCCTTTCTGCCAGGCCAGGAAAAGCTATCCGATCGGTCACCCGCAGATCATTTTCAACGATTTTCAACCGATTGAAAATTACTACGGGTTGATCAAAGCCACCGTTTATCCACCCCGCGGGTTATTACACCCGGTTCTCCCTTACAGATGCGGCGGGAAACTCATGTTCCCTTTATGCCGAACCTGCGCGGATGAGCAAAATCAGACGACGAACTGTACCCACACGGATGATGAGAGAGCTCTCTCAGGTTGCTGGGTCAGTATCGAGCTTTTAAAAGCGGTAGAGAAGGGCTATGCGATAGCCAGGATAGATGAAGTTTGGCATTTTCCGCAACAGTCAGATACGTTGTTTTGCGAATATGTGAAGACATTTTTGCGTTTGAAACAACAAGCATCGGGGTATCCGTCAAACGTGGTCACGCGTGCCAACAAAGAGACTTACATTCGTGAGTATTTTGAAAAAGAGGGGATTCACCTCGACCCCGATAAGATCTGTCATAACCCGGCGCAGAGAGCGATCAACAAGTTATTGCTAAACACGCTCTGGGGAAGATTCTCTATGCGTGAAAATTTACCTCATACCATGCTTGTGAATGACCCCGAAGATTTCACCAGAATCGTATTTGGTAAAACCGACGGCTTGAAATATTTCAGTTTCGTCACAGACGATGTAGCTATCGTGCAACATTGTAGTCCCAAAGACGACGTTCGTGAGACTCGTGACATTAACGTGTTTATAGGCGCGTTTACAACGGCTCACGCAAGACTTGAATTGTACAATCTTATGGATCGACTAGGCGATCGATTGTTATACTCAGACACCGATAGCGTTATATTTGTGTCTAGGGATGGAGACTGGATGCCGCCTCTAGGGGATCATTTGGGTGAGTTGACAAACAAATTAGATGATGGGGACTATATCACAGAGTTTTGCTCTAGCGGCCCGAAATCTTACGGCTATCGCACCGCTAAAGGAAAAACCTGCATGAAAGCGAAGGGTATAACTCTGAACGCTAAAAATTCCAAATCTATCCGATTAGATACTCTGATTGGTCTGGTTGACAGCCATGTGACATCTCGCGACAACTCAGACTATATCCTGGCCCACTCTGAAAACATTGTTAGGAGTAAAAAGACTCTCACTTTACACAACAAATCAGTCGTTAAAAAGTTTAAGGTGGTGTACAATAAACGCAGACTTTTGCATGATTTCACCACTCTTCCTTATGGCTACTGATCTGACAATGCACAGGGGGTTGCGGGATGCATCTGATTTTGATTTCAGACTTCAACATCCATTTTCGTGTGTAATAAGTGGTCCTTCGAATTCTGGAAAATCTTTTTTTGTAAAACAGCTGTTGGAAAATGGTCTAGATTTGATTTCTAAAAAAATTTAAAACATTGTTTATATTTACGATTGCTGGCAACCTCTGTATGATGAATTGCTTAAATTGTGTGACATTAAATTTGTTGAAGGAATACCTCAGAGTCTGAATGATGATAATTTATTACCCGTCAACAAAACTAATCTTCTGATTCTCGATGACCTGATGCGTGACGCGAGCGGAAACTCTGAGATTGAAAAGGTCTTTACACAATATGTTCATCACCGTAATCTCAGTGCTATTTACATAGTACAGAATTTATTTGTTCAAGGCAAATCGAGCAGAACCATCAGCTTGAACACCAATTATTTAATTTTGTTTAAAAACCCACGGGATGCCAATCAAGTAGCGGTGCTAGGACGTCAAATGTATCCTGGAAATGGAAAATACTTTATGGAGTGTTATCACGACGCGACCAGTTATCCTTTCGGCTATTTAATGATAGACTATAAAGCAAAAACTCCTGAGCAATATCGCCTCAGAACAGGATTGCTCGCCGACCGCCAAGTGGTTTATCTCCAGAAAAAAAGAAGAGTGTGAAAAGACTACAGTCATGTCTGACAGACTTTGTAAACAACTACCTCTGTTAAAACTGCTACATAAAGCAAAACCTAAAGAACGGCGGCTTATTTTACTATCGGCATCCAACGAGCTCATCTTGGCCCTTTGTGAAGTGGCGCTTAATATACTCTATGGTACTATTCCGTTAGACCCTGGACAATATAGAAAACTGAAAAGGAGCAAGGCCGAGATTAAATTTGTCGCCGATAAAAAAAAAATCGCCATATCGTCCAAGAAGAAGCTCATCAATCAGTCGGGAGGATTTCTTTTACCGCTCCTAAGCGTCGCTGTGCCTTTTATTTCCAGCTTAATAGCATCTAGCCGGAGCTAAGGATGGAATATGCCGAGAAAATGTATTTAGTACCGCACCAGCAAATGGAAATATTGAAATCTGGAAATACTCGTGAGAATATTCAACAGGTCGTAGAGAATGATCTTGACACGGCCATAAGAAATATTTTACGCAGGACTGATTTGGACCAACACGAAAAAGCTAAACTTTACGCAAATACACTGACCAGATTTTTAACAATCGTTAAACAAGGCGATCGGGAGAGTAATGTTTTAACGCTGTCGCTACCGCATCCCGACGTCGTTCATAAAACGCCCGAACAGCATGCTACTAATATCGTCGACGATAGAAATACAGGCGACATCGTGGGGGAAGTTCTGAAGAATGTACCATCGAGAAGTTTGAAAAACAGCAGATACATATTAGACAAAATGTCTAACGACAAAGGTATCGCTGGATGGAACGAGGCTGGGGAGTTTGTTTTCAAGGGTAGTGCTATACCGGGATCACACATGCTGGATCTGCTAAAAAGTGTCACAGCGCCACAAAAAGTTCGGGATGACCGGAGACCATTAGGATGGACAGAGTTTCTACAAGCTTTTGGTGAATTAAACATACCGTCTTCTACTGTACCTAATCAACATGTTAGACGTATGATTAATTCTTTAAAGACTAATCCTGTTACTGCTACAGCGGCGCATGTAGCTCCTAAAAAAACAAACAAATACCCGCGCTCTCTAAAGACTATGGAACCTGAGTTTAAATCGCCAACTGTTGACCGAAGACAATGGCTAGAGTTTTAACATGTTCTCATTTTCTTGCTTTATTTGTTTAAGTTTTGAATCGTGAGATGTTGCATGTACTTGCCTACTGATTTAAATATGAAATAAAAGAGTGAAAAGATTATGTTTTTAAGACTTTTTATTTATTTATCAATCAAACACATATCAAATACTCAATAACAGTTCATAGAAGTATTACACGTCTGCACAGTATGAATACACAAAGACGATTTATCATTACATCCATAGGGTCTTAATTTTTTTACAAAGAGAGATACCATTTTATCGTTTTTAATGTAATCATCAGTATACAGTTTCATTACATTCTCATAGTCACACCCCCTGTCTAAATGATACAGAAAAAATACGCAGTGTTGACCACAAACGTCTGATGTAAAATCCTGAACGCGTTTGTCTGAATATAACACGCTCGCAGCATTGGTTGCTAGAAAGTTTTTAATGCTGGTTGGAAAGCGATCGCTGTCGGGGGGATTACCGAAGCTGTCGAAAAAACAAGCGGGAGACTCTTGAGATAAATAAACACCAAGCCAATGCTCACCCGGAAGATTGGAAGGATGTGTGTTAATTATACACATTGCCGGTAAGCTTCTTAATGCTCTTTCGGGTAGCTGATCGCTCGGGAGAACTCCGAGAAAATTAGTGTTACATGTAATTCTATCCATGATCGCCGTGAGCTCCACGGTATTCATTTCAGTAGTAGTCGACTAGCACCTGTCTACGGTTAGACACTTCGATGATGCTATCGAATACCGCATAAACGATTAAATTAATAGTATGCGGCAGGGGTTGTCTGAAACGGGCTTCAAGCCGGATATTTCCCGACTTAACGAGAGAAACGTGTTGACCGCAATCTTCGTCAGGCGCGAGGTTGAACGCGTAAAGCGTGTATCCGTTCAGAAAATCTTCTCTATCGATAGAGAGTGCGTGGTTTTTAAGATGTCTTCCGGATGCGATTGCCAGCTGGTAAAATTCGCGCACAGCCGACCCTGCTCCAAACTCGGGCTGTAGAGGTTTGGCAGGGAATTGTTGACCGTCAACGTAGACTGCTAGGAACTCCAAATCGTAGTGATTGAACGTGAAGGGGTTTTTATCATAGGAACCTGTGAACGCGTCGTTATCCACCATACCCAGGACAATAGATTTGGGGAGTGTTCCTAAAAACAAGTTTTCTTGATTTGAAACGCGTGATCCCGCAGGTATAGAAAAGTTTTTTAGACAGACCCGATCTATGGGATACTTGGCCGTAGCTGAGAGTAGTGCTTGGGCATGTCCCAGTCTCACGGATGGTGACACAGTCACTTTCTTGACAAATAGTGACGCGGACAGTATATTTAATTTGTAAGCAACGTCATCGCACCTCATCAGACAGAATTCGTCTTTGCCTCTAATCATTCGTACTTTAATATCGACACCATTTAGCATCAATTTTTCTTGGAAGAAAATATCACTGTGAATAGGCGCCAACAGTTCCACCACCTTGCTCCCGCTCGTGTAGAGAGATCTCTTTGTCAACCCTCGGTTACGCCCGACGGGGTCGTTAACGTCGGTGTGAGAGGCCGTGTCCTTGTAAAACAGTCCGGCGGAGAAAAGTGTCTCCAGAGCCTCTTTGCTGTAGTTGATAAGACTCTCGATGATACAGCGATAGGGATGTGTGCTGGAGCTCTGAGATATCAATCGATCGCCAAGGCTTACATCAACTTGTGAAAATATAGTGGCGCCGGGGTAGTTTATTAGGGCTACTTTCGCTGGATCTGCGATGTCGGCTCCGTTAGGTTTTGTGATTTTAAGACGGAGATACAACAGCGTGTTATTTAGATCCACATAATCTTCGCCGGTCCCTGGTATGAAAAACTCCAACGGCGAAGAGTCGGATATAGCCGATAATGGTGGTACTTCTAAATAACTGTTTTTCTCAATAACTGTCTGCGTCAGCGGTACAGTGAATAAATCCAACTCGGACTTAATACATTCTCCCGACATACGATGCAGTAAAGCCATGTTAGAATATGGTTTTTACAGCTCTTTTAACAGTCACTTTTCGCTTCACAGGCGTCTTACGTCTTTTCCGTGTGACTGTGCGCTTCTTGGACGCAGGCTTTGTTTTCTTTACCGTATAACCACGCCTCCTTATACCTGGCGGTTTAGATATTCTCCTGCGGGGCATTACCATCAACCCTGAACCGTCTTGAGTTTTAGTATTTTCGTTATAGCTCCTAGACAACGCATTCGATACAACGTCGGTTACAATATTTTTAGCAGCCGATTTTAGGTGGGGTTTAGCGATGCTGAATCCTCTTTTTAAGAGCGGTATGGCCATCCTAAACAATCCTCTGAAAATTCCTCCTAGCCCCGCCCCATACATAGCTGCTCCGCCTGCGTATCCGGGCATGCCACCTCCGGCCTGGTTTTGGTAATAGTTGACATAATCGGCTGTATTCGTGTCTCGTGGAATATAATAACTCATTTTCTTTTTTCTTTTCTTTTCAAAGAATAGAATGTTTTGTTGGTTTAAAGTGTAGTTTTACGATGACTTTCCCGTAAGAAAACGGTACGTCGCGGTTTCCGTCGTCCTTCACCTGTATGGATATCTCACTGATGTTCGATTTATTAACCGACACGTAATGTGGTCTGTCGTATCTAACACTGACGATCTTGTTATTCTCACCAGCTATATGTACACATCTTAATAACGGGACGTGATGATCTCCAACTGATTGATATTCTATAATATCGGTGTAAATATACATGGTGTAGAACGCCCCGCGTATGTCGGCTTGATATGGGGCATACGTCATAGGCATGGATAGATCCCCGACAGCGTCAGAAGGTTGGCTACCGCTTACTAAGGGCACACCCGGCTTGAGCCCTAAAATAATAGCTAACTTCCCGTAAAATGTCAATGACGTCTTCGTAGGGGCTTTCAAAAAGACTTTGTTTTTAACGGTGTCAAAGCCGAGACTGACCTTCAACGACACGTTAGCGTTAATCTCACTAATCAGTGAAAGAACACCGTCGTAATATCCGTTTTTTAAATGTTTATTTTCTTTAATATACATGGCAGGTTTCTCGCTATCTGGCAAAGATGCTGCAGAGGGCGTTGTTGGTGATAATTGAGCGTATTTGACCCTGAAAAGGGAATCAGCCTCACTAAACGTATACCATGACACAGGATATTCGATTTCGCACAATCCAACTTGCCAGCGCCCTTTTAGGTTTATAGATTTCGCTAACCTTGTTGTATAGGTAGAAATGGTATTGTTAGGATAAACATCCAAAGAAGCGTTGCACGGGAGTGTAACATAGAAGCCGTGGTCCTCCATGGTAAGCATTTAACAGAATGATATAAACCGGCTCTGTTTACAGTCTTTAAGGCGTTTTCAAGTCCGCCAGATCTTTTTTGTCTATATAGCTGTTAAATTTTGAAGGCCAACCTAACCACTTCACCAAAACAAGAGTGGATCGTCCTTGTTTTTTCTCTCCTAAAATCTTTTCCACCTTAAAAGACTTGTTTTTGCTCACAATAATTTTTTGTAACTCTTCTTCGTAAAAAGTACCCTCGATGACTTCGCTGTCGTAATCAGACAGACGATAGACAGGTGGTTGACGAGGTATACATGCCGATATAGTGAAAAATTCTTCTGTGTAGTTCTGCTCATAACCTTTGGCGAACGGCCCTCGCACTTTTGAAATTCTAACGACGTCTCCGACTTTATATTTAAATATTGGCTTCTCGTTCTTCTTTATAGCACCGTACAAGTTTTGAAACACTACTGATTCGTTTTCTCTGTTGACGTCCACAGGTCTCATTCTAATGCTACGGTGATAACTCGAGTTGTATCCTTGCATAATATCTTGTAAAACATCTATGTAACGTCGGGAATTTGTCGCCGTTAAAAATCGCCACATTCGACTTTTTAACGTTCTATTAAAGCGTTCCATGACGCTGGCTTTCAATTCAGTCGCAGTTGCAAAATGATGAATGTCGTGCTTTTTCATTACATCTTGAAAACGTTTGTTAAAAAATTCCTTTCCCTTGTCCGTTTGCAATTTCTGCGGTATCCTTCCCTCTTTGAGTATAGACTCAAATGCTTTAGTAACAACAGCTCCGGTCTTATTCTTTAGTATGCGCGTCCACGCATACTTGCTAAATACATCGATGCACGTCAGTAAATATTTATTATCATCATTTTCCTCGGAATACTCGGACATGTCAACAAGATCCGCTTAGAACTGCGTATCAATTCCGTATACCACGACTCTAGCACGCTTGTATTTCACAGGCGCTGTTCGGTGTAACGTGTACGCGTCCTCCCCAGCCAGCCATTCTGAAACTTGTTTATCGCTCAGAAGTATTCCGCTATCCTTTAGGACGCCATCTTTTAATCGTTTTTTACCGCCTAAACTACCAGGGTTGGAGGGTGTGTAGTAAACTTTTTTCATGAGCTCTGACATGATGCTGTTTCAACGCTAGCCAAAAGAATAATGCGTACAAGGTCTGTGTTTCAGTCTTTTATTAAATACAATAATGACGTTACAGCAGGTAGAAGAAATATTTTCAAACAGGGTACATAATGATGGCATGCTATAAGTAAAATTATACAGATCGATTAAATACGTAAGGTAAATCAATAATAATGACGTTACATAGTGTCTAGCCAGAAAAGAAAATTTCCACACAACAAAATGTCTACCTCTAGTATATAGTTAACCATTGTCTCAACGATTTTACAAATGTCAGGATCATCAGTATTTTTCGAAAGCAGCGTCACACACACATCCGTTACGTATGCACAAATACACACTATTTCGGTGACTCCTATCTCATCACTACAATCAGTCAACACGTCTAAAACTTTTCTTATCATAACACAGGGTGGATCATCGGTGTTAAGACAAATATTTATCAATTCGTTCCACGAATCCGATGTCCCTCTTATGATAGACATTTTATTTTTGAGATTTATCACACGTTTGGATTCCCCGGTACAATCATTTTCTGCGTTACAAGAGATATCGATGATCTTGTGCATCAGTCGTGACAACTGTCTTCGGTAATGGTCTTTAAACAGATAGTCTATGATGTTCTTTCGACTGCATACAGATCCCATGCTTGCAGAGTCTTGGTTACACGCCGGGGGTGAAAAGACTACCATGCCAGTGATCGACGCGTCGTAGACGATTTTCTTGCAAGACTGATCCAGAAGTCTGTCCCTGATTTCTTGTAGCTTTGCACCTATGAATGGCTCGTCTCTTAATTCATACAGAATAGCTCCGACGGTTCCTTGGATCCGGTGAAGATGGGTCTTTAAGCCGCAACGGCGTAGAGCGAGGGTTATAATGGTGCGAAGATCTGGCTTAAACAGTTTCTTGGTCAGTTCGTCAAAGTGTGAATCGAAAAAGTATGCAGGTGGTTCAAACAGACAGGAATGCTGGAGCTGACTTGGGTGATCAATAGCACAACCCTCGCAGTCTTCTTTCAGTTTAGCGTCGATGAGGCGTTGCAGTAGCACAACGATCGTGGCTTTTATAACTTTAAACCCAACATCGGTGAAACAGCCGTCCGTTGCGTCGAAACCTTCGTCGGTAGATGGTCCGGCAGCAGTAGACAGATCAGACAGGAAGCTCAGATTACGATAGCCGAGCTCGGTGCAGAATTTATCCAACCATCCTTTCTCTACCCTGGTATGTCCACGGTTTACTCCTGAAAAATGATCGGTAGCATTGTCATGAGGATGAGGATCAGGACAATCGCATTCGATGTCTGAATCCTTGTATTGTGACATGATGTATAAAATGTGGTGTGGGAATGGTCTGACTTACTCTGGTTTATAATGTCCGTAGTGAATGGGCGGGGATGGTAGATCCCACATCCTGGTACGTGGTGACCTCTCTGGGTGGAACAGCTGTACTTTAATTTTGTTGTACCCGTCACGCATGTCACACCACTTGAACATTTTGTTTATATTTGAAAGATGACTACTCAGCAGATCCAGATCACACCACATGAACAAAAATTGCATCTTGTACAGATCATGATGCTCGTTACGACGGATGGCTCCAATGTGTTCACCAAGCTTTGTACTGTCTTCGCAAACAAAGATGTAAGCACAATCCTGGAGGTTCTTTTTACAGTGATCACCGACCACTCTGTACCGGACATTAGCAGTTGCACCGTCCCACTCGGCAATGTACAATGGCTCGCTCCCGCGATCTTTCAGATCTTTCCACACCTGATTGTAAAACAATGTCCAGTCTTTTTCAGGCAACTCCAGGCTGGGGTCCTCTCCTGGTGTAAATTCACCAACGCTGTCGGCGGTGTAGAGCGTGACGATCCGTGTTGTCTTATGAAATATGTAACCGAATACACGCTTACTCTTCAACATAAATTCCTTGCTCAAACAATCTGATTCCTCATGGAGAAATTTTGTCAAGCAGACATGACTGAGCGGTTTTCTCGGAGCCAAAGTCAACCTTTTCATCATCTCCTCGTCCCACTCTCTATTAGGAGTTTTAGGTGAGTTTAAACCAGCCATTTCTATGTACCCAAACTTCGCCTCTGCTTTTACAGAATGAGCAGGAACTATTTATACAACAGAACATGGCCTGCGGAATGCCAACACATGGTCTACGGATGAGATCCCCGGTGTCAGAGGTCAAAAACCTTCTCGAGAAACACAAATACCCTTTCTCAAACTTCACACATAAATCAACGCTCAAATTATTCACGGCACATATCTCATGTCATACAACAACATCTGCGACCATAAATATTCAAAGGTCAGAGGCCTTAATTGACCCCGGAGGATAACATAGGCCAAAGGTCACGTTGACGGGGGCTCTCTACTTCCGGGGGGTGGGGGAGGGGAACGACGTGGGTGGTCGAGGTCAAAAAAGGTCAAAGCAATAAATCATTTTGGCACTTGGTGCCCTATCCTTACTACTCTCACAATTCAAGTTTCATGAATATATGCGTACATTCCATGTATGTACATTTCAATTGGTTGTCATGCTTCTGTGTGTCCAGAATGAACCTCGTGGAACGAGGTCTACTACTTTGGAGAAGACAAAAAATCAGCTCCCCAGTTAACACTTTAAAGGTTACTTTCCTAGGAGAGGCTGGAGTTGACACGGGTGCTCTGCGGAAGGAATTCCTGACCGGTCAGGGTTTTTTTTTTTTGTACTTGGTAACATACTTCAAACACTGCACCACCAAACTGTGTGTGTAATGTTTTACACTTGTAAATGAATGTATAAATATTGAGAACATTTCCCTGTAGAACTGATGGGTGGGATAGAGACAAGACTGTTTGAAGAGGAGGGTAAAGGCAAAATGCCTAAATTTTCACTGAATGACCTGGACAACGGCCTGTTTAGGTCAGTTGTCATTTATTCTCACTCATGTCATTCCATAACCGAATTCCACTGTATTTGTTTTCTACAGAAAAAGCACTTTGGAATGGGTATGTCGACGGGGTCGGGAAAAAGCATCGAGATAACAGTTTTGCGAGAACCCATACAACATATATTAACATACAATCCAAATACTATATTACCGATTTCCCCACATATAACCCTCAGATGCAGATAATCCGCAATTCACGCAATAAGAAAACAAATACAAGTCAGAATCTGCACAAAAAGAAAAGTAGTCTCTCCTCTCTGCGTTCGTCCCTTTAAGAGAAGAGCCCGCCCTCATGGCAGCTCAGCCAATCACGTTTTCTTGCATGATTGACGGGTAAGAAAGCCTAGTCAGCGCAGCTGTCAGAGGCCAAAGATAACAACCCTCAAGAAAGAAAAATGGAAATTTATTGATGTACATGTAAATGAGAAAAATTAGATTGCATGAGAAAGAGGATGCTCGTGTTTTTTTTTACACAACAGTGTTGCCGCGATTTGTTTGAAGCGATCGGCTGAAATGTTCCGAGTCTCATCCAGAACTGTGCATTTGAGTATTAAGCCACGAATCCACTTGCTTCTGTTTAACCTCAGCGCTCTCTCCACAAATCACTTTGAAGACAATGTTGTGCCTCTTTTTGAAACGATTCAGCCACCCCAGATTTGCTTTAAAGTCAAGTTTTGTCAAGACAAATTCTTTGCAGCAAGAACGTCCGTCTTCTCCATCAGCAAGGGACCATTGACGGGAAGGTTTGTTGCTCGTGTATTTGTCAACCACTGAAACACTGCATCATCCACATCTTTGAGATTGATTGTCCAGTTTTCTCTTAACACCTCCAGACATTTTTAGAAGAAAAAAAAACACAGAATAGCTGCAGTGTGTTTTCCCTCAGATCAACGTGAGTGAACTGTCGCTGAAGTGAGCGCGCGCTCCACCTGCAACGCAAACTCGGCGAACGAGGTACACTCATGAGTCACGAAATACCCATGTGAAGTGGATAATTTGTCTCTCATTTATGCTCGAGATACTAGATTTCGGCGACATTAAGGAATCGACATAACCAACAAGAAAATACTGAGACAAATAGGGAGTTTGGCGGTTCCACTTCAAAAACATCGACATAATAGTATTGGCGAGTTAACCATGACTTGAGATAAGTGAACTCCACTGTATTTCATTGTCATTTTAGAGTTGCAGGGGAGGTGTTTGCTGTTAGCCTTGCACAGGGTGGCCCAACTCCGAGATTTCTTCAGGAGTGGTGTTAATTTTTTTTTTTTGTTGAATGGAACCCTTAAAAACATTAACAAGGATAATGTTTATGATGCAGAGTTTTCACCACTGATTGTATTGGAAATAGAAAAAAAAGTTTTCTATGTATTTATTTTTGTTTATAAGTGTAATACACGGATTTTCCACTACTACTTTTAGATTGAAGAGACATCAGATTTGTCATCTTATAGTGACCAGATCGTCAACTGTGGCTACACGGGGCCTATTAACGAGGACAACAAGGAAAATATAGCAAGGTTTCACTCTGTGCAATATTGTTTTTGTTTAAATGCATCTTTTACAGAAAAAAACAATTAGACACTTGTTTTATCTCTGTGCAGAGTGATTATAATGCATGCTGCTGCTCGTAGAACCCTCATGCTTCGTGAAGGGTTACAGCTTTACCAGTTAATCCATGTAATTGAGAAGAATAGAGAAGTGTGCCGCAGCCTCTTTGTTGCACAAGGTGCTGATAAGGTGAAGTTCTAGGATTCTATTGCATAGCTGTTGTAAAATGTTTTAGCACAAGCTCTTCTTAGAAAATGACAAACCGCATGCAGCACAACAAAATGACTTATCCTGTCATGTTTTCCAGGTTGACTCTCATTACATTCTCACATCTTGTTCCACAAATGATGTTTTATTAACAAAGTTCAGGAGGAGCATGTTCAAGGACGAAAGCAATCAACTCATCATCAGCAATTACACCTCATCCTATCAGCATGAGGAAGCGTGTGTGTGTATATAGCCATGTTCGACTCACCTACATCCCTCGACAGTTTACGGCATCCCTCCACCACCCCGACTCCTCACACTTAACTGTTCCTATCAAAGTCAGGAATACGGGGGGAGTAATACCGAGCTCGGAGCCCTCTCCTCGGACAGCACGGCAAATACGCATACCTTTACTACTCCTGAATCATTGGTAAGTGTGAACTCGTGAAATGAGTGAGAGTGGAACTCTAAAATATGCCACAGAGATGCAAATTTCTTATGGAGCTTGAGGTTAAGTTTGTATACATTTCAGACGTTAATGGGTGTTTATTATAAAGATCCACCGAGTGTATTTGTAGTGTATTTTGCTTTCCCTGGGAATTGTCATTTGTAACCCCCTAAGACTGGAGTACTGATGCTTTAATTACCGGAATAAAGTACATTAGTAGTTATATAATGCATTATGTCTCAAAGATGATTTATGGCCTAATTAATGGACTTACCCTGTGTCCGGCTGTCCACCTGCCACTCAAACTGTCCGGTGAATGTTTGACAGACAGGTGTGTGTGTGTGTGTGTTGTTGCCCCTGATTGGGTGCTCGCTGACTGTCAAAGGTTATGGTTAGATTTACAACTTGGCGTCACAGACAGGCAAGTCAGAGTGTCAATCAAATAAAGGTACAGATGATTTTATGGTTTGATATATGATGATGGATGGATCTTAACCAGAGTGCCATTGAAATGGTGCTGCTCCTCTCCTGTCTTCTGGCTCCATCCAGTCTGGTGGGGGGAAAGCGGTTGGGGGTCATGATGGTTTCTTTGATTGTCTGTGGGGCAAGTAGCCCACGCAAGTTTTAAGTTGTTAACACATAGGTGTCAAAATCTGCGCTGTTTGATCTAAAACTCTAAGGCAGAGAGTTGTGGTATGAACTCAGTCCTATCTTATATCATGCTGAGCAGAGAAGACGACTCGGTGTTTTACCTAGCAGAAGAAGAAAAGACTGCTTACATTTTAGCATGAACTTCTCTACCAACCATCTCCAACTGTCATGCAGTCGACTTATCTGATGGTTTATGCTGCCATATGCTTAGTAACAGTCATGCAGCAGACATCCAGTCTCCTGAAAGCCTTTACAAATTCTGTTGTTCTTGTTCAAATGATGTATATTATCAATAAAATAATGAATTCTTGAAGAATTGATTCATTCTTCATTCACTTCACTATAAAATCTGAGTAATATGGAAGAGTGGTGATTGAAACATTTTAAAACTTTACATTTGGTATTTAAAAACTAATCGAGTCATGTCATGTTTTGAACATTATTATTATATATATCTTACCATTATTACGTTTTAAAATAATTGCATCCGTTTTCAACTGAATCATGTAAAAAGGAAATAAGAAAATAGTTTATTGTCCACAGTTGCTATGAATGAGAGTATTCTTAATTTAATGAATGCTTAAAACCAGTTCCTGGTAAGTGGGTGGTTAAAACGGTGTACTTTTAGTTTTCGAGGCAAAATAAAAGATGCGTGTTATTTTAAAATCTTAGAAACCAAACAGCGTTATTTCTATATATAAAGAGAGTTTTTCAGAGGGGGTGTGACCGCTTGTTTGTAAAACCCCCTGTTGTCTTGTTTGTGAGAAGGATCGTTATAAACAAGGCCGCGTTTCTCGCTGGGTTTCTTGTCCATCTCTCGCAAATAGCGGTCACTCCAAACCTACGCTCCTCGGTTTTACTGCGCTTTTCAGAAATAAGTCTTCAGCTTACGTTTTAATTCTAAGTACCAGTACGTGGAAATGGACGTCTATCTAAACGGTGAGGCTACTTCAATTTAAATTTGTTTTTGTTGTTTAAGCCAGAAATGTTCACGGTGTCGATATATATTCTATTTAAACAGGTTGTGTGAAGAACACACATTATGACGGCGACGTAAGCGATCTTCTGGCTCTTGACACCCGAGTATGATTCAACTATTGCATCCGTTTTGAGTTTTATACATAGTTGTGTATAGTGCATGTGCAGTAACGATTCTGTGTTTAAAATATTGTTCCCGCCGACAGCTCCGAGGCCTCCGCAATTGATCCTTGACTCTAGACAACCAGACGCTAACAGCAACAACCCGCTCGGTAAGATTGTTTTATCGAACTTAGAAATATATCTATTTCATTATTGTATTCACAACTATAACCATTCCTGGTCACCGCACAGGTAAAGTTACAACAATCTAAAAGGGAGTTCAACCTCTGTGCAAATAGAGGTTCTGTAATCAGTCAAATCT
The DNA here is from genome assembly GCA_037043235.1 of Rhodeus uyekii. NCBI lineage: Eukaryota > Metazoa > Chordata > Actinopteri > Cypriniformes > Acheilognathidae > Rhodeus > Rhodeus uyekii. The sequence continues at coordinate 142,168 of JAWRVZ010000247.1, read as the reverse complement.
TGGGAAAAGCCATGTGTACAATTCATTCAATATATATATTTCAACTCTACTTTCACATTCAGCATTTTCTTTACATCATTTGTGTGGGCACATACAATATCATATTATCCCACGCAGTGGATAATTGTTCACAGATTGAAAGGAGTCAGAGTTCTTTTCCAATGAAGGCAACACAAGATGGATCCGGAAGTAGCAGAGAGTTGATATCATTTCAGAAAAGTCCATTCATAGATGTACGTCATCAGAGATTGTCCAAGACTACCCCAACAAAAATCCTCTACACCAAACATAGATACTCAAATTAATCAAAATACATTTCATGCAAGTTTATCATAAATACTACAATCACACACACTTACGTTTGAGCAGAAAACTAGCAGTTTCTCAAACAGGATATAAGTAAGTTGAACAGGTATGAAGTAATCAAGCAGTTTTACCAAACAGATCCTACTAGTTGCTCTACTATTTCCTGTTATATACCTGATCCTGTGTATACTTCAAGCCCCCCCTAGAGTCTAGGAAGAACATAGCACCTCTTAAACATAATAAACCTGATAACAGGCATTGACTGTTACACAACGTGTGTTTTAATGTTTTTACTAGCGTGTATGAGGGACGTTGTGAATCAAATTGGAAACAACGTGTCTGTTGTCAAGTCAGGAGCGCAGCTTAAGGTGCGAGGGGGTTGAAACGCGTAACCCCGTAGGTGAGTGGATCAATAACGGGACTCGTGTGTGTGTGTGTGTGTGTGTGTGTTCTGAATATATGTCTCTGTTTAGCGCATATACAGGGTGCTGTTAACGATTTGCCATCGGCTGCTGAATCGAGTGGTGATTCAGGAAATAAGAGTCGGATCGCGCTGTGGCTATCGGTGAGCCGGTGTTGAAGAAGCGGGGTTGTACTCAGTTCTGAAGAAGAAACGGTCGAAATCTGTTCTAAACCCATCACCCCTGAACGGAAACGCCAGAGAAAAGTACCAGGTTTGTATATAGAGAAATTGTACACATATAATAATAATAATAATAATAATAATAATAATAATAATAAAAGCATTTGCTGTGTATTTTTATTTATTGCTATTTTATTCTCCCCCTCAGAATCATCTGATGAAAATGCAGAGATCGGGATGATGACATGCTGGGGGTCTGGTTCATATTAGATTTTTCAGACTTGTTACCCGAGGAATTTGGAGGCCTGGAGAACGCTGCACAACCGTCCACGTCAGAAACCGATTCGGACTGCGATGTGCTACCTTTAAACCAGGAGGCTTTAAGGAACGAGGGGCCGCAGAACAGTGAACTCAATCCTGCTTTGACAGTTGAGAACAATCAAACGATCAAGCAAAATGCAACTTTTGAATTAATGGTCCAGCAGATGAATACCCTCATCAGCGAACGTAAGAGGGACAGAGCGACCATCGATTTGTTAAATCAGAAAATTGCAGCAGATCATAGACGACGGGTTTTGGTGTTTAGTTCCATGTCATGTCATTTTGAACAGTTTTGTCTGTGGGAGTGCCGTAACCTTGCTGGTAGCACAGCCCTACTAAGCCTTAGCTAGTACCGCTAGTGGTAATGCCAAGCAACCTTACTGGTAGCATAGCTTTTGGACCATGTTTTGTCATGTTGAGCTTATGCCATTCCATGTCAAGCTAATGCCATGTCTAGCTATGTCATGTTTCAGTTTTCTTTTACTATGCCTTGTTTTTACCATGGCAAGTATACCCCATGCCATGCCTTGTTCTTCGTTTTGTTACCATGCCAAGTCTAGTCTAGTTCATACATTGTTCTTTGTCTTGTTTTATGTCTGGACTGATCCTATGTTGCTGACCTCATGCCTGGAATAAGGTTTCTGATCTGGATTGTCCCTAAAATAAACTGCACTTGGATTCTATTCGGCTTAACGCCTCCTTTCATTACAAAGCTATACTGAGAGTCTCAACGGTTTCCTCTCTCATGCCAAATGTGGCTCAGCTGTGTGAGAGGAAGATCTGCAGGTCTCAAGTCATATTCAGAAGAACCATTCATGTTCTTCAATATTCTGTTTATGTTCAGGACAGTTCATGCTCAGAAGAACCCATTGAAGTTAAAGAACTGTCAATAATGATGTTTGAGAAAAAAAAATGTTTTGTGGAATACTTGATGCGGCCCTGCCTCACCCAAACTCTGTCTCCTGCAGGTCCCAGCTAATTTGAGTTTGAGACCCCTGCTAATAATCCTTTAGGTGAGTGTATATACCATTAAGATAAAACCAAAGCCACCTCAGCCGAAAGAAAGCATTTTTGTGAAGAAGTTCAAATTCATATTGTCATAGTTCATATTTTTATAGTTTACACTGATAATACTTAATTCTCGATCATTTCTATGGTATTCATAAACAGTGACTGACTGTAGCACAACTCATGATGTCAAGACTGTGATGTGATTGGTTATCAAGACAACCGTGACCCAGAATAGCCGTTAACAATATATATATATACAGTAATACCTCGTTTTACGAGTTTAATTCGTTCCAAGAGCGAGCTCATAAACCAAAATGCTCGTAAACCAAAACAAATTCCCCCATAAGAACGCACTAAAAATCACTTGATTCGTTCCACACCACCATAAATGCCCATTTAAATTTTTTTTTTTGGTTTTAACCTATTAATTACATTTAAAATTATAACCATTAAGATCTCATATACATACTAATTAAGTATTTTCAGAGTAACTGTCATTATTAACTATTTACTGTAACATGCACTTTACCTCTTCACTGCTGGCATGATCGAGACGAGAGGAGAGGGGAGGGGGGGGGGGTGTTACTGCTTACATATTTCACTACATTGTAGCGTTGCTTCTTTTAATAACCAGACAGGTTCCTTCTCATTCAGAGATTTTATTGAGAACTATCGGATTGCAGTTCTGGCTTCAACCCACGCCATACATAACAGAAGAATCAAAACTATCTCTCTGCTTCGGAGCTCTCTCTCTAATCCCTCAGAACTCAACTCTCTCTAGCGCCGACTGAAACCCCGCCCTCTTAAAGTGACAAGACTGTTAACTTAACACTTATTGAACACAGATTAACTAATTCCTTCAACATTTGTAACGATATTACAACGTGAAGAATAGCGATCACAATTAATGCAACAACACGAGGTAAAACCGATGTAAATCACTTATGTATATTATCTGTACAGAGTTATAACTGTTATAGTATGCTGTTCTCTAAAAGTGTATGGCCCTTTAACTTGAGTCCCAGCGTCCTCATATGAGGACAATTTGTTTTTTTACCTCTTGAGACAATGAAAGTCAATTCTGTGAATCAGACCGGTTGGCCACCTTTAGATAGAGTGTCCACGCCATCTGGTGGTCATTTCACAACATTACACCCCTGTCATTGAGAAAAATACACCCCCGAAAATCAGAAAAAACGCTCCGATCAAAAATCCCCAGATTACGAAATAAAAATTATCCTGGTAAAAAATCGATTCAAATTATATGAACGAAACCAATGCATTTATGTAGAAAAGAGTCTCTATTATCATGTGAGCATTGAAATTTGACATATTTTAGCAATCATAGCTTTCAAAAAATCAGAGAATGCGATGTACTCATATGAGGACACTGGGACTATATCACGTTATTTTGTCTTCCATGTGGTTAGCTGAACATAGATAAACATGGGAACATTTAGCCCGTGTTTTGGGCTAAAAATAACTTTTGCCCGCGTGTGTGTGTGTGTGTGTGTGTGTGTGCGCATGCGCGCGTGCACGTATACACAATAGATGTCGTTTTTTTCAATGCAAACGCATCCATCTAATATCCTCGTGTGTGTGTGTGCACACATACACACGTGCGGATGCGCGCGCACGCACACACACATTTTTACAACTCTCTGCGCCTCCATAGCAGTGGAGGCAGTGGAGGCACACTCACATCTGAATGCACGTGCGCAAACACACACACACACACGCATTTTTACAACTCTCTGCGCCTCCACTGCTCTGGCCCCCCACACTTTGAAAACACACTCTTTCTAGTAAATATCGGATATCAGCAGATAGTCCTACTCAAACCCAAGCTGGATCTCAATTTTTTTTTCATAATTATAGGAAAACTTTCACTGTCAAGGGCAGAACAATTGCTCTGCTGAATTCAATTCAGCACACCGAGATCCTCAACATCTACAACAAGGAAGGACATCAGCTATTTTGGAGCTTCTTTTGAGTGTAATAGCCTTATCCATGGGGTTCATAATCCTGACCGGGACCAATCCATTGCCAGACATAAAAGCAATGACTCTTCCCACCATAATGCCTTTCTTGTGTGTCTGCGCCTTGGGTGGCTCAATGACAATAGTACTTCCCACAGAAATAGGGGTGTTGGATGGAAGTTTACACCACACGAGGTGCTCTTGCATAGGCAATAAAGTGACGCTTGGGCCAGTTTTGCCGTGCCCACAAAATCAGGTATTACACCACCTTTCCACCTGTTAACACCTGACAGCATGTTCAGAAACTGCTCAATCTCAGGTTCTCCAGAAGTCTCAGGACGATTCATGACATTCCAATAGCTTTTGCTTAAGTTGGGTAAGTATGAACTTGATGACATTGGTTCCCAGAATGATCTGGTCTTTCTGTCCTGGAACAACAAATGTAGGTACACTTACAGTCGTGCCATACACTTCGATCTTCAGCTGATAAACTCCTTTGGGTCTGACTCTAACACCACCGCACCCAACAAGAAGAACATCCATGTGTAACTGGTCAGCCATTGCAGACATTCCCAAACTCAGCAGTTCACACTCTGTGTCCTCATTTATCGTTGTCACAAATGCCAACAATGTTCCCACCAGCGACCACCGGAGGTCGCACTCTCCAGAGTTCTAATTCACTTGGACTACAATTCCCATACACCCACTTTCCTGGACTGATTACCCCACACCTGTTACTCATTCCCACAAACTATTTAACCCTGGCCACCCAACAAATCAGCGTGAAGTCTTGTTTGTCCTGGCCACAATTCTGAGCGATCTATTCCCCTGTGTTTACCTTGCCTGTGTGTTGACTCTGCCTTGTTCATCGTTTACGAGCCTATTCTGCCTGCCTCCTGTTTATTAGTGATGGCAAAATGAAGCCCCATAAAGCAGTGAAGCCCTGCAGGGAAATGCTTCACACACACATAGGGGCTTCAAGATGATTCATTTGCTCGACTACCCCATCATGTGGGCAGAAAAATGTATAACATGCTTGGTGCTTGCAATAAAATGGTGGGATGTGGGGTCTGATACAAAAATATTATTTGAAAAGTTTTAACCTGAATTGTTTTGTGTTACTTTGTTTTTTGTTTGTGCTTATGCAACAAGTGAAATAAGGACATAAAATAAAGTGTTTATTCATTTTTATTTAAAAACAATATTTTTTTCCGCTATGGCTTTCAAAGTCTAAAAATTTTTTTTTTATTGAAATGGTTAATGTGATAATATAGTGCTTCATGTTGTGACATACATACCTGCCGTGTATGTAGAACATAGGAAGGAACTAAAGCTTTCATAAGCTTTTTGAATCCACTGCCCTCAACCAAGGCATAAGGCTGTGAATCCTCAATAACCATATCCACCAACAGCTCAGCCAAGTCAACCTTCTCAGCTAAATTGAATTACATATGTAAGAGTTAAAAAAAAAGTGTGAGGCTATGAATACAAATTCAAGCGCATCGACCAAGAACCACTCATCTAGATTACTCGGCACACGCTTCAGGGATTCGACCCGAGAAGCACATCACTACTGTTTATTGTTTGCTTGTTCTCTGGATTCTGATTGTTTGCTGCATACCCTGACCTTCTGCCTGTTTCTGACCATTCTCTCTGCCCTGCCCTGGACATTGCTGTTTGCCTGGTATTTTAACCTCAGCCTGTTTGTACCACTGACTGTTTATATCAAATAAACTGCAAATGGATCCTAGTCCTCGTTACAATCGTACACGCCATGGATCCGCTATCCAGTAGAGCTTGGACTGTGACTTTGTCGTTCAATAGTACTGAGGTATAGAATAGACTGTCTGCTTTTTCCAACTTTGTGACATTCTGAAATAAGACAATACTGTTACCAGAGACAGATTTGCAACATTCATCGTAAACAAACAAATCATCATCCACACTGAGGGTTTTACACTTTGCACTCACATAGTCCCCTCCCATACGTGAGTGAATTAGTTTCCCTGGGTTTGCGGTCAGATGGACTAGCAGAGCTGATGACTTTGTGACATTTATTTAGCTGATTTCCAATCTCCAAGCATGACAAACATCTTTCTCTCATACAATACGAACGGGTGGAATTATTTCTATCACCACAGACTCTACATGGGGAAAAACTGCGCCACTGATTCATTCTCGGCTGTGAGACAGGAGGACTCTGGCTTGTACGCTCCAATACCCTTTCCAGCAATACCCTTTCCCTTTATCATTCCACAGCCTCCAAGTGCAGCATCCAGACCTCACAAGCGCGTTGCACAACTCCATTTTTATGTAGCAGTTTTACTCTGGTTGTGTGTGTTGATTCTTTAAATGAAAACAGCACTGAAGATTGAGTTCACTGGATGGTTTTATTCAGTCTGCAGGACAACAAGACACAGTAAATTATTTTCTTGGGACACGTCTCTCCTCTTGTAGACATAAAGCAGTTCTCATTACAAGAGCGAGCTAAAGCACGTCCGACCCCGTCGGTGGAAAATGCGCTTCTCAAGATGGCGCGGTTAGCGCGTCGAATGAGGTATATGTGTGTCATTGTTATGTGTCCCGAGTATGACAATTTCCTGCATGAATGGTTCCCACTAGAATTATTTACATTATCACTCAGAACACAAAATAAAATAAAGTTGATGAAGTTCATAACCAAAATATTATTTAACTTTTTTTTAACCAACTACATTTACGCAAATATACTGACATCAATTCCACCCACTCATATATTGTGCATTTATCAGAACCATCCCGGCGACAGTATGCTGGTTCTTTAACATCAGAATGGAACACTAATTTTAAATTTTGCATCTCAGAGAGCACATTGCCGCTAAAATTCCCCTCTGTAGATCCCTCCCCACATCTTAGTTTTGACTCCATCTGTTCAAGGATAGATTGACCCATTTGCTTTACAACAGTGGTCAACATATCCATAGACATACCTCCATTTTCAGTTGATGTTCTTACACCATTCACTTCTGTCCTATTATCTTCTGGCTGATCAATTGGATTGTTTTCTCCACAATTCTGATAGGCAACCCGTGGAGTGGAAGTTAGTGGGTAAGCAGAAAACCTTCTACCCACAGAAAATGTCATGTCAGTCTGATGACACACCCCTCTCCCTCTATCCACACCAGGTGTATTAAACTTCCTCATGTCTTAATCTATTGAATCCCAAATTAAACAACCCATTACAACAAAATTAATGTATCTCAAAACAAGAAATATCTCAGTTCTGATTAAACAAGTTCAAATTTTGAGTAAACAAGTTCCCCAACCAAGGTTTACATAATCTCAGGGTCGCTGTTCAATCACAAATGCAGTTGGGCAAGCAACCACCACCACTTCACTTCTAAGCTCTGCCAAACGTTGATGCTCTAAACCAGGGGTGGGCAAACTACAGCCCGCGGCCATATGGGCTTTTTGACGTTGGGCTTTTTAATCCCACCGAATTTATAGAAGTTATATTATTAATTAAAATTTTATTATAATTAAACCTCTTCATTTGACCTTTCCCTGTAATGTCAGTGTTTCCCCAACAGATGGCACACTTCAAAGAAATTGATTTTACTTTTTTTTGTGTGATGTTACTCCCTACTTCCCTTTTTCGCTTTGCACTTTGAGCTCTTCAGTAAAAATGAGCGGACCGAAGAAAAGTAGAAAGTTTTTTCACTGACGTCCGATTAAGGGCTGTATATCTGATATGCCAAGAAACTGTAGCAGTTTTTAAAGAATACAACATCAGCCGTCATTTTGCCACAACAGATGCCAACTAGGCTAGCAAACAGTCTCCAAAAAAATTGGACGGTTACGGCTCTGAGAGCAAATGTACAGACTCAGTACAGATGATGGTGACGTTGTTTGGCTCAACCCATGTATGTGACAAACATTCAGAATCATAAACATCTTCACAGCCCGTCACAGAGCCAAGCAGTGTTGCCAGATTGGACTGAAGATTTTCAGCCCAACTGTAGCATAAAACCCGCTCATAGCCGACACCTATTTCTCAGGCTTTCTGATCTGCAAATTTTGGTACGCTTGAGCAACTGATTTCATTGGTTTAGCTGCACCTATCAATATTGAGCACACCTGGCGGCGTCGCTATTGGCTCAATGTGTGCTTCTTCGCTGTGATTGGTATATGATACCGTGTCTTCAGGTTGAATCTGCATCTCTCTTACGGTGGTATTGAACACCGCTATTGAAAGGGAACATCTCCGGTTACTATCCTAACCTCTGTTCGCTGAAAAAATGGATCAAGACGGTTTTTCTCAGGATTGCAAACTAGAAGCAAACTAGCTGTTGGAAATAACCGTCATGTTCGCGCTTGTTTAGCTGTTCAATCATGATTTTAATTTTGAAATCGTCGTACTTTCGCTATTTAAACTGTCTGTCTGTGCATCGCGTGGTCATCCCATGAGTTTTCAGAAATCATGTGAAGGGGAGGAATTCGGATCAATCCTGAGAATTGCCACTTCAAATTTAACTCCAGACTTTGATGCACTTGCAAAAAAGGAGATCAACAACACTGTTCCCACTTTAAAGAGATGCTTCCAGAGATCATAGATCCTTCTTCTTAATATTATTAATTCATCTTTGTCATTAGGATACGTACCAAAAACCTTTAAGCTGGCCGTAATTAAACCGCTTATTAAAAAACCACAACTTGATCCTACAGAATTAGTTAATTACAGGCTGATATCGAATCTACCTTTCTTGTCAAAGATTCTAGAAAAGGCAATATCTTCACAACTATGTTCCTTTCTAGAAAGAAACAGCATCTACGAGGATTTCCAGTCAGGATTTAGACCATATCATAGTACTGAGACTCTACTCTCATTAGAGCTACAAATGATTTGCTCTTATCATTCGATCGTGGTTGTATCTCTCTGTTAGTGTTATTGGACCTTAGTGCTGCATTTGATACAATCGACCACAAAATCCTTCTCAATAGACTTGAAAATTATGTTGGCATTAGTGGAGTTGCATTAGCCTGGTTCAAATCATACTTATCTGACCGTTATCAGTTTGTAGCAGTAAATGAGGAGGTCATATCGGTCACGGGTTCAGTATGGAGTTCCTCAAGGTTCAGTACTAGGACCATTGCTCTTCACCCTGTACATGCTTCCTTTGGGTGCAGTTATTAGGAAGCATGGCATTAGCTTTCACTGTTACGCTGATGATACTCAGCTCTATATTTCTTCTCATCCTGATGAAACGAACAAATTCACTAAATTAACAGAATGCATAACTGATATAAAAAATTGGATGACTAATAACTTTCTACTGCTTAATTCTGAAAAAACAGAGATACTGATTATTAAACCAAAAAGTTCCGCACGTAATAATCTAGACTACTGCCTAACACTCGATGGCTGCTCTGTCAAGTCTTCGTCGTCAGTTAGAAACCTGGGTGTGCTCTTTGATAACAATCTTTCATTTGAAAGCCATGTTTCTAGCATCTGTAAAACGGCATTCTTCCATCTTAAAAATATATCTAAATTGCGACATATGCTCTCAAAGACAAATGCGGAAAAGTTAGTTCATGCGTTCATGAGTTCAAGGCTAGATTATTGTAATGCTCTACTAGGTGGTTGCGCTGCACGATTAATAAACAAATTCCAGCTGGTCCAAAATGCAGCAGCTCGAGTTCTTACTAGAACCAGGAAATATGAGCATATTAGCCCAGTTCTGTCAAACCTGCACTGGCTTCCTATTAATCACCGAATACATTTTAAAATCTTGCTAATTACTTACAAAGCATTAAATGGTTTAGCTCAACAGTACTTGAGCGATCTCTTAACACATTATAGTCCTTCACGTCTATTGCGATCCCAAAATACTGACCAGCTTTTAATACCTAGAATATCAAAGTCAACTGCTGGCGGTCGATCCTTTTCCTATTTAGCTCCTAAACTCTGGAACAGTCTTCCTATTACAGTTCGGGAAGCAGACACACTCTACAGTTTAAATCTAGACTAAAAACACATCTCTTCAACCTGGCATACGCATAACACATTATACATACATTTTTAATCCAAATCATGTAAAATGATTGTTAGGCTGCATAATTTAGATAAGCCGGAACCGGGAACATTCCCATAACATCTGATGTACTCAATACATCAGAAGAAGAATGGCATCTACGCTGATATTGGTCTCTGTTTATTCCGAGGTTACCGTGGTCAGCCGGATCCAGGCCGTATCCAGATCAGATGAAGGACCTGCACCTGGACACGAGCACAGCACTGCCCTGAAGTGTCTGCGGAGACCGTGACTCTACTAGACCCTCCCCTGTGATGATCATGAACCCATCTCTAACCGGACCAAATTGGACTTCATATTGGACTTGAATTGTTGTATAATAATCATGCACGGTTTGGCTGTTGGCCAAAGGAGAACTGGTATCCCGACTGAGCCTGGTTTCTCCCAAGGTTTTTAATCCATTCTATTCTTCATTCGTTACGTCACCTGCCGGAGTTTTGGTTCCTTGCCGCTGTCGCCTATGGCTTGCTCAGTTGGGGAAACTTAACACTAAAAATTCATCAATTGTTTTGATTCGCCTGCTCGTTTAAAGCTGCTGTACAGCCAAACAAACTTTGTTTATATTGTTTTTCCTGTAAAGCTGCTTTGAAACAATCTACATTGTAAAAAGTGCTATATAAATAAAGGTGACTTGACTTGAAACTGAATGGGAGTTTATCACTGTGTTATTAAAGTTTTCAATGAACCCTAATGTTTTGGAAAATTGATGTTTTGGTGCCTGTTAAAGGCCAAATAGATTAATGTAATGATTTTTACATTTCATTTATATTGGTTCACACAAACACACTATCCTTCTATTCTGGCCCGGGCCCTGTGTCAATTTTTAGAAACCAATGTGGCCCGCGAGACAAAAAAGTTTGCCCACCCCTGCTCTAAACTCAGCTTGCGTTGATGTCCCAAAGTAGGCCCCGCGCAGGATGTCCGTCGTTCTTTTTCCCTCAGGATCCGTCATGCTCTTTCTCTCGATGTCCGTCGCTTTTTCTCGCTTTTTCCCCCTCCATCGCGGTCTCTCTCAGGATCAGTCGCGCTCTTTCTCTCAGGTCTCATTGTGCACCGACGCTCGATTTTTCAGCTCCCGCCCATACTGAGTTGTACCTGGCATCACACGTCAACACGGATAATCAGAAGACCGATCACGGCACCAATGTAACTGTTCTCTTGCGTTGTGTTAATAAAACTCCAATACTGTATATTTCTTTCATCAATTTATTTACCAGAAATCACTGAGAAAACACAAATATATATACATGAAGAGATGTAATACGGTAGCTCATCCACGCGCTGGCCTCATACACATTAACTAATAAGTGTGACAGAGGCGCACGCACCACAGAGTGCCAGCCAGCCAATAGAAAGCCCTGTTACTAGTTTGTTTCTATTGGCAAGTGGAGACACTCTTTATAACTCTGTTACACTAACATTGAAATTTACGAGAGTGTGCATTTGCGTTTTGGCACCTTAGATGGTGTAATCAGTGCCTCTATAAATCCCTAAAAGCTCAGGCTATCCAGCCCTCGCATCCTCCACCAGCAGAGGTGCTCATCAAGGGCGCAGTTGAACAGGTACTTGAGAGCCGCATCATTGAGCTTCAAACCCTCCGCGGCTCTGCTGAAGGTTTGAGCGAATTGTCTCAGGTTTACTCCCTGCTGGCGGAGGGAGCTCAGAGTCCTGAATTTGAGCAGCCGGTCATATTGAGGGCTGGATGCCTGAGACGCTGGTGGCAGAGAATCCTTCCCCCGCTGAGTCCTCATAATGGTGGTCTCGTTCTGTCACGACACAATAAAAAGGGGAGGAAGTGCAGGGAAATTAGGATTTAATAACAAAAGAACATAATATACAAAGAAACAACCCACAAGGGGGAAAAACATATCGTGAACAAGCTTAAACCTGAAACATAACACAAACCAGGAATCAGGAGCTAGACACAGGAACTTCCAGAAACACATGAAAGACAACAAGACCATGAAGGACAGCAAACACAAAGGGTTATATATAGGAACAAATGAGGAAAGGTGACGAGCTGAGAACAGCTGACAACACTCAAGGGAACCGAGGTAACAAGGTGGGCGGGGTTACACAATGACAAGACACAATAAAGGGGCAGTGTCAGGGCTCTGTCAACAGACCTTCGAAAATACCAAACTGGAAGGACAGAGCCGTGACAGAGCCTGTGTGAAGGGGATCATTTTCCATGGTCATCATGCGTTCCTTCTTCTCACTACCATCCTTAACACTCACTTTCTTAGAACTCATCACTATTATGAAGAATAATGCACATAATAGAGAGAAAATCAGCTACTCATGGGCGTTCTGTATGACTTCCATACAGAAGTCAGCGAACACGTGAAGTTAACGGAAATTGGCGTCAGTACGCGTGCTCATATCTTGAATAATTACTCGTATCTAGAGGCAAAAATCTGTCGGAAGGCTTGCTCGTATCTTGCAATACTCGGATGTAGAGACGCTCGTATCTCGAGGTATTTTTTATATACATATATACTGAAAACACATAAGTCATCACCTTTTACTTCTAAAACACTTTATAACATACAAATTGTTTAACTTCTCGGTTTTATATCACTGAGTGGGGCTTCAAAAACCACTGTTAGTGTGTAAACATTTTTAGAACTGTAAGAACCAAAAATTTTAATAAGATGTCTGTAGTCTAATTTAGGTAAACTTCTAACATGTTTTATTGTGGTTTTGTGGGGGGTTTTTCACTCCTTTTTTGTACATGGACGTAATTAATTTGAAACATAATTATGATAAAGTGTAGTAAAATAAATATTCATACTCATTTTCAAGACATTAGATAGTTTGAACCGTTCATGGAACAAGTGAAGAGAATGAATGATGAATTAATTCAAGAATAATCTGATAAATCTTTCAGGAGATTTGGTGTCTGCTGACTTTTAACAAACACATGTCATCAGAAACCTCAACTGCATCACAGTGGGAGATGATAGTAGAGAAACTAGGGATGGGATGTCTGGTCATTGATCATTGGTCATTGAGTTTTTAGATCAAACACTGATTTTTACACTGGGGTGTTGACAACATAAAACTTGCTTGGGCTCCATAAATCACATCTTAAATATAGCCATAAATTATCATTTTGAGACATGGTGTATTATATGAATAATTATGTTCAATAGCACACTTTTGGTCTGAAATGTTTTGACTGGGCATAATATTCCTCATGTGAGGAATCAATATATTGATTAAATACTACATTCAAAAATTGTTAATAATGTGATTCATTCCATGTATTTATCCTCTAGAATTATATAAATTGTATTGAATTGTGAAGGTCTTCTGTGTGTTAGTGTGCGATGCGGGAGAATAACTGAGGAGAGAAGGTTGAACTGAAACTTCTCTTTATTAGAACAAAATCAAAAACTTTAAATATAAAATAAAAGGAACACAGTTGTTCAAAACTCAGAGACCCATACCATGATGACTGACCACACATTATTAACAACTGACCAATACAAAAGAACAAATGAAGACTTATAAACAAGAGAAGATTGGGAACAGCTGACGAGACTAACGAGGGGAGTGATTGATGACAGGTGAGGGAAATAACACAGGAAGCACACGGAAATAAAAAGAGAGAGTGAAGAGATACAATATGAATGTGACACTGTGAGCTTGATACATTGATGAAGTCCAGGTTAGTTGATTGTAGGATTTTGTTTCACTTTTACACCAAACTAGCTTTATAATTGGAGTTAATTGTTTATTAATTTGACACAGTTTTAAATCTCCTGATGAATCATTAACAAGCATTGATTGCAATTAAAATATCAGCTACACATAAAACGCTTATCTAAAATACTGAACAGTCTTTATAAAACGTTTTAGATTTCTTTATTAGTAGAAATATAGGTACTCAGCATGGAGGCAGGTTTGTCACTTTAGATGGATTGAACATCATGGGTTTCTTAATATGTATATTATAAATGCAATAGCAAAATATCCTCACTTAATGAGAAACTTAAATTGCTTCTTTATAAGTTGTGATGTTCTGTCTTTTTTTCAGGATGTCTTATTTCAAGATTTATTTTCTAATGCTTCTTACTGGACTGTGCGTCTCTGATTCCAAAGGTTTGTGAAATATTGGAAATGAAAGCTTGATCTATTTGTATTGTTTTGTGTCAAGCAGGGTGGGACCGAGAGCCGTGGGAACGGAATGAGGCATGAGTGCAACAGTTGTCTGTTGTTTTGTCAATGTTTTATAATTAAAGTATTTAAACTTTTGCCGGGTCCCTCTCTGCCTTGCCTTACTTGCTGCACTGCACTTTGAACCGGTCTTATCCTTAATTTATTTTCATTTCATCTTGAACAGAGAATCTTGCCCTCAATGCCAAAGCTGTGCAGTCCTCCTTGGGACACCCACAGGGTGAAGCTAAACATGCAGTAGATGGAAACACAGACTATGATTTCTTCAAGAACTCCTGCACTATGACTGCAGCTGAGTTTAATCCATGGTGGAGAGTTGACCTTGGAAATATCTACAGTGTACGCAATGTTACCATCACTAATCGTGGAGACTGTTGCCAAGAGCGGCTTACAGGAGCCCAGATTTATGTTGGTTACAGTCTGAACGGCAACGAGAATGAGCTGTAAGAAATGTTTCAGTTGTTATATCGTCTTCCAATGTTTGATTGTTCAATCTGGTTTAATAAGCTCTTGCACTTCCTGCACAAACCAACTATAACTATTATATTATTTTATTAGGGGTTCAAACGCGAAGCGTTGAAAACCTATTGTAATTGTTAGGATTTTTAGGGGTTCAAACGCGAAGCGTTGAAAACCTATTGTAATTGTTAGG
Organism: Rhodeus uyekii; assembly: GCA_037043235.1. NCBI lineage: Eukaryota > Metazoa > Chordata > Actinopteri > Cypriniformes > Acheilognathidae > Rhodeus > Rhodeus uyekii. The sequence goes on along the minus strand of JAWRVZ010000247.1, from coordinate 127,063 downwards.
ATTTTTATTATTATTATTATTATTATTATTATTCTTCTGCCGTAATGCGTCTTGTGCAGACCAAACCGTAAGGTCTAGAGACTTGAAACTTTGTCAGATGGTAGGTCTCAATTTGGGGAGAACGTATCAAAATATGACGCAAATCGGGCTATAGGTGGCGCTACAGCGACTACAAACGCGTACATGTTCATAACTCGTAAACCGTTTGTCGTACACTCAAGTGTCTTATATCTCTGGAATCCTTGGCTCAAGACTTAAAAAATGTATATCTCCGATTTCATTTCCGCCTATAAAAATTTTCCGCCATTTTGAATTTTCTGAAAAAAAAAGTTTTCGAACTCCTCATAGACCGTTTGTCCAAATAACGCGAAACTTCACACATATCATCTAGAGACTCTCATGACCAAAAGTTATTCAAATAATTTTGATCGGTGATTCACGCTTGCAACGACACGCTAAAACGTTCGCATAAGGCAGAGACACTTTTGCTAAAATTGTAATAGCTCTGGAACGCAAAGAGATAATCTCACCAAACTTCACATAGTCATGTATAAGCTCAATTTGTGGTCACACCAAAAAAACTGCGATGATTGACCACTTGGTGGCGCTATATTGCGAAAAAAACACTCAATCACCTGTACAGGGTCACATGGTAGTCCGATTGACCTGAGACTTGTCATGCACGGTCTTTGTCCAAGGGTCCATGATGGTCTATGAGGACATTGGTGTATCTCAAAAAACATGACCGTCATCGGCCAATGAACTTTGAGCATCAATTAGACCAGCTTAACGAAGGTCGATCGGAACGAAACTCGATGGGCGTGTTTGACTCATGGCCCTAGTGGTCTGTCAGAATTTTGAAGAAAATCGGACACTAGTTGGCGCTAACGAGTTTTTTGCGTCTCTACTCACGTGGTGTTTCACGCATTTACAAAATATTGACTTCATCTGATAGATCTCCTCATACTGAACAACTTTGCCTCAAGAACCACTGCTGTCAATCAAATTGTTTGCGAAATATTGGAGATTTTTGAAATTTCAAATTTTTCGAACTCGTCATAGGCCGTCAATCTCACTGTCTTGAAAATTCACATGCATCATCTAGGGACACTCAAGGCAAAAAGTTGTCAAAGGATTTTCGATTAGTTAAACCGTTCAGCAGATACAATTTTTCATATATTTCTGATTTGGCCTATTGTGATTAAAATGTCTATATATCTTGTCCAAAAACAAGAAACTTCACAAAACTGTGTAAATGTTAAGAACCAGACATTATGAAGAAACTTGTGAGGTTTCATGTATTTCGGATGCTCGTACAGCTCACAATAAATTATAAACCATCTACATTTTAAAATCTTAGAAAAGCTGTAATACTAGTTTTGTCCACAAGAGAAACGTCACAGATCTGTGAACATGTTAAGAACAAGTCATTTTGAAGAAATGTGTCAGGTCTCATGTATTTCTGATGCTCATAGGGCTCACAATAAATTACAAACGATCTACATTTTAAAATCTTAGAAAAGCTGTAATACTACTTTTGTCCACAAGAGGCACCATCAGGCTAGAAAATCTTTTTATGTGGAGAACAAGTCAGATTGACATAGACTGACATAAACCGACAGAACAGTTCAGATGTTCAGTTCACAATATTAATATCATTTAATCTTCTCAGTCTGAACATCTTTGAAATATGTCTATACATTGTTTGCACAGAGTAGAAACTTCACAGAACTGTGCTCATTAGGAAAACTAGTCAGATTGACAAAAAAAGGTCATAACAGTTCAAATGATATGACGTGTAGTGTTAAACATATCCACATTGTTATCATTTGATAGATCTTCCCATGCTGAAATTTTTTTGTAACGTCTATATATCATTTACACAAACTAGAAACTTCATAAAGCTCTGTTTATGTGGACAACAAGTCAGATTGACATAGACCGACATAATAGTTCATATGTTCAGTTCACAATGTCAATATCATTTGATCTTCTCATTCTGAACATCTTTGAAAGATGTCTATACATTGTTTACACAAAGTAGAAACTTCACAGAACTGTGCACATTAGGAGAACTAGTCAGATTGACCACAAACCGTCATGACAGCTCAGATGGTCCTGCTACGTTTGAACCCCGGTCATTGCTGCTTGCAGCTATATTTATTATTATTATTATTATTATTATTATTCTTCTGCCGTAATGCGTCTCGTGCAGACCAAACCGTAAGGTCTAGAGACTTGAAAGTTGGTCAGATGGTAGGTCTCAATTTGGGGAGAACGTATCAAAATATGACGCAAATCGGGCAATAGGTGGCGCTACAGCGACTACAAACGCGTACACGCTCGTAACTCGTAAACCGTTTGTCGTACACTCAAGTGTCTTATATCTCTGGAATCCTTGGCTCAAGACTTAGAAAATGTATATCTCCGATTTCATTTCCGCCTATAAAAATTTTCCGCCATTTTGAATTTTCTGAAAAAAACTTTTTTCAAACTCCTCATAGGCCGTTTGTCCAAATCACGCAAAATTTCACACGCATCATCTAGAGACTCTCATGACCAAAAGTTGTCAAAGGAATTTTGATCGGTGATTCACGCTTGCAACAAGACAATAAAACGTTCGCATAAGGCGGAGACACTTTTGCTAAAATCGTAATAGCTCTGGAACGCAAAGAGATAATCTCACCAAACTTCACATAGTCATGTATAAGCTCAATTTGTGGTCACACCAAAAAAACTGCGATGATTGACCACTTGGTGGCGCTATATTGCGAAAAAAACACTCAATCACCTGTACAGGGTCACATGTTAGTCCAATTGACCTGAGACTTGTCATGCACGGTCTTTGTCCAAGGGTCCATCATGGTCTATGAGGACATTGGTGTATCTCAAAAAACATGACCGTCATCGGCCAATGAACTTTGAGCATCAATTAGACTAGCTTACCGAAGGTTGATCGGAACGAAACTCGATGGGCGAGTTTGACTCAGAGCCTTAGTGGTCTGTCAGAATTTTGAAGAAAATCGGTCACTAGTTGGCGCTAACGAGTTTTTTGCGTCTCTACTCACGTGGTGTTTCACGCATCCACAAAATATTGATATCATCTGATAGATCTCCTCATACTGATCAACTTTGCCTCAAGGAGCACTGCTGTCAATCAAATTGTTTGCGAAATATTGGAGATTTTTGAAATTTCAAATTTTTCGAACTCGTCATAGCCCGTCAATCTCACTGGCTTGAAAATTCACACGCATCATCTAGGGACACTCAAGGCAAAAAGTTGTCAAAGGATTTTCGATTAGTGAAACCGTTCAGCAGATACAATTTTTCATATATTTCTGATTTGGCCTATTGTGATTAAAATGTCTATATATCTTGTCCAAAAACAAGAAACTTCACAAAACTTTGTAAATGTTAAGAACAAGACATTATGAAGAAACTTGTGAGGTTTCATGTATTTCTGATGCTCGTACGGCTCACAATAAATTATAAACACTCTATATTTTAAAATCTTAGAAAAGCTGTAATACTACTTTTGTCCACAAGAGAAACGTCACAGAACTGTGAATAAGTTAAGAACAAGTCATTTTGAAGAAATGTGTCAGGTCTCATGTATTTCTGATGCTCATAGGGCTCACAATAAATAATAAACGATCTATATTTTAAAATCTTAGAAAAGCTGTAATACTACTTTTGTCCACAAGAGGCACCGTCAGGCTGACAGAGAACAAGTCAGATTGACATAGACTGACATAACAGTTCAGATGATATGATGTGTGGTGTTAAACATATCCACACTATATTAATATCATTTGATAGATATTCCCATTCTGAAAAAATGTGTAACATGTCTATATCATTTACACAAACTAGACACTTCTTAAAGCTGTGTTTATGTGGAGAACAAGTCAGATTGACATAGAATGACATAAACCAACATAACAGTTCAGATGTTCAGTTCACAATATTAATATCATTTGATCTTCTAATAACTGAACATTTTTGTAAGATGTCTATACATTGTTTGCACAAAGCATAAACTTCACAGTACTGTGCACATTAGGAGAACTAGTCAGATTGACCACAAACCGTCTTGACAGCTCAGATGGTCTTGCAACGTTTGAACCCCGGTCATTGCTGCTTGCAGCTATATTTCAGATTGTGTTTGGACAGTTGTTTCTCATAATGAAATATAAAACATGAACGGCTTGTATTGTGAAGAGTGCTATTAAAAAACCAATTGGATTTCGGAATAGTATAATTGAATTTGTTAGGTGTGTGTGTTGCAATGCCTCTGATTTTCGTTTTAAAACTGTTCTCTATGTATTTGCAGGGTTGCAACTATTCTCACTGCTTTTAATGGCACACAAACATTTTCATTTGATCCTGTTAATGGCCTATATGTCTACATTTTTCTACCTGGGAATGAAAAAACCCTTACTCTGTGTGAAGTCCAGGTGTTTGCATGTAAGAGAGAGACAGAGAGAAGACTGATGCAATTCTTTATACATTCATTAATGTGTATCCGTTTTATTAACAGTAGAAGCAGTTCCATTCATTTGTGGTCCAAGTAAGTGTTTTTATTCATTTGACTGTCAGTAATGCGTATATAATAATCTCAATGAACATTTGCAAAATACAGTATTTTAATAATTTATACATTGTCTGCAGCAATGTCACCCTGTTGCCTGCGACTGGTTGCTCACAAAAGCTAAGCAGGGTTGTGTGTGGTTATTTCCTGGATGGGAGACAGACTTGATTGCTGCTGGAAGAGCTGTTAGGAGGCCAGCAGGGGGTGCTCACCCTCTGGTCGATGTGGGTCCTACCACCCCAGTATAGTGACGGGGACACTGTACTGAAACAAGCACAGTCTTTCAGATGAGATGATAAACCGAGGTCCTGACTCTCTGTGGTCATTAAATCCCAATGCCAAATTTGTCCATGGCTTCCTAACATCCCCATTCTCTGATTGGCTTCATCACTCTGTCTCCTCTCCACCAAATAAAGCTGGTGTGTGGTGAGCGTTCTGCCGCAAGATGGCTGGTGGATGCTGCACTCTAGTGGCGGTTGAGGAGATTCCCCGACCGTGTAAAAGCGACTTTGAGAGTCTTTGATAAAGCGCTATATAAATGTAATGAATTATTTATACTTCACATTGAAAAGAGAAAATTGGTTTATTGTAAAACAGGGAATCTTGCACTTGGTGGCAAAGCTGTCCAGTCTTCCACATATGAATCGTCAGGAGCTCAAAAGGCTATCGATGACAACAGGAATCCAATTTTCAGTATTGGGTCATGTAGTGCAACTAATGAGGAAAAGAACCCCTGGTGGAGAGTTGACTTGTTCCATGTCTTCAAGATAATCAGGGTTAGCATCACTAATCGTGGAGATTGTTGTGCAGAGAGAATAAATGGTGTTCAGATCCGTATCGGCAACAGCCTGGAAAATAATGGCAACAATAATGTTCTGTAAGTATTGCCTCTCTTTTAATAGTTGCAAGAATGGTTAGAAATTGAGTAAATTTTAAATCTGTACCTGTATAAACGGTGTCTCTTCACAGAGCTGCAACTGTTGACAACATCCCAGCTGGAGCTATGAAATCATTTGCATTTAATCCTGTTGAGGGGCGCTATGTCAACCTTAATATTCCTGGGTGCATCGAGAGTCTCACACTGTGTGAAGTTGAGGTGTTTGCAGGTAAGAGACAGACAGGGAGATGACTGTAATGCAACTATTTATATATTTATTAATGTGTGTTGGTTTTGTTAACAGACGCACCACTATACTTTTGTGTTCCAAGTAAGTGTTCTTTATTCATTTGGTAACCAATAAGGGATAATGCATGTCAAGACAGATATTGCAAAATAAAGTGTTTTGATCATTTATACTGGAATCATACTTCATCACATTAAAATGAGGAAAAGTTTATTCATTGTAAAACAGGGAATCTTGCACTTGGTGGCAAAGCTGTCCAGTCTTCCACATATGAATCATCAGGAGCTCAAAAGGCTGTCGATGGCAACAAGAATCCAATTTTCAGGCTTGGGTCATGTACTCATACTAATCGGGAAATAAACCCCTGGTGGAGAGTTGACTTGTTGGATGTGTTGAAGATAATCAGTGTTAGCATCACTAATCGTGGAGATTGTTGTGCAGAGAGAATAGATGGTGTTGAGATCCGTATCGGAGACAGCCTGGAAAATAATGGCAACAAAAATGTTCTGTAAGTATTGCCTCTTTTAATAGTTGCAAGAATGTTTAGAAATTGAGTAAATAAGACAAATCACTAATTTTAAACCCTCTGTTGCTGTCTCTTCACAGAGCTGCAACTGTTGACAACATCCCAGCTGGAGCTACAAAAACATTTGCATTTAATCCAGTTGAGGGGCGCTATGTCAACCTTTATAAACCTGGGAGCATTGGGTTTCTCACACTGTGTGAGGTTGAGGTGTTTGCAGGTAGTTTTTTTTTTTTTTTTTTTTTTTTTTAGAGATGCACATGAAAAACATCTTTACTGTTTATACTAAGTGCATTTGCCTTTTTTCTGCTTTTGTTGCCAGATTAAGTGGAATGAGATGAAGTAACAACAGTCCTCTGATCCAATAAGCAAAATACCAAACTACTGTTTTCTGAGCTGTGACTGTTTCTTATACACAAATAAATTTGTACAGCTTTGCATGTGTTTGTTTCGGTTTCAAATAAGGCTCATCTGGATGTTCACAAGGTGTTGTAACGTTACAAACACAAACAGCAGCATAGTGTCTGCCCAGATCTGGGCCACAACTTGCTGCTGCTTTTATTTCCGACGGTTTCGCTGACTGTGGTTTATGCATGCGCTGCCAGAGTTTGTGTTCGCTTTCGAAGTTTGTTTACGATTCTCAAATTTACATTCGTCTTTCTCACTCAAAACTAACATGTGGGCGGGGCTTAACAAGGTTCGCTCTCATTGGCTAGTGACAGTTGGATTGGCTCCTTGAACCGGAAGTGGTTGATGCTTCAGTAGCGCAAATTTTGGTAGATGAATACACATGATATATCTGGATCTGCGGTTATACACACGAGATGAGTCAACAGGATCAGCACGAGGCCTCAGCATCCTCCTCGTTAGGACATTCGAGGCAGCTTGAGGTAAGTTAGGCATTTTTTGTCATGCATAAGTATTATTACTTATGTGTTTTGAGTACTTTGCTCTTTTCCCCACAACGTTTGTATTATAACCCAGCATATGCACTATTCAAGAATGTTACATGTATTTTTAGAAAAGATCTCAGGCTGATGTTTATTCTGCAGCAAGGCTCAAATGTTGGAGCAGCAGATGCTGCCTCAGCTTTACGTAACATCGTAGAGGTGCTGAACCGTTCGCTGGGTAAAACCAGCACGAGGCAGAGTCAGGGGCAGAGCGCGGGACTGAGCAGTGGACCAAGAAATGGCCAGGTTTCAGTTTGCAATCATGACTGAAAACAATGATACTTGCTGTTTGCAATAATGTATTCACATGCTCTCATTGATCAGATCCTTTTATTTAAAACGACTTCCATTAGAGTAGCTTAAGCAGTCAGACACAGACATTATCACTTACACACACTCTCTCTCACATACTTTTTAGTAGTAGTGAGAGATAAATAAGAGGTCCACTGAGTTCCTGATAAACAGTACTGGTTGTATTTCTATGTTCAGTTACTTTTTTTTTTTTCTTCATCTTTTGCAGGTCTTTCCCAGGATTCTTCAAGCGTGGGGCCAAAAGGCGTATACCCAGCTGTAACAAACAGGCCATGTTGAGTAAATGTTGGAAGCCTTTTGTGTTTTCAGCATGCCTTTTTAAATAAAAATTCAGAGATTACCCCTTCACCAGCTGAGGAGCTGCAACTCATGCAGGCTGTGTTGGGAAAGTGAAATCTCTGTGATTCAAGATTTGACTCATTCAGAGGTGATGCATAGAATATTTATTCATGGATAATAGAATAGCTTTATTTCTTGCAATTTTAAATTAAATATGGATTTTAGGTTTCAAGCTTGTTTTGCAACGCCTACCCAAAAATGAGGTTAGCATCTGGAGGATGGCTGCTCTACAAGACAACAGGTATGTGATGCACTAAGCATAAGTTACTAGGTTCAGAATATCTCACAATTCAAGTTTCATGAATATATGCGTACATTCCATGTATGTACATTTCAATTGGTTGTCATGCTTCTGTGTGTCCAGAATGAACCTCGTGGAACGAGGTCTACTACTTTGGAGAAGACAAAAAATCAGCTCCCCAGTTAACACTTTAAAGGTTACTTTCCTAGGAGAGGCTGGAGTTGACACGGGTGCTCTGCGGAAGGAATTCCTGACCGGTCAGGGTTTTTTTTTTTTGTACTTGGTAACATACTTCAAACACTGCACCACCAAACTGTGTGTGTAATGTTTTACACTTGTAAATGAATGTATAAATATTGAGAACATTTCCCTGTAGAACTGATGGGTGGGATAGAGACAAGACTGTTTGAAGAGGAGGGTAAAGGCAAAATGCCTAATTTTTCACTGAATGACCTGGACAACGGCCTGTTTAGGTCAGTTGTCATTTATTCTCACTCATGTCATTCCATAACCGAATTCCACTGTATTTGTTTTCTACAGAAAAAGCACTTTGGAATGGGTATGTCGACGGGGTCGGGAAAAAGCATCGAGATAACAGTTTTGCGAGAACCCATACAACATATATTAACATACAATCCAAATACTATATTACCGATTTCCCCACATATAACCCTCAGATGCAGATAATCCGCAATTCACGCAATAAGAAAACAAATACAAGTCAGAATCTGCACAAAAAGAAAAGTAGTCTCTCCTCTCTGCGTTCGTCCCTTTAAGAGAAGAGCCCGCCCTCATGGCAGCACAGCCAATCACGTTTTCTTGCATGATTGACGGGTAAGAAAGCCTAGTCAGCACAGCTGTCAGTGACCGTGGAAGCAGCAGCTGTCAGAGCCCAAAGATAACAACCCTCAAGAAAGAAAAATGGAAATTTATTGATGTACATGTAAATGAGAAAAATTAGATTGCATGAGAAAGAGGATGCTCGTGTTTTTTTTACACAACAGTGTTGCCGCGATTTGTTTGAAGCGATCGGCTGAAATGTTCCGAGTCTCATCCAGAACTGTGCGCATTTGAGTATTAAGCCACGAATCCACTTGCTCCTGTTTAACCGCAGCGCTCTCTCCACAAATCACTTTGAAGACAATGTTGTGCCTCTTTTTGAAACGATTCAGCCACCCCGGATTTGCTTTAAAGTCAAGTCAAATTCTTTGCAGCAAGAACGTCCGTCTTCTCCATCAGCAAGGGACAATTGACGGGAAGGTTTGTTGCTCGTGTATTTGTCAACCACTGAAACACTGTATCGTCCACATCTTTGAGATTGATTGTCCAGTTTTCTCTTTAACACCTCAAGACATTTTTAGAAGAAAAAAAACACAGAATAGCTGCAGTGTGTTTTCCCTCAGATCAACGTGAGTGAACTGTCGTTGAAGTGAGCGCGCTCCACCTGCAACACAAACTCAGCGAACGAGGTACACTCATGAGTCACGAAATACCCATGTGAAGTGGATAATTTGTCTCTCATTTATGCTCCAGATACTAGATTTCGGCGACATTAAGGAATCGACATAACCAACAAGAAAATACTGAGACAAATAGGGAGTTTGGCGGTTCCACTTCAAAAACATCGACATAACAGTATTGGCGAGTTAACCATGACTTGAGATAAGTGAACTCCACTGTATTTCATTGTCATTTTAGAGTTGCAGGGGAGGTGTTTGCTGTTAGCCTTGCACAGGGTGGCCCAACTCCGAGATTTCTTCAGGAGTGGTGTTAATTTTTTTTTTTTGTTGAATGGAACCCTTAAAAACATTAACAAGGATAATGTTTATGATGCAGAGTTTTCACCACTGATTGTATTGGAAATAGAAAAAAAAGTTTTCTATGTATTTATTTTTGTTTATAAGTGTAATACACGGATTTTCCACTACTACTTTTAGATTGAAGAGACATCAGATTTGTCATCTTATAGTGACCAGATCGTCAACTGTGGCTACACGGGGCCTATTAACGAGGACAACAAGGAAAATATAGCAAGGTTTCACTCTGTGCAATATTGTTTTTGTTTAAATGCATCTTTTACAGAAAAAAACAATTAGACACTTGTTTTATCTCTGTGCAGAGTGATTATAATGCATGCTGCTGCTCGTAGAACCCTCATGCTTCGTGAAGGGTTACAGCTTTACCAGTTAATCCATGTAATTGAGAAGAATAGAGAAGTGTGCCGCAGCCTCTTTGTTGCACAAGGTGCTGATAAGGTGAAGTTCTAGGATTCTATTGCATAGCTGTTGTAAAATGTTTTAGCACAAGCTCTTCTTAGAAAATGACAAACCGCATGCAGCACAACAAAATTACTTATCCTGTCATGTTTTCCAGGTTGACTCTCATTACATTCTCACATCTTGTTCCACAAATGATGTTTTATTAAAGTTCAGGAGGAGCATGTTCAAGGACGAAAGCAATCAACTCATCATCAGCAATTACACCTCATCCTATCAGCATGAGAGGAAGCGTGTGTATATATAGCCATGTTCGACTCACCGACATTCCTCGACAGTTTACGGCATCCCTCCACCACCCCGACTCCTCACACTTAACTGTTCCTATCAAAGTCAGGAATACGGGGGGGAGTAATACCGAGCTCGGAGCCCTCTCCTCGGACAGCACGGCAAATACGCATACCTTTACTACTCCTGAATCATTGGTAAGTGTGAACTCGTGAAATGAGTGAGAGTGGAACTCTAAAATATGCCACAGAGATGCAAATTTCTTATGGAGCTTGAGGTTAAGTTTGTATACATTTCAGACGTTAATGGGTGTTTATTATAAAGATCCACCGAGTGTATTTGTAGTGTATTTTGCTTTCCCTGGGAATTGTCATTTGTAACCCCCTAAGACTGGAGTACTGATGCTTTAATTACAGGAATAAAGTACATTAGTAGTTATATAATGCATTATGTCTCAAAGATGATTTATGGCCTAATTAATGGACTTACCCTGTGTCCGGCTGTCCACCTGCCACTCAAACTGTCCGGTGAATGTTTGACAGACAGGTGTGTGTGTGTGTGTGTGTGTTGTTGCCCCTGATTGGGTGCTCGCTGACTGTCAAAGGTTATGGTTAGATTTACAACTTGGCGTCACAGACAGGCAAGTCAGAGTGTCAATCAAATAAAGGTACAGATGATTTTATGGTTTGATATATGATGATGGATGGATCTTAACCAGAGTGCCATTGAAATGGTGCTGCTCCATCCAGTCTGGTGGGGGGAAAGCGGTTGGGGGTCATGATGGTTTCTTTGATTGTCTGTGGGGCAAGTAGCCCACGCAAGTTTTAAGTTGTTAACACATAGGTGTCAAAATCTGCGCTGTTTGATCTAAAACTCTAAGGCAGAGAGTTGTGGTATGAACTCAGTCCTATCTTATATCATGCTGAGCAGAGAAGATGACTCGGTGTTTTACCTAGCAGAAGAAGAAAAGACTGCTTACATTTTAGCATGAACTTCTCTACCAACCATCTCCAACTGTCATGCAGTCGACTTATCTGATGGTTTATGCTGCCATATGCTTAGTAACAGTCATGCAGCAGACATCCAGTCTCCTGAAAGCCTTTACAAATTCTGTTGTTCTTGTTCAAATGATGTATATTATCAATAAAATAATGAATTCTTGAAGAATTGATTCATTCTTCATTCACTTCACTATAAAATCTGAGTAATATGGAAGAGTGGTGATTGAAACATTTTAAAACTTTACATTTGGTATTTAAAAACTAATCGAGTCATGTCATGTTTTGAACATTATTATTATATATATCTTACCATTATTACGTTTTAAAATAATTGCATCCGTTTTCAACTGAATCATGTAAAAAGGAAATAAGAAAATAGTTTATTGTCCACAGTTGCTATGAATGAGAGTATTCTTAATTTAATGAATGCTTAAAACCAGTTCCTGGTAAGTGGGTGGTTAAAACGGTGTACTTTTAGTTTTCGAGGCAAAATAAAAGATGCGTGTTATTTTAAAATCTTAGAAACCAAACAGCGTTATTTCTATATATAAAGAGTTTTTCAGAGGGGGTGTGACCGCTTGTTTGTAAAACCCCCTGTTGTCTTGTTTGTGAGAAGGATCGTTATAAACAAGGCCGCGTTTCTCGCTGGGTTTCTTGTCCATCTCTCGCAAATAGCGGTCACTCCAAACCTACGCTCCTCGGTTTTACTGCGCTTTTCAGAAATAAGTCTTCAGCTTACGTTTTAATTCTAAGTACCAGTATGTGGAAATGGACGTCTATCTAAACGGTGAGGCTACTTCAATTTAAATTTGTTTTTGTTGTTTAAGCCAGAAATGTTCACGGTGTCGATATATATTCTATTTAAACAGGTTGTGTGAAGAACACACATTATGACGGCGACGTAAGCGATCTTCTGGCTCTTGACACCAGAGTATGATTCAACTATTGCATCCGTTTTGAGTTTTATACATAGTTGTGTATAGTGCATGTGCAGTAACGATTCTGTGTTTAAAATATTGTTCCCGCCGACAGCTCCGAGGCCTCCGCAATTGATCCTTGACTCTAGACAACCAGACGCTAACAGCAACAACCCGCTCGGTAAGATTGTTTTATCAAACTTAGAAATATATCTATTTCATTATTGTATTCACATCTATAACCATTCCTGGTCACCGCACAGGTAAAGTTACAACAATCTAAAAGGGAGTTCAACGTCTGTGCAAATAGAGGTTCTGTAATCAGTCAAATCTTGGGAAAAGCCATGTGTACAATTCATTCAATATATATATTTCAACTCTACTTTCACATTCAGCATTTTCTTTACATCATTTGTGTGGGCACATACAATATCATATTATCCCACGCAGTGGATAATTGTTCACAGATTGAAAGGAGTCAGAGTTCTTTTCCAATGAAGGCAACACAAGATGGATCCGGAAGTAGCAGAGAGTTGATATCATTTCAGAAAAGTCCATTCATAGATGTACGTCATCAGAGATTGTCCAAGACTACCCCAACAAAAATCCTCTACACCAAACATAGATACTCAAATTAATCAAAATACATTTCATGCAAGTTTATCATAAATACTACAATCACACACACTTACGTTTGAGCAGAAAACTAGCAGTTTCTCAAACAGGATATAAGTAAGTTAAACAGGTATGAAGTAATCAAGCAGTTTTACCAAACAGATCCTACTAGTTGCTCTACTATTTCCTGTTATATACCTGATCCTGTGTATACTTCAAGCCCCCCCTAGAGTCTAGGAAGAACATAGCACCTCTTAAACATAATAAACCTGATAACAGGCATTGACTGTTACACAACGTGTGTTTTAATGTTTTTACTAGCGTGTATGAGGGACGTTGTGAATCAAATTGGAAACAACGTGTCTTGTCAAGTCAGGAGCGCAGCTTAAGGTGCGAGGGGGTTGAAACGCGTAACCCCGTAGGTGAGTGGATCAATAACGGGACTCGTGTGTGTGTGTGTGTGTGTGTTCTGAATATATGTCTCTGTTTAGCGCATATACAGGGTGCTGTTAACGATTTGCCATCGGCTGCTGAATCGAGTGGTGATTCAGGAAATAAGAGTCGGATCCCGCTGTGGCTATCGGTGAGCCGGTGTTGAAGAAGCGGGGTTGTACTCAGTTCTGAAGAAGAAACGGTCGAAATCTGTTCTAAACCCATCACCCCTGAACGGAAACGCCAGAGAAAAGTACCAGGTTTGTATATAGAGAAATTGTACACATATAATAATATTAATAATAATAATAAAACCATTTGCTGTGTATTTTTATTTATTGCTATTTTATTCTCCCCCCTCAGAATCATCTGATGAAAATGCAGAGATCGGGATGATGACATGCTGGGGGTCTGGTCCATATTAGATTTTTCAGACTTGGTACCCGAGGCATTTGGAGGCCTGGAGAACGCTGCACAACCGTCCACGTCAGAAACCGATTCGGACTGCGATGTGCTACCTTTAAACCAGGAGGCTTTAAGGAACGAGGGGCCGCAGAACAGTGAACGCAATCCTGCTTTGACAGTTGAGAACAATCAAACGATCAAGCAAAATGCAACTTTTGAATTAATGGTCCAGCAGATGAATACCCTCATCAGCGAACGTAAGAGGGACAGAGCGACCATCGATTTGTTAAATCAGAACATTGCAGCAGATCATAGACGACGGGGGAGACAGGCCTACAAGCTTTTTCACCAGACTGTGTGCGGAGAGCTCAGGCAACTCAGGAGATCCCTAAAGGAGTCTACAGCGCTACAAAGATGCAACAGGAGTTGTCTGTGGACTTACTGAAGCAGCTGGTGGACAAACTTAAACCGCACTTCGGTAAGTCCTGAGTTTTTACACAAGTGTCTTCCTGCTTTTTATTATTCTGTTTTATGGTTGTTCTGTGTTTTTATATTCTGTTTTAGGGTTGTTCGGTGCTTTTTATATTCTGATTTATTTCTGCGGTGTTATGTTATTCTTTATGTTTTATGGTTATTTGATGTATAATCTGAATTGCGTGTCTGCGTGTTTGTACTATTTGGTTGTGGGGTTTAAATAAAATTGTGTTAAAATGGCCACAAAACGTTGTCTGAAGCCTGATGATGTTGATCAAAGTCAGAGAGTTCGATTTAGATGTGAAAATGACATCCAGGGTCAGCAGAGTACAACAGAAACTTTGCGGGGTTTAACTCAAACACTTGAAAATGTGAACAGATCGAGGACTAGTACAGAGGTATTGCTAGATTTGTTAAATACAGTGCAATCAATGAGTGAAAATCTGGAAGTAACAAACTATGATCAGATGCTAAATTCTCCTCATGACAGTAATCTGTCTAATGTTTGTTAAATTCATCTCAGACCATCAATGTGGCTGATGATTGGGACGTGACAAATTTTGATCTAGACCTATTATCAAATTCTCCGCAGGTGGGTGAGGGGAGAAGTGCGCCCTATGCGTTTGCTGTGGCAGCCCCCAACATGGGGCTCACGCAGAGTGAGATAGACTCCCTTGCGAGAGAGGGTGGTGTTGTTCATGAGTACACAATAATCCCCATTCATCAGTTCAATGGTTTGGAAATTCATAGACGGATAAATCTGCGGCAGATATCTTCCCCAGATTTAGCCGTATACACATCCTTTTTACATGACTTGTTATCTGAAATTGTGTCATTTTCTAGATTATTCACCGGTGATGGGGATTTAATTAACATTACATTGTGTGGCGCCAGCTTGTCATCAGATGTCAATACAGTTTTGTCACCTCAATGATTACGATGTGGACCTCTTTATCAACCAGCTTGAGAGGATAATGCAGAGTAACTCTGACATGGCCGTCGATGAGGCTTTGGATTTGCGTGTTTCAATAGCTTTGTGTAGAAATGGTGGTGGCCAGTGATCAGGTGATCAGCAGAAACAGGATGAATTTATTTTGCCCCATAAATATTACAAATAATGTGTTTTGCAATCTGTCTGGCACATTTTCTATGGTCAGAGAAGCCGCACACAGAGTTGGAGGCTGAGGCAGAATCTATGCAGATGACTGCTGGTTTCACAGCTCAGCATAAAATAGGTTTTTAACAACGTTGAGCGTTTTGAACGTTTGTTAAATATTAAAATTGTAACATTCTACCGTTCAAATTCTGGAGTGCTAGAGTTGTACAAAACCGCAGATGAACCGCACCCCAAAACAGTGTTTTTATATCTGCATGATTCACACTACTATTTCATAAAAAACCTAAAACCATTTATAGGTGTAACGTACGTCTGTGAGTTTTGCTATCGAGGCTACACCAATCGCAGAGATCACAGATGTAAATACGTGTGTAATCACCCGGACTGTCACACCCACCCCAAAAGGACAAAACACTGTCCCGACTGTTTGCGGTACTGTAAATCTGGTTATTGTTTTGAAATGCACAAGCAGCCGGCCCCCGGTGAGGAGTATGCGCAGTGTGACGTGACCAAATATTGCCCGAGATGCAACAGACGCTTTCAAGCAACTTCATGCCTTCCAGCAACGATTTATCGACAGCTATGCATTTATACCTACGTTCAATCTGGCTAACAGCGAGAAGGGATATTTCCCACATCTGTTTAATCGTGCTGAAAATGACGACTACATTGGCCCATACCCTGAAAAACATTTATATGGGTATTCGACAATGTCAGATCAAGATATGATTAAGTTTGATGCGTGGTACAGCACCGTTACTGGTAAAGTTTTTGATTTCAATAAAGAGATTACTGCAGTAGTAATTTTACTGCAGAAACGATGTTGTTCTGTTATGAGAAGTATGCATGAAATACCGCTATGAATTCATTCAGTGCACAGAACTTGACCCGTTTAATCACACCACTCTTGCGGGCTGTGCAATGGCTGTCTATAAGACTCATTTTATGCCTAAAGACACAATAGCTCTGACGCATACTTCAATCAGAACAAAACGTATTCAAATGTCTCAATTGAATGGCTCGAGTATGTGCAAAAATCACGCTCCATAAACATCCAGCATGTCAAGTCAAGTCACCTTTATTTATATAGTGCTTTTACAATGTAGATTGTTTCAAAGCAGCTTTACAGGAAAAACGATATAAACAAAGTTTGTTTGGCTGAACAGAAGCCCCAAAATAGCAGGTGAATCAATACAATTGATGAATTTTAAGTGTTAAGTTTCCCCAACTGAGCAAGCCATAGGCAACAGCGGCAAGGAACCAAAACTCCGGCAGGTGACGTAACGAATGAAGAATAGAATGGAGAAAAAACCTTGGGAGAAACCAGGCTCAGTCGGGGGACCAGTTCTCCTCTGGCCAACAGCCAAACAGTGCATGATTATTATACAACAATTCAAGTCCAATATGAAGTCCAATTTGGTCCGGTTAGAGATGGGTTCATGATCGTCACAGGGGAGGGTCCAGTAGAGTCACGGTCTCCGCAGACACTTCAGGGCAGTGCTGTGCTCGTGTCCAGGTCCTTCATCTGATCTGGATACGGCCCGGATCCGGCTGACCACGATAACCTCGGAATAAACAGAGACCAATATCAGCGTAGATGCCATTCTTCTTCTGATGTATCGAGTACATCAGGTGTTATGGGAATGTTCCCGGTTCCGGCTTATCTAAATTATGCAGCCTAACAATCATTTTACATGATTTGGATTAAAAATGTATGTATAATGTGTATGCCAGGTTGAAAAGATGTGTTTTTAGTCTACATTTAAACTGACAGAGTGTGTCTGCTTCCCGAACTGTATTAGGAAGACTGTTCCAGAGTTTAGGAGCTAAATAGGAAAAAGATCGCCCGCCAGCAGTTGACTTTGATATTCTAGGTATTATAAGCTGGTCAGTATTTTGGGATCGCAATAGACGTGAAGGACTATGTGTTAAGAGATCGCTCAAGTACTGTGGAGCTAAACCATTTAATGCTTTGTAAGTAATTAGCAAGATTTTAAAATGTATTCGGTGTTTAATAGGAAGCCAGTGCAGGTTTGACAGAACTGGGCTAATATGCTCATACTTCCTGGTTCTAGTAAGAACTCGAGCTGCTGCATTTTGGACCAGCTGGAATTTGTTTATTAAGCGTGCAGGGCAACCACCTAGTAGAGCATTACAATAATCTAGCCTTGAACTCATGAACGCATGAACTAACTTTTCCGCATTTGTCTTTGAGAGCATATGTCGCAATTTAGATATATTTTTAAGATGGAAGAATGCCGTTTTACAGATGCTAGAAACATGGCTTTCAAATGAAAGATTGGTATCAAAGAGCACACCCAGGTTTCTAACTGACGACGAAGACTTGACAGAGCAGCCATCGAGTGTTAGGCAGTAGTCTAGATTATTACGTGCAGAATTTTTTGGTCTAATAATTAGAATATCTTTTTTTTCAGAATGAAGCAGTAGAAAGTCATTAGTCATCTGTGGTGGCAAAATCTTTTACTAGTTCTGAATAAGAGACAAATATCCCAATTGTAATTTAAAAAGTCATCACTCACTTGAATTTGAGAAGGAAGAAATGCTAAGGCTGTTTTTGTAGGGAAAGTCCCCTTGGTATAATCAAGCAATTATATATATTCAGGATAGAAAATACCATAATTCGATTAATTCATGTCAGTACCATCCTCACATCATCATCATCTTGTCGTTTATACAGACATTAGAAATCATTTGATACGAAACTGTGCTGGTCACAGTTCTTTGCACAAATGCTGAAACACATTGAATTACTATCAAGATCAAATGCTATCACAAGTAAGTAAACCATTCGAACCATTGGCTATCAACTCTTGGTGGCTCTTTTACGGCCATCCTCATGTGATCAATTACATTTGTTACGTTGTCACTGTAATCTGGGATGTAAAAACAGCAGGATGTACTTAGCCTCTTACATACCTCTCCTTTCTCATCAGTTAACATATCTAACACCAATCTGTTCTGTATTACAGCATCTCTGATTTGTGCTAGTTCATCATTAATCAGACCCAAAGCATTTTCAGTACTGTTTGCTATTTCTAAGACAGTCCATTCCAAACCATTGGTCTTGTTCATAGCTACCCGTTGTGGCATTCCAGTAGGAAAAACCCAGACTGATGCTGCTGAAGTGTCGTTCGGTTTGTTGAAAGGACAAGTGAAGATGACAGTTCTTGTCCCAGACAAGTCATTGAACAGTTCATGGTGTTGTCATTTTTCACATTGCTTACTACGGAAGTAGTTCCGGTCCGTTGTTCTCTACGGCCCACTAGCCAGTCATGTTTACTTAAGTCTCCTGGTTCAACCAGAGGTCCCGCAGCGCTGGGAGCCTTTGGTCCTACCTTCAGATAGATTTGTTGTTGCCAATCTGTTCCGCTTTTGTCGATTCCACAGTAGTACATTCCTTCATCAGATAGTCTTACTCCTTTCACCGCTACCACCATTCCTCCTCGATTGTCTCTGTTTCCAGCCCACCCTTTCTTGCTCACTCTGAATCTCTCATCAGTCCCATAAGTCGTTGGTTCGTGGTAGGCCACCACATCAGACCATTTCCATGGGTGTCTGCAAAAATACACTTGGCCATACCTGGCCCAGTAGCTGACTTTTATACAGTTAATGCAGTTCTTCTCATAGGGATTACACTCAAATCTTACTTCAGACCCCTCCACCAGCGTGACTCCTCCCGCGATGGTGTGTTGTTGCTGCTCAGAGCGGTGTCGTTGGTCTCTTTGGTCTGATCGATGGCCCCTGTTGCATATAGAATTATAGTACAGATCATTATTGATATCACAGTCAGAATACATGTGGTGCCTCTCAGGCCGCACAGCCCTGGGTGTCTGAACGGGTGCCAAGGTCTCGGTGCGGCATCCATTTCGGTTATCTTGATTCCCACCACTCTGGCTGTTTTGACTTTGATTCCTCCTCCGGGACGTCCTTGTTTGTTTAGATAACAGAAGTGAAGTCTGTGTGAGACGTAGACAAGCTGTTATTGAAATCTGTGGTTTCTACTCCTTCGATTCCCCTTCTCCCTCTGCAGGTGGCTCTTGCAATGGCTAGCGTGAACCCACGTGGTTCTCTCTGCGACCTTCACTGTGTGCGTCGTCAGTAGCACTTGAAACGGGCCCAGCCACCTCTTTGCCTTCCTGCTCTTTCTCCTCAGATCCTTTATCACCACAAGATCTCCTGGTCTGAGGTCATGGAGCGGGATTTCAGCTGTCTTCCCCTGAGCTGCTTTTACCTGCACACAGATGTTAGCCAGCAGAAAATACATTTCTTTACGACAGTTCAACAATCACAGTTCACGATTCGGATGATGGCACCGGTTTCTTGCTCCCTTCAATAATTAATGGGGTTCTTCCAACTAATATCTCAAATGGGCTCAGAATTGTTCTGGCCTTTTTCTTTCTTTTTTATCTCATTGTCATATACCACAAATTGGTTAACTGTATTGTTAATTGTCCCATTCCTCCTTTTGATACAAGGTCTAACCCATGTGTCAATTTAGCATAATGTTTGAACAATTCTCTGGGATAAACAGTGTTTTGCCATCAACCGAACGCTGTCTTTAATATTACAGCCGGATCTCCTCAAAACGGCTTTCTCTCTCCTTCTGTTGAAAAAGGCATTCTCTTTAAAGAGTGGAAAGAGTCAAGGTTAGTTTTAGTTAACATGTTGAATTCCTCATCCATTGTCTGCGTCTGCTCTGTTTTACCTGTAGAAATAAAGTCTTTTGTGTTAGTGTGCGCAGCGCATTTAAAACCTATTAAATTTGACCCTAATTGAGCATGAAGAATGGGTCAACCATTAAATAATATTAAATAAAATAAAACTGTTCCCAGTGTTTCTATATAGCCCCAAAGTCATTCATCACCCTAAAAGAATAACTAAAATCCATCTAAATCATCATATATTTGTCTTCCATTAATTTGCACACTTTGGTTAAGGTCACAAGCTCTGCTGTCGGCGAGTAGTTCGAGGTCAATGGCCCTGAAGCTAGTCACGTCAAACTCAGTCAGCATAGCCTGCTCGATTGAGGCCTGTTGTTTTGTCTCTAGAGGCAGAGCCATCTACGAACAAAACGTTCTCACAGTTATCTAGTGGTGTGTTCGTCAAGTCAGGTCGTGGTGTACAGACTTGATCAAGGGCATCCAGACAAACAACGTCAAATCATAATCTCAACTCACAAATTCTCTTAATGCCACAGTTCTCAATCTGTCGCCAGGTTTATCTAATGTCATGCATCCATTTGATGGATGAAAATAAATAAAACTTTCTCCTTTGTTCGACCACTGGCCTTTCATAGATGTGAGGGTGCTCTCTGGATAATTTGGAGGGTGACTTTAGCCAATGTGTCACTCTTTCTCTGCCGTCATTTTCTCTAACGTCAAGTCTATAACACTCGGATCACTCATAGTTGATAGTATTTAAATTTAGACCCTCAGTTGAATTTAGACAAGGGTTTTAAACCCATAATGGACGGCAATCTTCAGCTTCACAATTTCAATTTACACAATTATTTAAACTAATCCAGAGAATAACTGAAATTAACTCGTCATATTTTCCACTAGCAGACAGAGCTGGATAATCAGTCTCGTCCCATGTTCTATATCGTCTTTTCATCAGATCCAATCAGAACTATCGGCTTCTGTAAAGTTTGTCACTTCACTTTAACCATCTGTAATGATAAAACACTCATTCCAGAGGTTAATGACACTATCGGGACATACAAAACATAAAGTGCAGTCACTCACACACACTCAGACATGAATCATCATTTGTTTTTAGAACAGTTAGTTAGGTTGTTTTGGTTCATTATCATTGCGATAACAGAGTGCCATTCCACTGAAACAGTCTCTCCCTCAAAGACAAATGCTTTTCTCAACAGACCATGTTCATTTGTCTTATAATATTAACCCGTTTTTTTTTTCACAGTCAATGCTCTTACATGATTTTCCACAATAGCATAATTTGGAATAACTGTTTTTCCAATATTAACACATCCCCAGAATTTAAATCGTGTGTCTTTTTTTACTTCTCTGATAGCTTGCGCTCTTTGTCAGACAGAGATTTACTGTTTGGCGTTATAACATGGCTCAACGCCATGCCATACAATGCCATGTTGGCATTAGGGAAAAGGTCACTTCCTGTTACACAAACTCCATCTTAGACCGACTGACCTTGTGACCCTCTTTCACTAAATGTTTCAGGAGGGCAACACTGTCAGACACACATGTTAGTTCATCACATGCACAAATCAAAAGATTATCAACATATAGTAAAGAGCTGTGGCTGGGGTCAGAGTCAGAGGTTCAAGACTCAGTGCCCAATCTAACCCTAAAAACCTCAACGCATTCTGTGTAATTTGAAACAGAATGGTAGTTTGAGAGTTTGGCACATTTGGGGCTCTGGATCTGATCGCAGCATCAACAGCCTTTAAATCTTGATCAAATTGCCATTCTGTATGCTGTCCCTTATCTCTTATTTTCTTTACAGGAAAAATGGATGTACGCATTGGAGAGTTGCTGCATGACACAATCCCCTCTTTTACCAATAATTAAAACACTGCCATGATGCCAATCACTGATTCTCTGGTTCTTTTAAAACAATATTAACTGGTTCACAACCCCACAATGAAACCCACATCATATTAATGTTTTTCCCATATTTTTGAAGGTACTATGTTGAGGGCTGGATGAATGTCCTCTGCCCTAATGTCAACAGCGCAGCAGCTCTCTTCAGCTCTATATTCAATGGGGACAATCATTCTCACAGTCTGGACTCTTGATGAACTCTATGCCCTGACTCACTTCTGTCCAATATTCAAATTCACTAATTATTATTGTTATTATTTTTCCCATAAAAGGCCCTAACTCAGACCACGGTTACTTTGGGTTTTAGCCAAATATACATGTGGAACTGATCCGGTCATCAGATAAAAAGGTCATTTCTGCTCTGTCAAGCTTACAGAGAGCACAAATCCGCACATTCTCTATAACATATAGTTAAAATTAAAAGTCTCACTATTTGGTTCTACCAACCATTCATCTTCTATCGACCACGACATGTGATGTGCAGTGTAATTCAGCAGAAGTCATTAAATTAGCATTTTTAAACCCTTTACTCTTTAACAAATCGATTAATCCCATTCAAAGTCTCTGACCTCGTTCATAAACCCAGAGCGGAGTTTCAGACATTAAGTCTCTTTAACGTGCGCCCTGTTTCAATTTAGAGGTACCGTACATTGAACCTTTCAGCAAATCTATCATTCCTGTATCAGAAACGGACAGGTTAGTTTATCAGAGATTCCCGGTAAACACTGCAAGTCACATGGTCGTATAACACTTCTCTATACACAATAATCTACCATTATTTACTTGAGGCTCTGTAAGAACATACCAAAAAATGGGGGAAAAGTTGCACCCCTGGGGTGCTAGAGCTCCCCAAACGTGCCCCCATAGACCTCAATGTTGTTTATTATTCTTCTTCTTCTGGACACTTTTTTGGCGCGCTACTCCTCCTAGGCGTTTTGTCCTAGACCCATGAATGAGGCATCAAAACGTGCGGCCTATTGAGGACAGGTGTGCTATATCTTTTCTAAGAGATCGGGGGTACGATGTTCGCCCCAGGGGCGAAAAAGCAGCCGAAAAAACGTATTGACTTAACATTGCGACAAACTTTGACGATTAATAACTCGGAGCGAGAAATTTGTAAAAAGACGAAACTCACCACATTTGTAGAGGCTGGCAGGCTCTGTAAGGACATACCAAAAAATGGGGTAAAAGTTGCACCCCTGGGGTGCTAGAGCTGCCCAAACGTGCCCCCATAGACACAATGGAAACGGAAATCCTAGAAGAGTATTTATACGCGTTGCAAACGACTTTGACGATTAATAACTCGGAGCGAGAAATTTGTAAAAAGACGAAACTCGCCACATTTGAAGAGGGTGGATGGCTCTGTGAGAACATACCACAAAATGGGGTAAAAGTTGCACCCCTGGGGTGCTAGAGCTCCCAAACTTTCCCCATTGAAATGAATGGGGAAAACCGTCCCATGAAACACCATCTACTATGTGCATAGGGATTTTGAATTGAACATAGCTCTGCAGCACAGCGTCACAGAGACAAGGGGGAGGGCTCATTTTACTCAGGCGACCAATGAGTGTCTCAGGATCACTGGGAACGTATCAAGCCACGCCCTAGCAACCATTTAGAGCACCTTAGCAACCCATCCCATAGACTTCCATTCAAATTGATCAACTTCTATCTCTGGATAGAACAGTCATAGAAATTTGAGGGTGGGCTCGTTTGACTCAGGGCAGCAAACTGCCAATCACCAACGTCTTCAACACTTCCTAGCCACGCCCTAGCAACCATTATGGAGCACCTTAGCAACCAAATACAAAGTGAGATCTTCAGTTCTGAATGTCGTAGAGGCATTCTGGTTGGTTTATATCGTTCATACTCATAAGGAGCCTTTGGAGTGACATCACTGGCAGACCCATAGCCACTCCTTAGCAACCAAACAGAGTACCCTAGCAACCATTTAGACAGTCCTTTATCTCTGCATCAGAAAGTCGTAGAGACATGGGAGTTGGGCCAATTAGACAATCAGCCTTTGGAGTAACATGACTGGCAGGTACCAAGCCACTCCTTAGCAACCAAACAGAGTCCCCTAGCAACCATGTAGCCAGACCCATATCTCTGCTTCTGAGTATCGTAGAGACATGGGGGTTGGCTCTATTGACTCATGCTAGCAAACAGGACTTCCTTCATGCTACATATGCTAGCAGTGAATAGCTACATGCTAATAGTGCCTAGCTAAGTGTTATATTATGCTAAGAATGCAATAGAAACCACCCAAAACACCAGCCGCACCTGGCCCGGGGCGGATATTGCCACTGCGAGCACCACTCACATTTTCTTCAGGAAATGTACATTCTAGTTTACTTGTGTTCTCTCTATTAAAAGAGACCATCTTGGTAATTATAAAACAAAACCAAAAAAAACTCTATATTTGCCATTTGGCATCAGACTTGAAATAAACATTGCAAGCAGATTCTTCATTGCAGAGAGCACTATCAGTGTATGTGTGTGTGTGTGTGTGGTATTAAACATTTGCACTTCCCTTATCCGTGACTGCTGGCTGCGCTCCAGACCTCCTCCTCCCTGCTCTCCGTCTTCTTTCTCTCAGTTCATCTGTGTGGTGTTCGGACAGTCACCTGCCCAATGCCCATCTTCTTTGCACAGTTTACAGTTGGTACACTTTCTGAAGTCATGATCTTCAGCCAGAACTGCCGTCTCCTCTTCTTCTGCCTCTTCCTGCTGTTGTATCTGTTGGCTGATGTCTCTGCCTTTTGTGATCTTGTTTGAGTGAAAGCATGTTGCAGTTCTTTGTCTTTTCTTTATCTGTTGTTCTTGCGCATGCCGTGCACAGTTTAGGACAGTCTCAATTCGTCCATTCCAGTCGATGTGTTGTAGTTTCACTGTTAATGTGATCTTTAGTCTCAGTCTGTTCTCAGATGACATTTCCAGAGGCCTGGTTCTTTACCTCTGTCGATACTCTGTCATTTCCCCAGTCCGGTGACTTTTCCTCCTGTTCGCAGTGTTTGAGCACCACTCACTTTGTGCCAGTCAGTTGCAGAGTTTCACAGACAGCAGAAAAAAATCAGCTCCGCAGACAACTTTTCTCCTCTTCTCTTCTGCCTCTCTGTCTTCCCATTGTTTGATTCATGTGTTGGTTGTTGTAGTTCTGGCCACTCATCTTGGCGGTGTCAATTCTCGTTCCATTCTCAGGTTTAGTTCAAAATGGACTCAGGCTCGTAGGATGCATCACTTGAGATTTCTCCCGCTGCTCCCGCTCGCTCAGCTGCTGCTGTTGGGACGCTCCACGGAAGGAAGCTTGTGTTCTGTTCATCTCCTTGGGCTGGTGCTGGTTGTCTTGGTGGAGAGCAGTCGAGGTCTGGGTTCAGTTTCAGCGCATGCAGCTCAGCCACAGGGTAGTGATGGTGATAATGAAACAGAATAAACAGAAAAAGGATTAAAACGATAAACAGGGTTAAACCCCCCAAAAGGGTTCGACCCCGAAAAAGGTTAGTAGGTGTTGGTGCATTAGGTCTTTCTTCACCCTTATTTTCTACCTCAACCTCTTTTTCTTTTCCCCCCTTTTCACCTGTTAATTCTTTCTGCATTGTTTTTTTCTCTCCCTGTGCTCTGCTCTCTCTTTCCAGAATTCTATCGCCGGTTCACAGTCAACGCACAAATGTTTCCCATAACATTCATTCTGTTTTCACTCCTGTTCTTAACAGAATATTTCACTTTTTTTTTTTTTTTTTTTTTTTAAGCCTCATAATGCTGTATCATATTTATCAATTTTACTTTGGGATTTCCCTATGACTTCTGTTCTCTCTCTCTCTTGTGGCAATTTCGACGCGTCTATATAACTCCGGACGTCTCCAGAGAGACCAATTTTACCCTGTATTGGACAGGACGAGACTCTCGAATTTTACCTCTGCCTCAGCAGAAACCAATTTTCCCCTGTATTGGACAGGACGAGATCTTGGCCGTTCAACACAGCCTTTTTCCCGAATTTTACTGCCTCAGCAGCTCTTGCCACAGAGAACAAAAATCACAGATCTTTCCCTACCGGTATTCTATCCTTTTCAAAATTCACAAATTTATTAAATAAACGGATTTGTCTCTTACCAGACCAAACTCCATGCCACTTCTGTTCTTTTCTGGTTCCAGTGGTGTGTCCCCTAGACCCCTGCGGTCGGCCCCTCTCTCTCAACCTTTGCGAGGTAGGGCTGAACCTGTTTGATCCAGGATGGCCAGTCACCGTCCGCTCCGGGTCCAGAAGACACAACCAAGGAACCCTGCTCGCAGCGCCAAATTGTGGTGGCAAAATCTTTTACTAGTTTTGAATAAGACAAATATCCCAATTGTAATTTAAAAAGGTTTATTTTCTCATGAGAAAAGGCCACAGTCATACAGACATTCGAGTTGCCCTGCAGAGTGTGACAAAGAAGGGAGGGCCGCTTCGACACTTGTATCTCTAGTCAAGGCTAAAGACTCAGTTGTTATTTTCCATTCCTTATCAGGAACACATTACCCTCTCTATACCTCAAGTGTATTTCTTCAGAGTTATTATATTTTACTTACTACTTCTACAGAATAAAAATACAATTA
Source organism: Rhodeus uyekii (assembly GCA_037043235.1). Taxonomy (NCBI): domain Eukaryota; kingdom Metazoa; phylum Chordata; class Actinopteri; order Cypriniformes; family Acheilognathidae; genus Rhodeus; species Rhodeus uyekii. Next base: position 100,320 of record JAWRVZ010000247.1, on the reverse strand, counting down.
ATGTCACACAATAATAAATAATGTCAAGAGAAAACATATCTATAAAATTCCATCACACATCCGATTTTTTTTTTTTTTTTATATCAGTTATGCATTCTGTTAATTTAGTGAATTTGTTCGTTTCATCAGGATGAGAAGAAATATAGAGCTGAGTATCATCAGCGTAACAATGAAAGCTAATGCCATGCTTCCTAATAACTGCACCCAAAGGAAGTATGTACAGGGTGAAAAGCAATGGTCCTAGTACTGAACCTTGAGGAACTCCATACTGAACCCGTGACCGATATGACATCTCCTTATTTACTGCTACAAACTGATAACGGTCAGATAAGTATGACTTGAACCAGGCTAATGCAACTCCACTAATGCCAACATAATTTTCAAGTCTATTGAGAAGGATTTTGTGGTCGATTGTATCGAATGCAGCACTAAGGTCCAGTAACACTAACAGAGATATACAACCACGATCGGATGATAAGAGCAAATAATTTATAACTCTAATGAGAGCAGTCTATGATATGGTCTAAATCCTGACTGGAAATCCTCGTAAATGCTGTTTCTTTCTAGAAAGGAACATAGTTGTGAAGATATTGCCTTTTCTAGAATCTTTGACAAAAAAGGTAGATTCGATATCGGCCTGTAATTAACTAATTCTGTAGGATCTAGTTGTGGTTTTTTAATAAGCGGTTTAATTACGGCCAGCTTAAAGGTTTTTGGTATGTATCCTAATGACAAAGATGAATAAAAAATATTAAGAAGAGATCTATGATTTCTGGAAACATCTCTTTCAGTAGCTTAGTTGGTATTGGGTCTAGCATACATGTTGTTAATTTTGATGATTTAACATTTACATTTACATTTTACATTTATGCATTTGGCAGACGCTTTTATCTAAAGCGACTTACATTACATTCAAGGAACACATTGAATCAGTTCTTGCTTTCCCTGGGATCGAACCCATGACCTTGATGTTGTAAACACCAATGCTATACTGATTGAGCAACAAGAAAGCTTATTTAGCTCTATTTAACGAGTTTAGACAATTCTTCCTCCCCAATAGCAATGGAGTGGAATTTTTCTTCCGGGACACTAATATTTATTGTATTTTGTGATATTGTAGTAGACGGTTGCATGGTTATAATTTTCTCTCTAATATTATGAATTTTGCAAGTAAAGAAGTCCATGAAGTCATTACTGTTGTGCTGTTCCCTTTCAGGGAACTCGAGCTGCGTCAAGGCACGTGCCGGTGACGTCATGAGGAAGAGCATAAAGCGCCAGCTCTGAGTTTCTTCAGCGTGCTGTGTCTGTGTGAGAGTTATTTTGAAACGAAGTCTAGTTTAAAAATCAGGGAATTGTGTGTGTGTGAAAGTATGGCTGATGAGCAGACATTTAAATCTTGTGTTTTTACACATGAAATGTGTAAAACACATGGTATGTGCGTTGAAATACGCATGATCCACATGAAATACACAAGATGAAATGTGCGTTGTCTGCCTGGGGGGCGGAGCACGTTCGGTCAGCGCTTGAGAACGCTGGCTGTAAGGACTGTGAGAAGTTATCTTTGCATACGGCCACACAGGCCGCTCAGGCTAGTGTTCCCCGTGGTTCTGGACCTGGTCGGGGCTCAACACTATGGTTATGGAGGGATGCAGAAAGTGGACGAGGCTCTTGCTGGATACCTCGTTCCCCAGTCTGCATCCTCTATTAAAGCTCCGGCACTCCCCACCAAGCCAATGCGCGTCACATCGTCTTTGGTGGGGAAAGCATACTCTGCTTCGAGCCACTGGGTTAGCACTGTTGCAGGCCTATCAGGCAGAGTTGCTTGGGGACCTCAACGAGGGCGGTGGTATCGGTTCGGAGGCAGTGGCAGAGCTGCGTTCAGTAAAGTTCTTCCCCGCCGCCCTCCACGTGAGACCGCCGATCATTCGCGGTCTCAAAGCTCCGCACACAGGGCCACTCAAAAGGAAAGTGTCGCTACCCGACTTCCTCCGGTAAACCCCGGAAAGTCGGGCTGACAAGTCCAAGTTCAGTCTTCGGGTAAAAAGGGTGATTTGAGGGTTTTCCTTAACACTAAGAAGGCTAAAATGAAGCGGCCCTGACACTAAGCCGCAACAAGGTGGTGTCTCCCATGTGCAGCTCCAGCGTTATTCCACTGGGCCGGCTGTGCACGAGACCCCTGCAGTGGTGGCTGAAAACCAGGGGTTCTCCCCGAGGGCTAGAACTCTTGGTCCCCTTCTTATCTGGAGCAGATTGGGGACAGATATGGCAGGGCACAGGTTTACCTGTTTGCCTCCGTAAGATTTTCTCTGCCCTCTGTGTCTTTCGTTTAAACATCCAGCGCCTCTGGGGCGGGATGCCATGGTACAGGCGTGAACGAGGCTACACCTGTACACCTTTTCCCCCGATCACTCTGCTCCCGGGAGTTCTGGCCCAGGCGGAGGGTTGCTTACCCCCGCCCTGAGCTAATGTATCTGTGGTCTGGCCCCTTAGGGGGTACAGCTCATAGGATCTGGTCTCTCAGCTGAGGTCGTAGAGACAATTTTTTCAGTCCAGAGCTCCCTCCACGAGGAAACTCTACGCCTTGATCTTCATGTCTTGGTGTAGCGAAAAGCAGGTGAACCAAGTAACCTGTCAAGTAAGGCAAAGTGCTGGAGTTCCTGTAAGAAAGATTTGCGGCAGGGCTGTCCCCCCCCCTCTACCTTGAAGGTCTATGTGGCTGCCATAGCGGCTTGCCACGTACCTCTTGGTGGGGTGTCCTTGGGCAGGGACCCCCTAGACCCTCTTCCGTGGTACACTAAGGCTGAGACCTGCAGCACAGACTAGGGTGCCTGCTGGGACTGGTCTGTGGTACTCCAAGGCCTGTCCCAGGCACCCTTTGAACCTTAGAGGAGCTTTCAGCTTCTCTCTCTTAACACCCTTCTTTTGCTGGCTATTGCCTTGCTTAAGAGGGTCGGGGATCTTCAGACCCTCTCGGTGGCACCCTCATGCCTCGAGTTCGGCCCGGGATGGAAAAACCTTTCTCCACCCGAGGTCAGGCTATGTCCCCAAGGTTCCCAGTAATGTGGCTCGGTCTGTCACGCTGCAGGCCTTCTGCCCTCCCCCCATTTGGCGATCATGAGTAGGAGCAAGAACAAGGTCTGTCCAGTGCGAGCACTGGACGCTTACGTCCCAAGACGTAGGTTGGCGTAGGTTGGACCAACTGTTCGTTTACTTTAGGACCCCTAAGGGGGTTCCAGCTTCTAAGCAAACCCTAAGCAGGTGGATAGTCAAGGCTATCTGTCTAGCTTACGAGTCAGCCGGACATGCTTCTCCGTTGAGGGTCCGGGCCCATTCCACTCAGAGCGTGGCGGCATCCAAGGCTCTCCTCTCCTGAGTTTCCTTGTCTGATGTTTGTGCTGCGGCTGGCTGATCCTCACCGCACACATTCATGAGGTTTTACCAATTGGACCTCGATGCCGCCCCAGGAACCAGCGTGCTCTCTAAGTGAGCTGGGACACACCCGGATGCCGGCGTCGCTGAGGTGGCGTTGGTATAGCGTTCCCCTAGCGCTTGACGCAGCTCGAGTTCCCTAAAAGGGAACGTCTCTGGTTACGGATGTAACCCTGGTTCCCTGAGGGGAACGAGACGCTGCGTCTTTGACTCAGCTCCTTGCGTCTCCGTGCCCGCTTCAGTCACTCTTTTGCTGGCGCTTCCGGGTTTTGGGCGCGTTTTATGCTCTTCCTCATGACGTCACCGGCACGTGAGGGCTGTGACGCATTCACACGCATTCATCTCTCATTGGTTGCACAGATCTTCACGTGACTGACGCAAGGCTTTTTCCCCTAGCGCTTGACGCAGACATTTCAAAGCATCTGCTGTAGAGGCTTTATTTCTTGTTAATTTAGTCACTGTATCAAATAAATACCTAGGGTTGTATTTGTTTTCTTCTAAGAGGGTAGAAAAGTAAGTAGATCTAGCTGATTTTAAGGCCTTTCTGAATGCAATAGAGCTCTCTTTCCATGAAATGCGAAAAACCTCTAGCTTAGTTTTTTTCCAGCTCTGCTCCATTTTTCTGCCTGCTCTCTTGAGGGCCCTGGTGTGCTCGTTGTACCACGGTGTTGGACTATTTTCTTTAATCTTCTTTAAGTGCAACAGTGTCTAAAGTGCTGGAAAAGAGAGAGTTTATAGTTTCTGTTGCAACATCAAGTTCTTCTAAGCAATCTGGGATGTTAAGTAGATGAAACTGATCAGAAAGATTATTTGTAAAGCTATCTTTTGTGTCAGGAGTGATAGTTCTACTATATTTATAACAGGGAGTATGTTTTTCGACTTTGGCTAAAGGTAATCTACACGCAACTAAGTAATGATCTGAGATGTCATCGCTCTGCTGCAGAATTTGAACAGTATCAACATTGATCCCATATGACATTAGATCTAAAGTATGATTACGAGAATGAGTGGGTCCTGATACATGTTGTGTAACTCCAATAGAGTTTAAAATGTCTCTAAATGCCAATCCCAATGCGTCTTTTTCATTATCTACATGGATATTAAAATCACAGACAATTATGACTTTATCTGCAGACATTCTAAGTCTGAGAGGAAATCAGCAAATTCTTTGATAAAGTCTGTATGGTGCCCTGGTGGCCTGTATAGAATAGCCAGCACAAAAGTTAAACAGGAATTATTACTTGCACTAGATAATTTTACATTAAGGACCATCACTTCAAAAGAATTATATTTAAAATTAGACCTTTGAGCAGTACTGATCGTGTTACTATTAATGACAGGAACACCTCCTCCTTTACCTTTCAGACGAGGCTCATGTTTATAACCGTAATCTTGAGGGGTGGACTCATATAATATAATATAATATAATCGTCTGGTTTTAGCCAGGTTTCTGTCAAACACAGCACATCTAGTTTATGATCTGTAATCATATCATTTACAATAAGTGCTTTTGAGGAAAGGGATCATATATTCAGTAACCCAAGCTTTATCATTTGTTCATTTGTGTTATATATGTTCATAGTTGTTTGTAAATCAATTAAATTTTTACCCTTAAACGGTTTTGAGAGTTTTTTGTATTTGCTAATTCGGGGAACAGACACCGTCTCTATAGGATGATATCTAGGTGAAAGAGTCTCTCTGTGTTGGAATTTATCTGACCTCTGTGACGTGAGACAGCTAGCAGACGGTCGGTTTAGCCAGTTTGTCTGCTTCCTGACCTGGACCCCAGTCAGCGAAGGTTTAGCTCTAAGACTATATGCCAAATTACTAGAGAGAAGAGCAGTATCATCCCAGGTGGGATGAATACCATCTCCTTTCAACAGGTCAGGTCTGCCCCAAAAACTTTCCCAATTGTCTATGAACCCTATGATATTCTGCGGGCACCACTTAGACATCCAGCCATTGAGTGAGGATAATCTGCTAAGCATCTCATCACTCCTGCGCATAGGAAGAGGGTCAGAGCAAATTACAGTGCCTGACAATCGGAAACATTTCCATTCAATAAATGTGCAGATAATATGTGATGCACAAAAGCGCCTAACAAATACTGTGGCAAGGTGGCCTGGGTCAACCCATGATTCTTACATCCTTACAAACAACATGGTTGGGTGGCAGCTGGCACCATAAGCAGGCAGGGTGCGCGATAAGTGAGGCATTTAAAGTTATGGTTCTATCTAATATATATATATATATTTTTTGCATTTAATTATACAACAACCCTTCAGGAGACCGCGGTTATCTACTAAAGATGATTATCAGACCATTTCTTTGTAAGATCATTTTCAGTGCAACTCTCATATCCCACCGCATTGATGGCATCAGCCAAACTCTTTTGTTATTAATTCTGGAGGACAAAGTTCCAAATGAAAGATTTTTCCTCATTACTTCCTCCAAAAGTAGCACCTCCAATTAACTTTCTGTAAAAGTTTTGCTTTCGTGCCATGCTTTAGCACGTTTTGTGTGAACGCACGCTTTATAAATGAGATTCCTGGGGCCTCAATTGTAACTGTTGTATACACACAAAAAGGCACTGAAACAGGCGTACGCCACTTCAGACGCATCAGTTGTGATTTATAAAAACAAACTTGATGGGAATATTTGCGTACCAGCACTCAAACTATGACCCATGTGTACAAATATTTTGGAGACGGAGCAGTTTTGGCGACAACCGATGGTGAGCTGAGGGATTGACAGCAGATTAATTAAATTAAACACATTGAACTTGAAAAGTTGCTCATATAGACCTATGCATATAGCCATAAAAATACAAATCACTTTCAATCCTCATCATGTGTCGTAATCATGAGACATGCATGTCCACAATACCAATTTATGTAAATAAACGGTAAAAAAATATCAAATAAAATAGCATCAATATAATTTATTTTACTTTCATTTGTTAATGATCTAAGGGTGGGTGGATGGGTTTATGTACATTGTCTGTTTGGTATGACAAGGTGTAAAGAATTTAATGTGATCGCTGTAAACATAAATACTACGGTGACACCCCTGCATCTACGGCATGATGGATGCGCTGGCTTTGCTGGAGGACTATGCCAATGGCAGTTAGTGTTGCCATATGCCAATGCCAACACATCCTGCCGGTGACTGGCGAGCCTTTTTTGCCCCCACTTTTAAGTCGGATCTCTTCTTTTTTTATTTCAGGAACCGTCTGGTTAGCTGAACCAACTGCATTTACAGCGGCTGTCACATGCTGCCATTCCACACTGTTTTGTTTTTGTTAGTGACGCAAATACTATGGCTGCCAAACAAAATAAATGACCTTTCCTCCACCTCCGTGACCAAAACCTCTATTTTGGAATCTGTGAAATGTCTTTTTTTTCCTCTTAGTTTCCATTGGTGCCATTTTTACGCATAAAGAACCTCTTGCTCTTTTATATTAATATGCATGGCCATTCATGAGGTGATTTGCATGGGCCATATATGGTTGAAAGGGGGCGGGTAAAGGGAGGGATGTTGATTTTTTTTTTTTCATTTTTTTTTTTTCTTCACTGTAGTAAATTATCAGTTAGACTGTGATTCATAAATGGAAAACTGCGGGCAGGTGTGTGTGCGCAAGGTTTTATAAGTCTCAGTTTTTGTTTGCGTACGCAATTTTTGGCTTTTGGACACACGTACATTTTTAGTAAGGACAGACAGTTTTATAAATGAGACCCCTGAACTGAACACACACACACCATCCTCTCCTGAACACACACACATCATCCTCTCCAGGGGATTTGTAACAGTGATCGTTTTTAAACAGGTTTGTGAGTGAGAACAAAAGCAGAATCAGAGCATGAACGGGAAACGGGCAGAATACATCTGCAGGCGATGACTGAACTTTATACAGTGTTTGTAAAGAGCGTTGACTCTTTCTGTGATCACTTCTAGAAGCAATAAAACAGTGCTTGTTTATCGGAAGCGAGAGATGCCGGAGGGAAGAGTGGATGAGGAGCAGAAGCTGCTTGGCACTGGCTCAGATCCAGCCGTCTGAGGGAGGAGAGCGACGCAAAACACCTCAGGATCACCTCCAGAAACACTTACTCCAACTCTAGACTTTCTAGTTAGAGAAACCAACAATTGGTTCTGTATTTCTCCAAAGCACAGAAAGACATACAAGGCTATCTATGAGACAATAAACACAGGCGTTTTCTGATAATGAAGATCCGTGCAGCATCCGGATCCGTGTTTAACACTCTTCTTTCTGCATTACATCACATGAAGACACACAGGAGCTCATGTGTCTCACTGCTGTCTCCGCCGGGAGTCCCTGAGGCTCTGCATGGGGAACAGTGGGATCATGAAGTCCTTCACTCAGAGCTCTCAGTGCCTCTCCTGAACTTCTCCTGTTGGACTTAATATTGGACTTGAAATGTTGTCAATATAGTAATCATGAATTGTTCGGCTGTTGGCCAGAGGAGAACTGGTCCCCCGACTGAGCCTGGTTTCTCCCAAGGTTTTTTCTCCATTCCGTCACCTGCTGGAGTTTTGGTTCCTTGCCGCTGTCGCCTATGGCTTGCTCAGTTGGGGAAATTAACACTTAATATTCATCAATTGCATTAATTCACCTGCTCTTTTAAGGCTGCTGTTCAGCCAAACAAACTTTGTTTATATTATTTTCCTGTGACCACTGTAAAGCTGCTTTGAAACCATCTGTATTGTAAAAAGCGCTATATAAATAAAGGTGACTTGACTAAAACTAATAGCCTTTTGCATCTGTTTTATTCACTACGATGTGCATGTTTGTGGCACTGGTCTCTGCTGAGCGATCACACAATTGTAGATGTGTTGTCCTCTGATGACATGAGTGAGGTATTGCTCAGTGTGAAACGCCTCGAGGGAAACCCATCCTAAAGCTCCAGTTACACGTTCAGCTGTCAGTGAGTAGAAAATCAGTCCTGGTTCATTGTGAGCATCTGAAGAGATTCCTCACTCGTGTCATCAGGAACAGGGTTATACAAGTAACATAAAGTTCTCTCACGATGGGATATAGACAACTCCTGTACTGCAGATATGCTGAGAGAAACATAAACACAGCAGCCGTAACTATTGTCTGAATACAACAGGAACATACTGATTTTGTTTTACATTTTTAGAATGGAATGAGACAATAATGGCTCTGTGACATCCAGTTAATAAAATCTGTCAAATGTGTGAGGCGATGCTTAACGTGCTGCCGCACAGATGAACAGAAACCCCATAAACCGAGACAGTGAGCAGCCAAACCTCTGGAGGAATGAGCCGTCAGCCCTGCCGGATGACAGAGACCCCGGTTATATGACCCAGCACAACAGCTTCCACTGCCCAGCGGGGCAGACACTGATGGGAAACAGGCTAACTCTTCAGCGAATAGCCCAATCAACACAAAACTGATTACTCTTCCTTAGTGCTTTCGTTCTGTCCTCACAGTGATACAAGCAATGAAGCCGCTCATCCTCTGAGGAAAAGCCAGTCCTTTGTTATTTTTACTGTGTGCTTTAAGGTCATTGTCTTGTTGGAAGGTAAACCATTGGCCCAGTCTGAGGTCCTGAGCACTCTGGAGAAGTTTTTCATCCAGGATATCCCTGTACTTGTCCTTGACTTTCTACAACTTTTTTCCATCTCCCAACTGCATCTCTGGAGTTCAGCCACAGTGATCTTTGTGTTCTTCTTCACCTCTCTTACCAAGGCTCTTCTCCCCAGATAGCTCAGTTTGGCCGGACGGCAGCTCTAGTAACGGTTCTGCTCGTGCCAAACGTCTTCCATTTAAGGATTATGGAGGCCACTGTGCTCTTAGGAACCTTAAGTGTAGCAAACATGTTTCTGTAACCTTGTCCAGATCTGAGCCTTGCCACAATTCTGTCTCTGAGCTCTTCTGCAGTTCCTTTGACCTCATGAGTCTCATTTGCTCTGACATGCACTGTGAGCTGTAAGGTCTTATATTGACAGGTGTGTGACTTTCCTAATCAAGAACAATCAGTGTAATCAAACACAGCTGGACTCAAATGAAGATTTAGAACCATCTCAAAGATGATCAGAAGAAATCGACAGCACCTGAGTTAAATATATGAGTGTCACTATGAAAAGTCTGAATACTTATGACCATGTGACATTTCAGTTTTTATTTTTTAATAAATCTGCAAAAATTTCAACAATTCTGTGTTTTTCTGTCAATATGAGGTAAGTGTGTACATTAATGAAGAAAAATAGGAACTTAAATGATTTTAGCAAATGGCTGCAATATAACAAAGAGTGAAAAATGTAAGGGAGTTTGAATACTTTCCGTACCCACTGTATGTTAATGACATATATTACATTTACAAGGTAAAGATCGGAAACCATTCATTCAGCTGCACACTTTCAAACTTCACTTCTGGAAGGGACGAACATGCACGTTTCTTTTGTGTGTAAGTTCAGTACTGAATCCCAATTGAGAAATGATGGTTCAAGCATCATTTTCTAGCTAAGCGGTTAGTACAGGGGAGTGATGGGTACAGTGGTGCGGCGGGTACAGGGGAGCGACGGGTACAGTAGTGCGATGGGTACAGTGGTGCGATGGGTACAGGGGAGCGACGGGTACAGTGGTGCGATGGGTACAGGGGAGCGACGGGTACAGGGGAGCGACGGGTACAGGGGAGCGACGGGTACAGTGGTGCGATGGGTACAGGGGAGCGACGGGTACAGGGGAGCGACGGGTACAGTGGTGCGATGGGTACAGGGGTGCGACGGGTACAGGGGTGCGGCGGGTACAGGGGAGCGACGGGTACAGTGGTGCGGCGGGTACAGGGGAGAGACGGGTACAGGGGTGCGATGGGTACAGGGGAGCGACGGGTACAGTGGTGCGATGGGTACAGGGGAGCGACGGGTACAGTGGTGCGATGGGTACAGGGGAGCGACGGGTACAGGGGTGCGATGGGTACAGGGGAGAGACGGGTACAGGGGTGCGATGGGTACAGTGGTGCGGCGGGTACAGGGGAGAGACGGGTACAGGGGTGCGATGGGTACAGGGGAGCGACGGGTACAGTGGTGCGATGGGTACAGTGGTGTGGCGGTGGTACATCTGCAGTTCCTACAGTGAACGAGGAACTACTCAGCACAAGGGCAGAGTCAATGTATTCCACTAAAGTCTCTGGAAACTTGCTCTCAGGCATCAAGTTATTTAGTAAATTATTTATTCCATTACGAGAAATGCCTTTGAAGGTCATATTCTTAAACGGTCAGCTTGTAACTCAGTCCACAGAACTCCTCGAGGGAGGGATCAGCTTGACAGAAGTGAAGGAGACAAGCGTCTGTAATCATGGCTGGTTGTATATTCTGTAATATTAGATGACAAACGAGCAGACGTGGATGCTAGTGTCGAAGCCCAAATGCAGTTTATTTACATTTGAAATGGTCCAAAAACATGAAACATTCACCATTAATTAAACTCAAAACATGATGTAAGACAAAGATGTGACCTTGTACTATTGACTTGACTCTGATTACAAATGACTCAACGACTCAACGACTCAATACACCACCAACCAATAGGAGGAAAATGGGTAATAATATGACAAATCAACCAATCACAATACAGAACTATCCAACACAATAACCGGACCATAAAGGCGTGTTCGACTCGATGCGGCGCTGTGTAGATCGATCGGCTTCTGACTCGAAGCACAAATTCTTAATGTTATAAGATTGTGTCATGTTTATCAAAATACAACTGATTAAAAAATTCACTTTCTTTAAATAGTCTAGGCTTGTGTTGAACATTATTATTTTACAAACAGGCACTGAATTGAACGAAAGTGTTTCTGTGGCTTCATGAAAACATGTTAAACTTCTTATAATTTGCCAAATGTTGCAGTTAATCTACTTCATCTATGGTTAAATGTGCAAACATCCCGTGAGCATCACTATCGGAAACAGAAAGAGTCTGACTTCACAGCTTTTTATCTTTTCCTGGCTGGAAGTCACAAATCTCACCAATCGAAAACATCCAGCCGAAGTCGAACACACCTAATGAAAACATGAGCATGACAAATAAAAGACATTAAAACACATGAAACTAAAACAAAAACAGATGTGACATTACTCACCTGTAATACATATGTACTGTAATATTCTGCATTTGTTCTGTGATTATACTGCAAATTTTACTTCAATTCTCCTTCTGCAGTTTTACTTCAAATGATTGTAGTTATCCTATAGTTTCTTTTTTTAAAACATTGCCTGATAGATAGTATCAGTATATTATCACATGACAAGCATATTCCAACTTTTAAAGAGAAAAAGATGAATTTAGCTCAAAGAGAATTGCAATTTTAACATAGTCACCGTTTTATAGCCAGTACATCAACTTGGAAGCACAAAACATTAGACTTCTGTTTAAATACAAACAAGACTGTATTGAAATAAAGTACATGCTAACTAATATAACTCATCCACTCACACGTTCACAAAGGTTAAGAAAGAAAGATGAGCACACTGAGATTTGCAGTGAGATTATGAAACTTCCAGTTCAGCCAGAATCTGCAGTGCGACTATAGACTGTGCAGCTGCGCGCAAAAACCTACTGTAGACAATCACACTCTTTACACAAGAGAAAGAAAGGTACATTTAAGAAAAGAAAAGAAAAGAAACAGGAGTCTAGATTGGTTAGGTTGCTTGGCTCATCAAGCTGGATTTTGACTAGACTCAGATAAGTTTTGATTTCTCAGACTAGGCTGAAGATTCGTTCTCATCATGGGTTTTTCTTGCTGACTGACCCAGCCGAATGGGTTTTTGACCCTTTAACTCTGAAAAAGGTGGCAAGTATATTTGATCATTTTCACAAAATGTTCATGGTACCGCAAAATATTCTGATGTATGAATATCTGATGATGCAAAATACAGAAGAAAAGCCTCTGCCTTTAAACAAACAAACAAAACCGGTTTTATTCTCACTTTATGCATTCTTTTCTTCATGCACACTTGAATATGGGTACATTTTTATGTAAAAAAGTAACATTTTGAGCAAAAAGCTGAGCAAATCCAGATGAGATTCAGAGTGATGATCAAAACACCCCAAAGCTTCACAGTCCCAAAGCTCATCCTGATCCACATTTCATTCAGAAACATTGGGCAGTTTTTATATCATATGATATCTCTTGTTTCTGCTTCAATGAAAACACGGATGTCCAGAAATGTCCTTCAATATTGGGTTAACAGTTAACTGTTCTCCTCCCCTCACATTAGTCAGTAACTTCTCAGTAACATGATTCCTAAATTTCTTTCAATGCAGTGTATAATTTAGTCATAATTTCTGTAATGAGAGTATGATACGTTTTACCTAAAGTTTTTAAATATTAACATTTGAGAAATTAACAATCGTGTATATGTTAAACTACACATACTCAAACTATCTGCATAATGACATGAGTAATGAATGATTGAAACATGATAGTGAAACCCTTTTAGTTCTCTTGGGAGGGGATCTCACGCTTCTCTCTTTAATGTACCATCTTCAGACTCATTTGTCTTTGGTTGAAGTTAACAATGTTGAAGAGGGCTTTCCTAATTGAATTAATCGGAAGATGGCAAGTTAGCTCAGACTTACTGGTTCCACATTGACAGGCTCTCAGGTTTTATGGTTCTAGGGTGTTGATTTCAGCTGAATTCGGCACAGGTTTGATGTCACCCCAGCCTGATTTGCTCTAAGGTCCTACATTATGCAAATACATTATTTACAATAAAATATGCATTGACGTTCATACATCCCAAACCGCTGTCATAAGAACATTTCACAATGAAAACACATTGCATACAGAATGCACTCTGTTAATATATCACGTGAAAAGCGAATGAAAAATGTCATGTCGTGCCAATATATTCCTATAATTCTTGAAATGTATATTAATCCAAGTCATGCACAACTTCTAAAGAAAATTAATGTAATAATACTGTAATGTAGTACACAGGAATCTCAAACTAATATTATTATTATTAATACTTTTTTGAAGTATACGTTTTCTTTTTCTTTGAAATCTGCTTCATTTTCATGCCCTCTACCCAAGCTTTTCTGAACCATTACAGCATTGCAGTTCACTTTCCTCAACAGGTGGGGAGCTCCGGAGAGCGTGGCGGCCTTTGTGAGTTAAAGACATGTTCCCAGAAGCCCTCCGGAAGGTGGACAGGCGGTGTCGAAAGTTCTCTCCAGAGAAAAAGTAGAGCATTGGGTCAAAGCAAGAGTTGGCAGCAGCCAGGCAGAGGGTGATGACCACAGACTTCTGCATATAGTTAACCTCCTCACAGGTAGTATATTTGCGGGTTTTAGAGTGGAGGTGAAGCGTGCGCTGTATATGATAGGGCATAAAACTGACCAAGAAAGCCAGCATCACCACAACGATCATCCGAATGGCCTTGTTACGTGTGTAACGTTGTTTGTTCACACTGTTACTGTTCTTAAGTAGAGCGCGCAAGATGCCTGCATAACACAGCAAGATAACCAGGAAGGGAATAATAAAACCCACCACCAGGGAAAAGTAATTCAACATGACTAGTTTTTCTAGGCTGCCTGACCTTTCTGGTGGTTCAAAACACTTGGTTTTGTTTGTCCTTGGATCAGTATGCTGACCAGAGAGAAGGAAGGGTGAACTGGTGGTGCAAATGAAGGCCCAAATGCCCACACAAACAAACCACGCCTTTCTCTCAGAGACTAGCCTCAGATTCTGCACCGGGAACACAATTGCAAGGAAGCGGGTAAAACTCATTGCCATCATGAAGAAGACGCTGCAGTAGAGGTTTACGTACAGCGCATAGGAACTCACGCGGCAGAGAAAGTCCCCCAGGTTCCACTGCCCTTTGTTGATGTAGTAGAGCACCCGTAGGGGCAAAGTGCTGACACACAGCAGATCTGACACAGCCAGGTTCAGCATGTAGATGTGGAAGGCTGAGGTCTGACGGTAGGTACGAAGGAGCACGTAAAGAGCAAAACCATTGCCTATCAGCCCAAACACAGTGATGACAGAGTATACTGTAGAATAGACTTGGTTACGGAAGTCATCAATTGATGGACACTCTGATCTATTAAACGTTGAGGATGTTATGTTTGGTTGATCCATTCTTGCACTGGTGTCTGAAATAAATAAGAAAGAAAGAAAGATTGTTTTCAAATTCTAAACATTCACTTCATGTAACATTGAACAGGGCTCAACGTTAAAGATTTTTTAGGACCAGTGATTCATTTTTATTTATTTATCACACAAAAAGTAAATAAATAAAAATAAAATAGGCCGTTATTGTTGTTGTTTTTATGGCATGCATACCTAATCCATAAGGCTGTGTTTACTTTGTACAAACTTCAAATATTGTTAAATACAAGTAAACACTCAATCAAGTCGACTTTATTTCTTTAGTCAGTTTAGTCAAATCACATTTCCAGCAATAACAACAAACATACAAATTTAATAAACAATGCTTTTCCTCCCAGACCTGGATCAGGGAACCGTAACTCCTGATGGGATGGAGGATGGAGTCCTGATCTCCTCCAGATCTGGATCAGGGATCCATAGCTCCTGATGGGATGGAGGAAGGAGTCCTGATCTCCTCCAGATCTTGATCAGGGATCCGTAACTCCTGATGGGATGGAGGATGGTGTCCTGATCTCCTCCCAGACCTGGATCAGGGTTCCGTAACTCCTGATGGGATGGAGGATGGAGTCCTGATCTCCTTCAGATCTGGATCAGGGATCCGTAACTCCTGATGGGATGGAGGATGGTGTCCTGCTCTCCTCCCAGATCTGGATCAGGGAACCGTAACTCCTGATGGGATGGAGGATGGTGCCCTGATCTCCTTCAGATCTGGATCAGGGATCCGTAACTCCTGATGGGATGGAGGATGGTGCCCTGATCTCCTCCCAGACCTGGATCAGAGATCCGTAGCTCCTGATGGGATGGAGGATGGTGTCCTGATCTCCTCCAGACTTGGATCAGGGATCCGTAACTCCTGATGGGATGGAGGATGGTGTCCTGATCTCCTCCCAGACCTGGATCAGGGATCCGTAGCTCCTGATGGGATGGAGGATGGAGTCCTGATCAACTTCAGATCTGGATCAGGGATCCGTAACTCCTGATGGGATGGAGGATGGTGTCCTGATCTCCTCCCAGATCTGGATCAGGGATCCGTAACTCCTGATGGGATGGAGGATGGTGCCCTGATCTCCTCCCAGACCTGGATCAGAGATCCGTAGCTCCTGATGGGATGGAGGATGGTGTCCTGATCTCCTCCAGACTTGGATCAGGGATCCGTAGCTCCTGATGGGATGGAGGATGGAGTCCTGATCAACTTCAGATCTTGATCAGAGATCCGTAACTCCTGATGGGATGGAGGATGGTGTCCTGATCTCCTCCCAGACCTGGATCAGGGATCCGTAGCTCCTGATGGGATGGAGGATGGAGTCCTGATCAACTTCAGATCTTGATCAGAGATCCGTAACTCCTGATGGGATGGAGGATGGTGTCCTGATCTCCTCCCAGACCTGGATCAGGGTTCCGTAACTCCTGATGGGATGGAGGATGGAGTCCTGATCTCCTTCAGATCTGGATCAGGGATCCGTAGCTCCTGATGGGATGGAGGATGGAGTTCGGATCTCCTCCCAGACCTGGATCAGGGCATCAGTAGCTCCTGGACAGTCTGTGCTGATACTTTTTCGGATGCATAATGTCCCAGAGGTTCTCAATGGGATTCGGGTCTGGGGAACATGAAGGCCAGACAATGCCTTCATAATCTAAAAACTGCATGCCACTCTAGGGCATTATCTTGGCACCAGCATAAGGCCTGACAGTCATCTAACAGCAGAGAAGGCTGACCAATGCCGGACTTGAGTTGTGGTGTTCTCTGGAAAATGCCAATCAAGCTTCTGGTGCTGAACTGTGAGCACAGGATCCACTAGAGGACTCCAGGCCCTCGTGTCACCTTCATGAAGTCTGTTTCTGACAGGTTGGTTAGAAACATGCTCACCAGTTCCTGCTGGAGCTTATTTTGTAGGGCTCCTCCTGTTCCTCCTCATGAAAAGGAGTAGATCCTGTTCTTGTAGCTGGTTGTTGCCATTCTACATCCTTCTGCCCGTGTAACCAGATTGGGTTGCAGGAACTAGTTTATGCTACAGAGAGTGGCAAGGACCCTAACAAATCAGTAAGAAAAATCAATGAGACAAATCAGTCAGAAGGCATAAGGAGAGAACAATTGTCTATGGCCACCACCTGCAAAATTATTCTCTTTCTGGGGTTGTTTCTCTATAGTCACTCCAGTGCACCCGTTGTCACTTATTTCCACTAAAAAGGTGAAATTGATTCACAATCAATCTTAATTCACACTTATGCATATTAACTGGAAAGATTAATATCCCTGAAGTTTAAGTGACTTGGTGTCATACTGTGAAGATTAAGCGTTCCATTAATTCTTTTGAGCAGTGTATATATAGAACGGAGTGGGCTTCTGGATCCTGAGCAGGAGCTGGAGCCTCAGAGGATGTGATGGAGATGCAACAATGGCCCACGAGGTGGAACTGGGATCAAAGGAGGGCTGTGGCAGAACCGGTACAACTGAGGATTGACCTGGAGCCTGAGACCCAGACTGAGCCAAATAGGTGGAGGGCTGGAGTCTATGACGATGGGCTGGCAATGTCTGATCGAGGTGGAGCCAGTAGGCTGAAGGAGCCCAGTGGATTCATGTGCCTGACGGTCCCTGGTGATGCAGAGGGAGGGAGGAGTAAAGATAGGGGAGTCAGGGTGATGGGTAGAGGTGGAGATATAGGACCAGGAGATGGTCCAGAGATGGCTTGCAGGATTTTCCAGGTGAATCCACTCTACAGAGAGGAGCCAGAGAATGAAAAATTGAGCTGATTGGAGACAACAGAGACTGTGCTGGATTCCAACTCTGGGATCTGAGAATGGAACTGCTAAGAAGAAAGGGATTAACAGGGGCAGTTTTACAGAAGGTTCCACTTTCCAGAATTTATTTTCATCTGACTGCAGCATCTCTGGATATGGGCAGGGAAGTCCTCTGTTCCTCAAACTCCCACATTGCTTCCTCATATAAAGGCAAAATGGTTGGCTCACATGACAGGTCAGACTGGGGGTGATGTTTGGCTCAGGTGCATCTGGAGTGCTGGCAGCTCCATCATGGCAGGCTCTGGCACTCCGTCTGCTGGGGGTTCTGGCTGTTGCTCCATGGAATAGGACTGTTGTGTGCTGAGCTCTGGGTCCGCTGGTAGGATGGATCGGTTTAGTACACTCTCTAGATATCTGACCACTGCCTCCCTTCAGCTAAGTCCTTTGATGTCTGGCAGGTCTACAGGCTGGTGGTAATTTTCCCCGATCAAAAGTAGTAATTTTCTCATCGTTGTAGATACTTCATATGGCAAGATGGCAGAAATCCACAGTAAAATCCAAAAAAGCAAATCACTTTTAGGCAATGGCAGCGGACTGAGCTGTTGTTTCCATATTGAGGTTGGTTATTTTGTCATGTTCTGTCAAGTCAAAAGATGAAGATGAGTCCAAAGAATCCAAAAGACAAGGTTTTAATAAGAAAACAAACTCAGATAGTACTAGTCCACAAAGCAATGTGTCTACACAAACCATTACTGACAGTCAACAGAGAACTCACTAGAACTTATATCTACACAGATAATGAACCAAAAACTAACAGGTGTAATCAAATTAATCCGTAACCATAGTAACAAACAAGAGGCAGCAATATATATATGGGCCATTCTATAGAATTGGTGACAAAACAGAGTTGGAAGCATCTTGAAATTTTGTATTTTTCCCCCACAAATTTTGCACGTATGCAAATTTTACAATATCCAAGGTATACATTTCTAGTAATTGTGCGGTTAGTTCTCAAATTGTATTTTCAGAAAATGCTGGAATATTTTCATACACCCCAAATTTGTCACTACCAAAACACAATGATGACAATAATGACCTATTAAGATTTTGTTTACATCAACCTTGTAAATATATTTTTTCTCTATTTAATTTTTTTTTTTACAGGTTAAATCAATAAAAATGACAAATTTAATAATATTTTAATTTGTTGTATTTTGAACCCAATCTTTCTTTGTAGAAGACAAAAAGTTTATCATACTGATTTAAAAGATAAGGATTCATTAGGTTGAATATGCATTAAACTAAACACTATCATAACGTCTTAGTTGATAATTCAATATACTTTGTTTTTTGAGAAAACTTTCCATGTTTTGGTAGTGACTGCACATTTTCGGTAGTGACAGTAATGTTTTGATAGTGACCCCAATACTTAGTTTGCCATAGTTGAATCAGACATTCAACATTTTATGTTAATATAAATATATAATTATATTGCACATATGCAGTCAGCACGTACACTCACCTAAAGGATTATTAGGAACACCATACTAATACTGTGTTTGACCCCCTTTCACCTTCAGAACTGCCTCAATTCTGCGTGGCATTGATTCAACAAAGTGCTGAAAGCATTCTTTAGAAATTTTGACCATATTGATAGGAGCATCTTGCAGTTGATGGAGATTTGTGGGATGCACATCCAGGGCACAAAGCTCCCGTTCCACCACATCCCAAAGATTGGGTTGAGATCTGGTGACTGTGGGGCCATTTTAGTGCCGTGAACTCATTGTCATGTTCAAGAAACCAATCTGAAATGATTCGAGCTTTGTGACATGGTGCATTATCCTGCTGGAAGCAGCATCAGAGGATGGGCACATGGTGGTCATAAAGGGATGGACATGGTCAGAAACAATGCTCAGGCAGGCCATGGCATTTAAACGATCCCCAATTGGCACTAAAGGGCCTAAAGTGTGCCAAGAAAACATCCCCCACACCATTACACCACCACCACCAGGCACAGTGGTAACAAGGCATGATGGATCCATGTTCTTATTTTGTTTACACCAAATTCTGACTCTACCATCTGAATGTCTCAACAGAAATCGAGACTCATCAGACCAGGCAACATTTTTCCAGTCTTCAACTGTCTAATTTTGATGAGCTCGTGAAAATTGTAGCCTCTTTCTCCTATTTGTAGTGGAGATGAGTGGTACCCGGTGGGGTCTTCTGCTGTTGTTAGCCCATCCACCTCAAGGTTGTGCGTTTTGTGGCTTCACAAATGCTTTGCTGCAAACCTCAGTTGTAACGAGTGGTTATTTCAGTCAAAGTAGCTCTTCTATCAGCTTGAATCAGTCGGCCCATAACCTTTGACGTCTAGCATCAACAAGGCATTTTCTCCCACAGGACTGCCACAAACTGGATGCTTTTCCCTTTTCACACCATTCTTTGTAAACCCTAGAAATGGTTGTGCGTGAAAATCCCAGTAACTGAGCAGATTGTAAAATACTCAGACGGCCCGTCTGGCACCAACAACCATGCCACGCTCAAAACTGCTTAAATCACCTTTCTTTCCCATTCTGACATTCAGTTTGGAGTTCAGGAGATTGTCTTGACCTCTAAATGCATTGAAGCAACTGCCATGTTGATTAGATTGATTAGATAATTGCATTAATGAGAAATTGAACAGGTGTTCCTAATAATCCTTTAGTTGAGTGTATAACATATTCATTCAGATAATTATTCAGAACCACATAGAGACACTCTCTGTCACTCTTGTAGTCTTTCTAGGCATTAATATCATAGAAAGTACCATTATTGGCAACAACCTAACAATTCAAAGCTATCATCCTATCTATAAACCCCTCCTGTCCGAATCGCCTGCTCCAAGCAGGACTCAAACCGTGTTCCGCTGGTGTGAGAGTCAGACTGTTACATATCATTGACTGCACCCTTATTTTCACAAGTTGAAATTTACATGTAAGGATTTGGGACAGCCACCTCCTTATTGAAAGTACCCAATACATGATGATATTATAAATATAAAGTTTTTAAATATTTCAAATACAGTAATACCTCGGTTTACGAGTTTAATTCGTTCCAAGAGCGAGCTCGTAAACCAAAATGCTCATACACCAAAACAAATTTCCCCATAAGAATGCACTAAAAATCAATTAATTCGTTCCACATGACTACAAATGCCCATTTTAAATATTTTTTGGTTTTACCCTAGTAATTGCAGTTAAAATTGTAACCCTTAAGATCTCATATAAATACTAATTAATAATTGACAATTAAACTCTAAAAATACTTGACAATTTACTGTAATGCACTTCAGGTTTGAGCAGCCTGCTTGGAGGAGAGAGAGGAGGGAGGAGCGCTTTTAACTACTCCTTGCGCTTTTGCCGATCCTGCAGAGAAACGGCAGGTCCGACGAACATGAAAACAGTGCTCATTTGTAGGAAAGGCTTATATGTTGTTTGTATAAAAATATGGTTTGTCTAACCCTATTACTTTGTTTATTATTTGGCTAAAACCGTGTATATTTCACTACGTGAACAATAGCGATAACAATTAATTAATGTTTAGAATATGAGGTATAAAAAAAACTGTGTTATTGTGCGTTTCAATAGATAATTTAAGGATCTTAGTAAACATCTAAGATTTGAATATTTAAATGCTTTTGGAAATTTTTTGGATGGGGGACACCAATTGTCACCAATTTTGTAGAATGGCCTATACAGTAATATCTCGGTTTACGAGCGACTTGGAATACAAGCAAATCGGTGTACGAGCATGGAGGGTCGAATCGGTGTACGAGCATTGTATCGGTGTACAACAAAAAAATTTCCCTCACCCATGCGCAGTTTTGTGTGGAAAAAGTCCTAACACTCAGCATCCTTGTGCGCATTTTTACAGAAAATATCCTAATGACAGCCTCTCATAACACAGTCAGGAGGTTCCAACCCCTTTATAACCCCTTAACTCATTCATTGGCTGCATCATTCACCACAGTGATACTTTTGTAAGTGATTTACAGAAGTTTTTACCTCATATTCTAAACATTAATTAATTGTTATCGCTATTGTTCACGTAGTGAAATATACACGGTTTTAGCCAAATAATAAACAAAGTAATAGGGTTAGACAAACCATATTTTTATACCAGTGGCGTAGCCACGGGGGGGCCTGGGTGGGCCTGGGCCCCCTCATTTACATGTCCGGCCCCCTCAGATTTTGAATTGTTTAAAATCGCGACTGTGAAAACTAAAGTGAAAACATATATCGCCCACCGCACAAGACAATCGCACCGCACCCCCAAAGTCAACAATAGCGCGCTGCATGTACCACAACTAGTCTTGGCTGAGAGGTTAAGGCGATGGACTAGAAATCCATTGGGGTTTCCCTGCGCAGGTTTGAATCCTGCCTATTACATTATGCTCAGGCCCCCTCATTTTAAGCTGGGCCCCCTCAAAAATAAAATTCTGGCTACGCCCCTGTTTTATACAAACAACATATAAGCCTCTCCTTCAAATGAGCACTGTTTTCATGTTCGTCGGACCTGCCGTTTCTCTGCAGAAGCAAAAGCGCAAGGAGTAGTTCAAAGCGCTCCTCCCTCCTCTCTCTCCTCCAAGCAGGCTGCTCAAACCTGAAGTGCATTACAGTAAATTGTCAAGTATTTTTAGAGTTTAATTGTCAATTATTAATTAGTATTTATATGAGATCTTAATGGTTACAATTTTAACTGCAATTAATAGGATAAAACCAAAAAAATATTTAAAATGGTATTTGTGGTCATGTGGAACGAATTAATTGATTTTTAGTGCATTTTTAAGGGGAAATTTGTTTTGGTGTACGATCATTTTGGTTTACGAGCTCGCTCTTGGAACGAATTAAACTCGTAAACCGAGGTATTACTGTGTATATATATATATATATATACACAGTAATACCTCGGTTTACATATATATGAAAATAAAATTTAATTTAAGTGAAATTAAACAATCTTCACATAAACCCATTGCAATAAATGTCACATTTAGCTGTGTCTTTAATACATCAGGGTTCAACACTTCAGGTTTTTCTCTAGGCCAGATGATGAAGACTTACCCTACTAAAAAGCACAAAAAGGTTATTGATTTCATTGTATTTTACCCATGTAACCTCATAAAAAATGCTTTAAGATTTTCAGGTAGGTCTGACAGGTACACAAATATTTTGTGCTTCGATTACTATTAGCAACAGACATCAGCAGGATCTGACACTCATTGTTAGTAGAGTACAGATGCATAGGCTTCTTCTATGCTCAGTTGGCCTTACTCTTACTCAAGCTGGTGTTGACGAGGACCAAAGGAAGAGGTAGAGTCAATTATTGCCCTGATTTGCAGAATTGTGGGGAGTGGTTGTAAAGTTATTGAAAGGCTGTGTTTAACTCAGTGTCTTTGCTGTTATTTTCCCCGCTCTGTACTTGTAAGCAGCTGTCTTTACCTCAAAGGAATTTATAACGTATATCCTATACTTGCATTGATTTGTCGTTGATTATGTGTCCTGATGGTTTCTTCTGTAATCAGAGATGCTCAAATGAGAAGGGTGGTGATGAAGTTGTGTCAAGGATCATCTGAGTTAAAGAATACAAACTTCGATGAATGTTGGAGTTGTTGTCTGGGTGTTTCTACACTGTTAAAAAAGAATGTGGAGAAATGTTAGCTTTATGGGTACAACAGCTTATCACTGGGGCAGGATTAAAAGGACAACTTTTATACCTTAGAGCAGGGGTCGGGAACCTATGGCTCGCGAGCCATATATATGGCTCTTTTGATGGCTGAATATGGCTCAATCGCTCGGCTACTTCCGCCCTCGGACGACAGGTAGATCGCGCCCCGCCCTTAGAGTACTAATAGACTCACCTAAAGGATTATTAGGAACACATGTTCAATTTTTCATTAATGCAATTATCTAATCAACATGGCAGTTGCTTCAATGCATTTAGGGGTTGGTCCTAATCAAGACAATCTCCTGAACTCCAAACTGAATGTCAGAATGGGAAACAAAGGTGATTTAAGCAATTTTGACTGAAATACCACTCGATACAACCGAGGTATGCAGCAAAGCATTTGTGAAGCCACAACACTCACAACCTTGAGGCGGATGGGCTTCTGCTGAGGCATTAAGATGGTAGAGTCAGAATTTTGCGTAAACAGTATGAGAACTTGTATCCATCATGCCTTATCCATCACAGTTACCACTGTGCAGGCTGGTGGTGGTGGTGTAATGGTGTGGGGGATGTTTTCTTGGTACACTTCAGGCCCTTTAGTGCCAATTGGGCATCGTTTAAATGCCACGGCCTGCCTGAACATGTTTTTGACCATGCCCATCCCTTTATGACCACCATGTGCCCATCCTCTGATGCTGCTTCCAGCAGGATAATGCACCATGTCACAAAGCTCGAATCACTTCAAATTGGTTTCTTGATCATGGCAATGAGTTCACGGCACTAAAATGGCCCACAGTCACCAGATCTCAACCCAATAGAGCATCTTTGGGATGTGGAGGAACGGGAGCTTCGTGTCCTGGATGTGTATCCCACAAATCATCAACTGCAAGATGCTATCCTATCAATATGGCCGACATTTCTAAAGAATGCTTTCAGCAGCTTGTTGAATCAATGATACATAGAATTAAGGCAGTTCTGAAGGTGAAAGGGGATCAAACACATTATTAGTGTGTTCCTAATAATCCTTTAGGTGAGTGTATATACCCTTAAAATACAACCAAAGCCACCTCAGCCAAAAGAAAGCGTAACGCCATTTTTGTGAGGAAGTTCATATTCATATTTTCAAAGTTCATATTTTTAGAGTTTACACTGATAATGTTGTTTTATAAGAAGAGACAAGGACAGCTGTGATTCTGTTTATGGGACTTCTCATTCATTTCTATGGTATTCACAAACCGCGACTGACTGTCGCACAACTCATGATGTCAAGACTGTAATGTGATTGGTTATCAAGAAAACCGTTACCCAGAATAGCCGTTAACAATTTCCCTGGAACAGTCTATATGCAGTTTATTAACTTACTATCTTTAGCAGTAGTGCACTGAAAGTTATGAAGATGTGACATATATTATATAGTGTGTGTGTGTATATATATATATATATATATATATATATATATAGTGAATCAACATAATGAAAAAAAAACAAAATACAATAAACAAACTAATGTATTGTAGCGTTGCTACTTGAAGTAACCAGACAGGTTCCTTCTCGTTCAGAGATTTTATTTAGAACTCAACGGATTGCTGTTCTGGCCGCAAGCCACGCCGTACATAACAACGAAATCCAACAAACTCTCAGCTTCAGAGCACTCTCTCTCTCATTCCTCACACCCAACTCTCCCTCTACACCCCTCTTAAAGTGACAAGACTTTAATAACTAGAACCACTTGAACACATCAAATTAACTAGTTCCTTTAAAAATTTGTAACGATATTACAGTATAATACAAAACTAGGTTTTATGTAGGTTAATTATGGAACGATTTGTCCTTGAATAAATTGGAGAAAGGTTGTTTTGAATCATATGGGTGAGCGTTATTTCTGCAGTTCAAACTCCAACAATCAGAGCAACAACAATCTTAAACAGTTAGTCTGTCAAAATATATTATTTAATACAATTAAAATAATAAATGTAATAAAATAATAAAATTATCACTTTCCCACAAATAATTTAATAATGCAGTTTCTCAGTATCACCTCAAGGTGGCATGACGATGTTTTTCTTCCAATGTGAGCGCTGGAAATATGATTACTGTTTCACTTTGAGTTGTGATGACTGTGTTTGTGTCATTTGCTCATGGACAGATGGACAGTCTATCTAAAGAGAAACCACATCTCTGTTTAAAGTGTCAATCATCTTTTCTTTCCTGCTGTGAAGTTTATCCGAATGTGGAAACTAGTTTCCACTATGAAATAAAAGATGTAAAAAATTTACAAAAGGTAATCTCTCAATTCTGACTTTATAACTAACAAACAAAATGTTATACTTTGTATTGCAAGAAAAAAAGTTATAAGCGATTTAAAAATATATAAATTCGTAATTGCAAGAAAATGTCAGACTATATAACTCACAATTGGTCTTTCAAAACGGACAATTCTGATAAAAAAGTCAAAGTTTTGTTAACTATTTATTATTGTTTCTTTAATCAGAGACACAAATACAACGTGACAATATGACTGTGACCAACAATAAAGAATATCGAACTTATATTCAATATGTGAGAAGCATAAAGTTTATTATTCTGTTTCAATGTGAATTCAATCTGCATTCACCATTCACACACTAAAAATAAATATTGCATAGTTTATTATGACGTTTTTGCATACATTTAAATCATTTTATTTTCATAATATTTTCAAAATGTATTTATAAAGATTGCTTAGTCTAAGCATAAATCTGTTAAAACAATAAGCAGCTAAAAAGACAAATGTGCATCATTCACATTAACTTCATTTATTACAACTGTGTCTAAATGGATAGAAATATTATATGCATTTAACTATATAAATCTTTAATATTACACTACATGAACTCTTGTGAGTGCAGATGTTGATTAAAATGTTGCCTGTAATTAGTTTAGCCAAATGGGGTTAAACTACTAAACGTCTGTCCATCAAATAAATAAATAAATAACAACAATAAACAAGTATTGATCCACAACAGACGATTAGAAACTAAAGCCATTATAAAGTCACTAAGGCAGATTCATTAGATTAATGGCTTTATATGACAGAACGTGTTTCAGCAGAGGATCCGGGGAGGGTTTGGGAAGGGCGACTAATGGCTCGCAAAATTTCCATTTAAACGTTTATGAAATTAGTCATTAGTCATTGCACACATCCATAAGCGTAATTTATGGGCGGGGCAAGTGAGACATGAGGGACAGGTGAGACAAGAGAGACAGATGAGACATTAAGGACAGTTGAAACATGAGAGACAGGTGAGAAATGAGGAACATGAGGGACAGGTGAGACATGAGGAACACGAGAGACAGGTGAGACATCAGGGACAGCTGAAATAAGTTGAGACATGCAGGATATGAGACATGTGAGACAGTGAGACATGTCTCCGCTTCTTTTCACCTATTGTCCCCACCCCTCACTCTCTGGATGATGTCTCGGGGACGCGACTGATTCACATGAAAGCTCTCCGTTAGTTTTTCAATAAGAGCTTTAATCGATTGCGAGCGGATTCGAACCCGAGGTGCTCCGTCGCGCTGAGCAGCTGCTCTATGTCATCTCTATGGATCAATGCATTTATTCACTGACGGAACCGATTAATGAAACCGTCACATTAAAAACTAAACTCAATCGATACATTCAACTTTGTTCTTCATTATCGCTACTCGAATATCGATTATTCCACAGTCATCCGCTCTGAAACTTCACACATGACACAATAAAGTCTAGAAATAAAAGGTAGAGTTGCAAATAAACTTTATGAAATTCTCCTTGACAGTCGTATTTACTACATTTGTATTTTATTACAGTTAAGCAATGATTTGAGAATGTGCTCTGAGCAGTAACACTGAAATCCAGAGAGAGTTCTTCTCCTCATAAACTCATTCAGCGGGATGTTTTCAGAGACAGAACTCATCATCGCTGTTCTTCTCCAGCAGACGAACTCCACACACACCTTCAGCTCACACACACACACACACACACACACACACACACACACACACACGTACACGCACACATCACATCATGCACTGCACTCACGGAGAGTAAAGAAAGCGTCTGACCGTCATGTGTGTCCGGCCGCTGTCCGTCACGATAAATGAACGCTTCCTTCCGTTCACATCAACTCTGAGCTCGAACTCCGTCCTGCTCGCGACGCCCCGAGGCGCACTGATTTCCGGGTGCGGTTTAACGGAGCAGAGCAACACCGCTTCAGTCACGCACTGCTTCTGCAGCTCACGCGACTCCACAACACTCACACACAGCGACACACACGCACACAGCAACACACACACTCTCACTCTCTCTCTCTCTCTCTCTCTCTCTCTCTCTCTCTCTCTCTCTCTCTCTCTCACACACACACACACACTCACAGCAACACACTCAACACTCACAGCAATGTTTTAAAACCAAGTTAATCATGTTTAAAGCCAATGGACACAAACGCAGTTGTTCATTGTTAATTCTACGATATAACGGACCCACACAACATTTTTTATAGATTATACTAATAAAGGTGTAACGGTGCTTTGTAAAGTGTTTCCTATTTGACTGTATTATGAGATTTTATTTCCTTAAAGCTTACTTTGTTACAAATGATTCGTAAAATTATTCTAATTAATGATTCAAGAAACACATTGAATCAGTTCTTGCTTCCCTTGGGATCAAACCCATGACCTTGATGTTGCAAGCACAATGCTCAAACACTCACAACTACAGCCTTACAGAACAAGCGTGACACACACACACTTACACAGAGCTGAACCCTGACTAGCTCATCACACTCTGACCAGATACACATAACTCAATGAACTTCAGATCAGCATCCATTGAAACAGAAGGGCGGAGGACAGGAGAAAACGCAAACCAACACAAACACAATCATCTCTGAACACAAAACAAACATCATCATTTAAATGAAGGATTCAGCTGAGTGTGTGTGAGCTGAGAAAATCACAAACACTTCATCCTGAAGCTCGTCCTGCTCCACGCTTCATTCAGAAACATCACACAGTTGAGATTTATATGCTGTTTAATGTTGATGATTGCGTTATTTTGCACATGCACATGATTAAATAATATAGTTACACTTTTAGTATTAAAAGATGAATAAAGGGACAGTTCACCCAAAAATCTAAATGTCATAATTTACTCACCCAAACGTGAATGTGTCTCAAATTACATTGATAATCCTGTTTCTCAGAGCACAGCCGAGAGACTCTGTGGATCTGAATCCAGCAACAACCGTAAATGATGAAGGGGCGCTCTTCCCTGAACGTGCTTCAACGTCCCTGCCTGTGCGCTCTCTGAAAACAACTCCCTTCGCTGAACACCTTTCTATCGAAACTTCCTGCTCAACAATCAATATTATGCCAAAGTCTGTCTAAATAATGTAATCTGATTGTGTGAAATGTGTGCGCTCAAACCAGTTACGCACAGGTATTTCCAGTCCGTTTCATCCCAGTTCACACACACACTCTCAGAGTCTTCATGCTTCCTGTGACTTTGCTGCATTTTGTACAAAGGCTTTGAAGAAAATAACCAGAATTCAAATATTGCACTCAAGCATTAATAAAAGCATCAAACACACCTGGATGAAGAGCCATCATCATCATCTGTCCTCCTCCAGAACCACCTCCTCCTCCTCCTCCTGTCTGTCTGTCTGTCTGTACCTTCCTCCTCCTCCTCCTCCTCCTCCTCCTCCTCCTCTTCCTCTTCCTCTTCCTCTCCTCTCCTCTGCATTCCCTCACAACCCCGTTTGCTTGGACTCGTGGTGTTTCGTCACTCGTTTGTTGTCACGGACAGTAATCATGTTCAGCTGTGTTCATCAATCACCAGCATTTTCACCTGCATGTATTTGTCTGGTATTGTCCTTTTCTGGATGTTTTGCATTGTTATTGTATTGTTTGTATTTTAAATCATTTTATTGTGTGTTTCTCTGTTCTTGTGGATTATCTTATGGATGTTTAAATATTGTATTTTTGCCATTATCTTCGTGTGCATTCATGTCAACTCTACAGTAAATGTTGTTGAGTCCTGTAAAAATACAGTGTCTGAAAATCCAGCTGGCAGCATTTTACTGAAAATTTACAACGACAAATTTTACAAAGTTGCTTCCTTTAACTTTGTGGTTCAGTTTTTGCTCTGAAGTGCGTTTTTCTGCTGTCTGGCCATATATAAACAAGTGTGTGTGCCTTTCCAAAACAAAGCCTAATCAGTATAAGTTGTCACAGATGGACTCCAAGTCTTGATTACCAGATAAAAGAACTACAATCCAATTGTCATGCAAATTAAGGGATCTGAATGTTCTCCGAATACACTTTATAGGGTTTTGTGGTTTTCAAATATTTCAAACCTGACTGACCTGTTCTTCATTATATTTGCTTCCTTGAAGGAGAGACATCTGATATGAGTCACTAAATATACACACGTCTTAAGAGAATAACTGAAACACAGTGCATTTGATTATTTATATGTGTATATATGTATAGGTTACAATGTATATATATATTTTTTCATTATCAAATTACACAAACAAAATCTGCAACAGATATTTCTACAATGCCCTTTATTTTGTTCTTTACAAAAGAACTGCAGACTTGTAATCAGCCTGTCACAGTCTTGTTTTGTCTCTCACCTTCCGGGTCCTTCTGTGTCTTCTAGATTGTTCCACACCTGTCTCGTTAATCACTGCCCAAGTCCCGTCAGCTGTGTGTAGTTTCCTCGTCTCTATAAATACCCTCCTGTGTCCCTTTGTGTTTGTCGGTGTTCGTCAGAGTTCCTCGGTCGTTCCCCGCGTGTGGATGTTTCTCCGTGTTCCCCAGTGTTTACATCAGGTTTGCGTTTGCACCCTCGAGTGCCTTTTATGTTTGTATTTAAAGTGTTTTCAGTTTCTCCGTTTGTTAATAAACCTGAGTTTCGTTTTGCATTTTGTATGACAGAAACACCAACCGGGTTTGTCACCCCCAACAGACTTCGTGTTAATCCATATGGATTTCGAAGAACGGCTTCTGACAATCGCGCTAATGCGAAGCGAGAATTTTGGCCAGTTAGTTCTGGATTTCTCCTTGGTGGCTTGCGACGCACCGTTCCCGGATCAAACCATTTCCGCACTGTTTCCGGATCAAACCATCTCCGCACTGTTCTGGATCGGGGCGGCCCGCCATTTCGCAGATGATCCTCCAGACACCACGGGTCTAAACTCGATGAAGACGATTGTGAAATGTGTTGAGCGCCTCTACCCTCAGTCCGAACAGCCAAGGCTCATCTCCCCTGCAGCAGCTGCAGCGCGCCCGCCTGCTTCAACGCCCGCACCTCGTGAGGCTGTACCTGTGCCCGCTGGAGGGCAGCCTGGATCAGTATGTCTCGCTGGTCAGTCTGCAATCGCGCCCACAGCTCTTCAGCTCACTCCTGCGCCCGTTAGCAGACTGATAGCGCCTGCAGTAAGGCTTGGGAGTCCCGCGAATGAGCCAGAACCGGGTCCAGCGTCCAAGCCTGCTCCTCGACGCCCGTCAGCGCCTGTTCCTGAGATCTTCCAGCCCGAGCCAGAGATCCTCCAGCCCGAGCCAGAGATCCTCCAGCCCGAGCCAGAGCCCGTGATCCGCCCGCCAGAGCCAGCGCCCGTGATCCGCCCGCCAGAGCCAGCGACTGACCTGGGACTCCCGCTGTGGCCTGAATCGCTGGACCTGCCCGGGCCTCTGGATTGGCCAGATCTCCCGTGGCCCTCCCAGAGCCTCCGCCGGTGAAGCCGGCCCTCCCAGAGCCTCCGCCGGTGAAGCCGGCCCTCCCAGAGCCTCCGCCGGTGCAGCCGGCCCTCCCAGAGCCTCCGCCGGTGCAGCCGGCCCTCCCAGAGCCTCCGCCGGTGCAGCCGGACCTCTCAGATCCTCCGCCGGTGCAGCCGGACCACTCAGATCCTCCGCCGGTGCAGCCGGACCTCCAGAACTCTGCCCAGAGCCTCCGCCGTCCCAGCCGGTCCAGCCAGAACCACAGCCGTTCCAGCCAGAGCCACAGCGGTTCCAGCCGGTCCAGCCAGAGCCACAGCCGCCGGATCCGGACCCAGATCCAGAGCCGGTCCCGCCAGAGCCAGAGCCGGTCCCTCCAGATCCAGAGCCAGAGCCCAGATCCAGAGCCAGAGCCGGTCCCTCCAGATCCAGAGCCTCCAGAGCCGGTCCCTCCAGATCCAGAGCCTCCAGAGCCAGTCCCTCCAGAGCCGGTCCCTCCAGATCCAGAGCCTCCAGAGCCCAGATCCAGAGCCAGAGCCGGTCCCTCCAGATCCAGAGCCTCCAGAGCCCAGATCCAGAGCCAGAGCCCAGATCCAGAGCCAGAGCCGGTCCCTCCAGATCCAGAGCCTCCAGAGCCGGCCCCTCCAGATCCAGAGCCGGTCCCTCCAGATCCAGAGCCGCCAGAGCCGGTCCCTCCAGATCCAGAGCCTCCAGAGCCGGCCCCTCCAGATCCAGAGCCAGAGCCCAGATCCAGAGCCAGAGCCGGTCCCTCCAGATCCAGAGCCTCCAGAGCCCAGATCCAGAGCCAGAGCCGGTCCCTCCAGATCCAGAGCCTCCAGAGCCGGCCCCTCCAGATCCAGAGCCAGAGCCCAGATCCAGAGCCAGAGCCGGTCCCTCCAGATCCAGAGCCTCCAGAGCCGGCCCCTCCAGATCCAGAGCCTCCAGAGCCGGTCCCTCCAGATCCAGAGCCGGTCCCTCCAGATCCAGAGCCTCCAGAGCCGGTCCCTCCAGATCCAGAGCCTCCGCCGCCGCCGGTCGGTCCTCCCAGAGCCTCTGCCGCCGGCCGTCCCTGAGCCACCTTGGACTGCCGTGCCACCCGGGTGCCCTATTCCCCTGTGCCACCCTGGTTCCCCATAGCCCCGGTACCACCCTGGAGACCACCCATGACTCCGGGTAACCCGGTCTCCAGGGTGCCCACCCTCCCACCCTTGTTTCTTCTGTTGTCTGGTCTGTCTTGTCCTCCTGTTCCCCCTCCCTCCCCTCCACAAGGTGTTTCTCATTCGGTGTGAGGTCACGCCTTGCGGGAGGGGGCGTACTGTCACAGTCTTGTCTCGTCTCTCACCTTCCGGGTCCTTCTGTGTCTTCTAGATTGTTCCACACCTGTCTCGTTAATCACTGCCCAAGTCCCGTCAGCTGTGTGTAGTTTCCTCGTCTCTATAAATACCCTCCTGTGTCCCTTTGTGTTTGTCGGTGTTCGTCAGAGTTCCTCGGTCGTTCCCCGCGTGTGGATGTTCCTCCGTGTTCCCCAGTGTTTACATCAGGTTTGCGTTTGCACCCTCGAGTGCCTTTTATGTTTGTATTTAAAGTGTTTTCAGTTTCTCCGTTTGTTAATAAACCTGAGTTTCGTTTGCATCTGAGTTTCCTCGTTTGTTCTCCACATCACACGCCAGCACCCCCGTTGTATGACACAGCCAAAGGTTTCAAAATATAGGATTGAAATAATAATAATAAAGAATGAATATCTGAGGCATTTGACTGTTAGGTTAGCTTTGCAAAGGTCCTTTAGGACTCTTTATCCCTCAAACAAGGCACTTCAATGTCTTTTACAACTTTTTGAAATCCAATCCAGTTAGTGATGTTAAAGGTCATGTCGTTTCTCATGTGTGGTCCAGAACCCTGAACGAGCTCTCTGAGGCCACGTCCAAACAATGCCGGCGCGTTCCTTATCCGATCTTTCTTTTTTTTCCTCGTTCAAAAAAAAAATCAGCGTCCACACGATACCACTGAAACCGACTGAATCCGGTGTAGTTTATATGCCAGACCAGTATGGGGCGCTGTAATTCTGCCACAGATAATACACTATACACAGAGAAGAAGACTTTGAGCATGCGCATTGTTGTTGCTGTTCAGTGTTGTTCCGACCAGGAAAACATGCATTGGGCTGGTTGATAAAATTTGGGATGGTTTTTGATGCATAAAATCGCTCAAAATGTTTCATTATTTATACGCACTTTGAGTACGCACTTTGGGCTGGTATTTTTTTAAATGGGAGGGTTTTAAGCTGTAGCTGCGCTGGAATCTTCAGTCCAATCTGGCAACACTGTTGCTGTTACTGTGACGCAGCCGACACGTGATGTGATGACATCATTGGTAAACAAAAAAATATACGGATTGCCCGTCCACACGAGTCCGCAAGGGTGTCGGATTCAGATCTATCCACTTTAGGACCCGGTATTAAAAGATAGCGGATTCACTCTCCCAAATCGCCGGATGCGTGTGGACAGAACGCCAATCCGGTAAGAAATGTATGCGGATGCAGTGATCCGCGTCTCCGTGTGGACGGGGCCTGAGCTGGCTCCTGTATGTTCCCACCCAACCTCGTCCCTCAGTCATCACCTCGGTTCCGCCTTTGGCTCCATCTGGCTCCTCCTTCCCCCGGCTCCGCCTTCGTCCTCTGTTCCGCCTCTGTGCTCCGTTTCTCTGACTCCACCTTCGTCCTCTGTTCCGCCTCTGTCCTCCGTTTCTCTGACTCCGCCTTCATCCTCTGTTCCGGCACTGTCCTCCGTTTCTCTGGCTCAGCCTTCGTCCTCTGTTCGTCCTCTGTCCTCCGTTTCTCTGACTCCGCCTTCGTCCTCTGTTCCACCTCTGTGCTCCGTTTCTCTGACTCCGCCTTCGTCCTCTGTTCTGCCTCTGTGCTCCATTTCTCTGACTCCGCCTTCGTCCTCTGTTCCGCCATTGTCCTCCGTTTCTCTGGCTCCGCCTTCGTCCTGTGTTCCGCCTCTGTCGTCCGTTTCTCTGGCTCAGCCTTCGTCCTCTGTTCCGCCTCTGTCGTCCGTTTCTCTGGCTCAGCCTTCGTCCTCTGTTCCACCTCTGTCCTCCGTTTCTCTGGCTCTGCCTTTGTCCTCTGTTCCGCCTCTGTCATCCGTTTCTCTGGCTCAGCCTTCGTCCTCTGTTCCACCTCTGTCCTCCGTTTCTCTGGCTCCGCCTTTGTCCTCTGTTCCGCCATTGTCCTCCGTTTCTCTGGCTCCGCCTTCGTCCTGTGTTCCGCCTCTGTCCTCCGTTTCTCTGGCTCAGCCTTCGTCCTCTGTTCCGCCATTGTCCTCCGTTTCGCTGGCTCCGCCTTCGTCCTGTGTTCCGCCTCTGTCCTCCGTTTCTCTGGCTCAGCCTTCGTCCTCTGTTCCGCCTCTGTCCTCAGTTTCTCTGGCTCCGCCTTCGTCCTCTTTTCCGCCTCTGTCCTCCGTTTCTCTGGCTCCGCCTGCGTCCTCCATCTGGACCTCCTGTGGCATCTTCGTCCCCAGGGCTTCATCCACCACCCGGCTGTTGCCTTGTTTCCATCCTGGGGCCTCGTCCTGTATGATCTGTCCATCTGGTGCCCCCTGCTCCTGGCGTCCCCCTGGCTTCTACCACCCTCCACTCATTTTTCATCTGTTGGACTCATGTTTCTGTTCTGTTCCATCTTGTCCTGCACCTGGTCCTCCTCCCTCCGCTGTTGTTGTCAGCCACTCCCCTTGTTAGTCTCATCACCTGTTCCCCTTTCTCTTGTGTATAAAAGGGGAACAGGTGACTCATATTTTCCTTTGTTGTTGTCAGTTTTTGATGATGTTTCATTTTGTGTGTTTCTTCTACGTGTTCTCCACGTTTCCTGGTTCTCTTCTGTTTTGCACAAGTGTGCCGTTTTGTTTTACAAAATTTACAAAGTTTTTGTTTATTACAGAGAGTTTTGAGTTGAACCCTGCTCTCCGTGGGTTGAACTTTTGTCATAACTGATGAACTTTACACAATTCCTGAACTGTGTGACTTGGCTTGTCTCTGAAGCTCTCATCAGTCCAGTCCCTGAATTTGTAAACATGGCTTTTGTTTCCTGCTCTCAAATAACGTATAAGTGCACAGTAAACTTTGAACTGATTTGTAACAGTCACATTTTCAGAAAGCTTAATTATTCCATCGACTGAATTCCAAGATGGTGCATGATTTAGAGCAGTGTTACCAAAGCAGAGACCATATATTATTGTCCTTCCTACTTACATATTTTTAGTAAATACGTAAATACATAAATACATAAGAATTACATGTTTAACCTATACCAGTATCTTTTGATGTGCAGAGCAGGACAGGGTCGAGTGACCGTGAGAGCATCACGAGAGCCGGTGGCGTGATTGGGAATGAGCGCCACCTGTAAGCCACCGATGTCTCGAGTCTCACGGAGGAGCGGAGACTTAGAAGGAGGAGCGACGACAGTGGAAGACAAGAGAGGACCAGGCCTGGACTTTATGTTGTGTTTGTGTAGGCGGCAGTTGTCCGTGAGTGACTGATGCCATTATGTTTATTTAGTATTTATGGTTTATTTTGCACATTAAAGTCTGTTTAAACGTCTGCCGGTCCCCGCCTCCTTCCTCTCTGAACAAAGACTGTGTTACATTTGAATATGCTTTTAAGAATCTCACACAGTATGTCTTGTGTGGATGTAGACCTGCCATTTAACAAACTTGTTAAAACAGAGTACGGTTCTTACCCATACAGCACATATACGTCGCCACAAGAGCGGAACATCTGCCTCCTTACCAATAACGTTTAAGACGTTTTGGCCAGGCACAGGTGGATCATTCAGTCAGTCAGCACTCTATGACCAGCTCCGTTCTCCACCTAGCCACCGACTGCAAAACCTCCACCTGCTTGTCGGTGAGGGCGCCCCCCCTTTGGCTTCCTCCTCCACTCCAGCACAGCCTCAGCAGCAGCCTCCACCTAGGCCACAGGAAAGCGGCGCAGCCCATCCCAGCCCGGTATTCCTGAGACAGGTGACCCAGAGATCGATTGAACGGTTGCAGCACCACTCCCTCTCTGGAGGAGGCCTGGGTGGGGAATCTTTTGTTCAGTTTTCTTTCTGTTCCACCCCAAATTCTCAATAAAAGAGCGGTTTCCTCTATTAATGTGTCCCAAGAGGGGGCGGATGGTAGTATGAGATGCTATGACTCATCCCCCTCTCCCTCATCCCTCTCTCCATTCACCAATGGTCAGCAGGGTCCGGTTTGAGAGTGCAGTGTCTCCTCACACACCCTCTGCACAACTCTGAAGCCAGGTAAGTGTTGCAATGTGCACTCAGACCACACTCTGGGATGTTATGCCTTCTGGGTCAGGTTCCTGTACTCCACCTCACTGCCCCACTGCAGGTGTGTCTGTGGTCCCTCTGACCCAGCTTGTATGGTCTCTGCAGGCCTGGTTTGGACTTTTCAGGCCATCCCAGCGGAAAAGTCCAAACGTCATTTGGAAAGTCCCTCGTCATTTGGACCATCAGACTTGGCTGTGTGTGTGTGTGTGTGTGTCTGTCTGTCTGTTTAATGATTGGCAAACTCTGCAGAACAATTAGCTAAACATTGGCAGAACATTGGCCAAACAATTACAGAACAAAAAAAACAAAAGAACAGGGAATGCAAAACCACACACAGTGGTTTTACCTCTTGGACCTGGGACCCACCCCTTTTTCTGTGTCTAGGTGTGTCAAATAAGGGAGACGAATACATGAAGATGCCACGACTCAGGCTGAGACACTGCAGCGGGAAAAACGTTTTATACTGTTTGGCAGCATCCCCCATTCTGACTTGTCTCGAATACAATATAATAACAATATTATAGTTGCAATAACTTGTACAAACAACACACCAACTCATTCACCCGCAGACACGCTCTGTTACTTGAATAACGCCCACCTACTCATTAATACAGAATTTGCATAGACAACAAAAACTGTTGAAGAGCAAACCTAAACCTAAAAGAGGAAAAACAATGAAAACTAAACTTTATATTTTAATTTTATTGTGACATTATTATTGTGTAAGCATTGATAAAAAATCTTTGAAAAAACTGTAGAAGCAGTTTTTATTTCACGTTTGCCTTTTCATTTTAGTACTGGCAATATTGCCTGGAGATTGTAGTAAAAATAAAATGTCATATCACTAATAACGTTTTATTTTTCAATTTGCCTGGAATGACAATGACAATAAAATCATTTATTCAATTTGTGACATTTTCCCCACAGTTTTCTATAATGAAATGGTTCATCTGGTTTTAGTTTTCATTTTTATCAACCAATTGATTTGTTTAAAATAGGCAGAAAATGCCATCCAAACTTTAAGTATTTTCACAACAGTGCATGCAGACGGCGTAGAGCGCATGAGGACGAGCAAACACCCATCTCGTACGCTCACAACAGGGACAAACAGACGAGCCATGAATGATTGAATCCTGACAAAAAAACAAAGTGTCAGGATTGAACTTCACGCCCCACACACAAGGACATAACAAAGTGGGAAAACCCTGACACATGGAATGTAATGTGAGGATAATTATTACATTTTAGTAATGAAGGGAGATTTTACTCTTGAATGAAATGTTTTGAATATTGTTGGTTGACACTATGCTGTTTGCATTAATGCAATATCAATGAACATTGAGGCGGACTCACGACACCAGTATTTTATATTCATGACTGCATGTTGTTAGGATGACAATAAATGAAAAATATTACATTTTACGCTGATTTGATTCATCGGTCTAATTTTAATGGTGCAAGAATTGAAAGTAAGGTAGAGTAATGAATGTCAAGTGTTCCACAACAGAAATGTTGAACGGTTGTCAGCAATCATTTTTGTTTTCAGAGTTTTAGTCCTAGCCTATGATTAAGAATGAATGTCTGCATAGTTTCAAATGAAGAATTGCTTCGTTATGATTCAAATTTCGGACAATAAATTCAAGTTCTTTTACTTCTTTATTTTCTGAAATCCCTTTAAAGCCTGGGCCTCAGTGAATTCATGATATCTTTGTCAAACTCTGCGAGGCCCTCACGTTTTAATGCCATGTTCGTGGTGAAACATGAATGCTATGTGAATAAAAACGGAAAGCACTTCATTGGAAAAGGTAAATCTGAAGCAATTTAACAGGTGTCATGTGTGAAAGTGGCTTTTACTGTAGATCAATGTGGTGCTATTTAAACATGGGTGGTGTACATTGTCACATGACTGGAGGCATTTAATTCCTGTTTGACAAAAACATGTTGTCTGTGTCAACTCTCCATAAAAGTAAGCAAGCAAAACCTGTTAAAACACAAATAGAACTACAATATTCACTACGACACATATGAGGTTTACACGTTGTTGGCATTCATAAGGCTACTATGGGATATACAAACATGCACATTTGTGACAAGAGAATAGAGACTTAAAACATTCTCAAGGTTCTGTTTTCTTAATAATCATAATAAAGTCATTGGACGTAACACATGATCTTTGCTGAAGAATTGTGTCATGTTCAATGACTTTATTATTATTATTATTAGTTTAATTTGCTTGTTAACTAAAGGGTGGATGTGGCTTTGTGCCCTGTGTCTGTGTTTTGGCTTGCTCTCTCTCTCTCCCTCTCAGATCAGATCAGATCTCAAATCACCACCACCCGTTACTCATTTGTGAGAGTGTTCCTGAGACAGAGTATTATGGTGTTTGCAGAGTTAGAAACGCTTCTCCTTGAAACCTGTTGAATCATAGTGTGGTTTCCTTCTGATCTTCTACAGATTGTGTGTTGGCAGTGTCTAAAAGGACTCTAGTGACCTGTGTTATCACTTGATTGTTTTTAACCCTGCTATCTGTCAAGAGTTAAGCCAAAGCAATTACGCTTTTCTTTTAATAAAATGATGTTTGCTTATAGTTATTGTGAGCAAAGGGGGAGAATGCCTTCTTTCTTTTAACTCTGCTCTTTTGTCCCTTGGTTGACTGTTTTTTTGTTCATAATGTTTATGTGTTTTTCTATCCTGCTTTAGGTAAGCCAGAGCTCCTCTTCTTCGTTAACAGCTTTGATGGTGATTTTAGGTCTTGATTTCTTTACTTTATGTTAGGTCTAGTTTCTTTGTGAATAAAAGGATTTTTTTGGTTTATATTCATAACCGTGTTGTTTTCACTATGGGACAGAAGACTGAAGTGTGTGTTTTTCTAGTTGTTACGGGTAGGGGAATGTGACACCATGGGATCCAGGCCTGTTCTCCGCACAGACCCCATAGACAGCTTCAGCTCACCTCCCACCAAATGCTGCCATGATCTGTCCAATCTACAATCTGAATGAAATAATCTGAATCATACAAATCCACAATCGGAGTTGTGATGTAGCCTGGAATTAAACTACACCATGTTGCTTCATTGGGAGAACAGGTCCCCCGACTGAGGCCTGGTCCATCTGGGTGGCATTGTGGTCGATGTTGTACCCCAGGAACTGTACAGACGCTTGGTGGAGCTGGCATTAGATAAGTGGTCAGGAGCGAACACTCGTTCCAACCACTGGCCGCCGCAGGCCTTCTAAACGAGAGTGCATAATCATCAACAGTCATGGCTTTTTGCCGGAGATGATACAGTTTCTCATCCACTGAAGCGTTGGTAGTTGTAATTCCAAACACATCCCGGAAATGTTGGATGAAGTCTGAAAGGGAACGCGTGTCAGGGCCAGTCCACAAGGTGTCCGCAGAGAGAGGATCAATGCTGTATTAGAACGGTCCGTGGGGTAAAGACACGGATGCATTTCCAGAGCCTGCGAGCATTGAAGAAAAATACATTGCACTATATATAATCCTGCACAGGATTCTGAATCCATAGAGAAATCCGGTGAGTTCATTCCCGTTCCACATGTCCACAGTAGAGCTAAAAATGAGCTTCTGGCTCTAAAGTGATTCCTTTGATGCAAATAGCTCACCATTCTTGACAGAGTGAAAAAATCAGGTATTTATTTAGTGTATCCATTAACAAAAGTTTAAAAAGTTTTGGTTATGCCTTTTCTTGCAGCCTTTAGTAACTCATTTTGTATTTCATAGGTTACCATCTTGAAAGAATAAACTGAAAAGCCCCTCAGGTATCTGAGGGAACATCCACATATTCTGATGTGAAGAGATAAACAACTTTGAATGTCAGTGTTTCATAGACCTTCAATATCAAAAGGAGCATTGAACATAGAGTTTGAATTATGGAAATTGCCTAAATGAATGATAGTTACTGCATTCAGTCTGAGTGGCATGTGGGGTTTCTCAGAAAAGCTCAGCCTGTCTGAAGTGACTCTTGCCCTTATGAAACTCAGTGCAGTGTGTTTTTAATATGTGATTGCAAAAGTCATCTGAGTGTTATTGCTATCTGTCCTGACCGCACACGCCTTGCTAATCGTAAGTATGAGCAATTGTGATGCTTGCCCTCATGATGTGTTTTCTGAGGAAATCCATAATACCCACTCTGCACACTGCCAATTGAGCAACATCCCTACCCAAAAAACAGAAAGTGAGCTGGCTTGATTCTGAGGAAACCATGGGAAGCGGTAAGTGTTTGGCAAGAACTTAGATCATGATGATCATATTTTTGTCTTGATAGCAAACTCACATTCAGCTCATTTTCATTTCTGCGTCACAGCGGATTTCCGCTTCACACTTGTGCTTACTTGAAGTTAAGATGTTTTTTTGATGAGATCAGCTAAATATAATATAATTCATCCTCAACAAGTCCTCAAGAAGTCTTCAAAAAATGAATAAAAGTGTTATCTGTAAACATAAACTTTGCTTTTCTGATCCATTGTTGCAAATGTTGACTTTCTAATACATGTATGATCTCACGATCATATATGTGTGGACATGTTACTTTTGACAAACACAGAGTCACAAATATTTGTTTTTATTTGACTAAATCCACAGTTTTGATTCTTAATTTCAA
Source organism: Rhodeus uyekii (assembly GCA_037043235.1). Classification (NCBI taxonomy): domain Eukaryota; kingdom Metazoa; phylum Chordata; class Actinopteri; order Cypriniformes; family Acheilognathidae; genus Rhodeus; species Rhodeus uyekii. The sequence continues at coordinate 59,600 of JAWRVZ010000247.1, read as the reverse complement.
AGATATTCATTGGGATTTTTAAGCTTAAAATCAAAGGTTTGCTTTTAATGTATCTTTCTCAAATAAATGACACTTGTTTCTGATGATGTTGTTTTTCTCTGATGACAATCATACGTGCAGACGTTTCTAAGTGGGCCGTAAGTGTACTTCTAGTGGAAGAAAATCAACACAGCGAGATGTAGGCCGAGATATCTGCTGTGTTATCTCATCATCTGTGAGAGAAGGAAGTGGTTCTGCTGAACAGCAGTGTATTTCGTCTGAATCAAGACTTCTTTGAGGTCATGGTTTACATGTGAGAGCTTGCTTGTGCGACCCATACTGTCAGTTCAGAAAACAAGTTTTTAAAGAATTTTTTAAACATTGATATTTTAGACTGCTCACAATAAAGTTTAGTCAGCAGCCCTGCACTGTGAGTTTTATAGTGGTGAAGCTCGAAAGAAAAGATACTTTCATAAAGTTGAGGCTAACAGCAAGTCGCCTACAACCTAATTTCCTACAGTCCTAATTCCAAAAGCCTGGTTGATTAATTTCCAAAGAAGTTTGAACATATTAATCAAGGAAATACTTCACAGGGAGTTTTTGACTAACCGGTGAGTATGTTAAACACAAACTATTAAATAGAAGTAATTTTTTACAATAGCCCATTGGATTCATTCAGAAATTTGATGCTGACACCGATCGACCCACTTCAGAGAGAACTGTTAGGAGACTTTATGATTTTGTTGAATTTATAATCCTCTTCATTGAAATGATCAGACTGTCACCTTAAGCTTTCATTCAGTGATGAGAGACATTTTGCTGATAAAAGGGCAGGAAGGAACTGTTGCAGAGCTGGACAAAAGCTATTACAAAAGTGATTATTTCATCTCATACAGCCAGATGCAATCTGCAGAAACACATGGTTGTTGTCTGCACAGGAAGTAAGCACTGTGGCCAAAGCACAAGACATGCATGTAGCCTTTTCCTGGCTCACATTCACAAAAAAGACTTCTGCACTAATTTTGCATCCAGCATCCGAAACGTATGGCCACAGAGGGAAGCAATGGTGCAAACATGATTTTATTTCCTAGAAAGATATATTGATATTAGGACTTATTATACTTCTTATTATGCTTGGTTAACATCTGGACTTTATAAATTATCACTGCCCACTGGCAAAAAAAGAGCAGCAACAACAAAAAAACATTAGAGAAGCTTTGAATAATTTATTTGAGCAGGCGAAAATCATTTACCACAACAGTCATGATGTTGCTAATAGCATATGCTTTTGGATTATGTGTTTTATTAGTAATCCACAACAAAGCCAATGATGAAATCTCTTTTGTCTTGAAATAAAAGAAGACAATGTCCTTAAAACAATATTTTGTAGCAGCTACACAACATCATAATATCATCTCTTGAAATTTATTAAGTTTTTGGAACAGCATTGCATGTGAAACTTGTTAAAATTGATCTGTTGTCACATATCTTGATTTAATTAAATCTTGCTCTAAAAAGAGAACATTAGAGAACACTAAGAGTTGGGAACTTTAGGGCACAAATGGTGGGTGTGTGTGTGTGTGGGGGGGGGGGGTATCAGTCATGTTAATGACATCAATGTTCAAGGTCCTCTTTGCATAAAAGTGCTTGTCTAGACTTCGAATACAAACTTCATTTTTTTGTATTTTCATGGATCCTCATTTTGAGCTGATTTTTATTAATGAGAAAACATATAAGAAGCCTTTGTTCCATCAAAACATTATGCAAGTTTCACAGCTTCATTAACAAAAGTCACAGCTTATCAAAAAAATAAAGCTCACTCATCCTGTCAAACATTAATAAAACATCATCAATTTTTACATATTATCGGGTCTTTTGTATTTTGTAATGAACTTTAAGCAGGAGAAATGGTTTAATGATAATTGCAGCAGTGCTGAACTTTGGCATAACTGATCAGCCCCTGAGCCACCAGAGCGTGCATCCCAATGCCCCGGGCCACTTTCCATCTTCTCGGCTGCTTGCCAAACAAGGGCGGAGGCGTGCGAGAGGCAGTGCTTCCGTGTCTCTTCCACCGCAGGCAGCTTTCCATAGCCATGCACTTGCATGACCTTCACATGGGTGTAATTGCTGCCTTCCACAAGCAACAGTTTCCGATGTAAACAGGGAACTTAAGAGCATTCTGATGAAATATAAAACTGCAAACCGACTAATCATCCATGTGGGAAAGAATGATATTCGGAAGGAGCAGTCAGAACTCCTTAAAAGGGATTTCAATGAACTTTTTGAAATGCTCAGAAGTCTAAAAGTTCAGTCGTTCATCAGTGGACCACTCCTAGCAAGAGGAACAAATAGATTTACACGTTTGCTTGGGCTTAATACATGGCTGCAAAAAACCTGCAACTTAAAGGGACTGAATTTCATCGACAACTTCAATCTGTTCTGGAGTCAGAGACAGTTGTTCACACACGATGGCCTGCGCCCAAACAAACTGGGCTCAAGAGTGCTAAAGGACAATATCTACTTCTCCCTCCATCATCCTTCAGCAGTGTGTGCAAATCCACCTAATCTGAATGGCACAAACACACCTGGACAGAGTACAGCTGACCACAGGACTTCATTTCAGCACCTGAATGGACATGCGGCTGACACATCCCACAAGGCATGCACAACGCAGCCACAACAACCACTGTTCACGGACACAATCCTGACTGAGCCCTGCCCAGAGAGCTCACCGATAGACAGTGACGTGTTAGAACTGCTCCAAGTTTCAGCAGCCAAGGACGACTTTCGGGAAAACAGCCAGGGCCAGGACAACATATTACAGCCACTAGTAACACCAGAGCAACAGCCTCTCTCACCGGATACGCTAACCCTCTCCCCAGCATCCCCCCTGCTGTGTTTCTCTGAGAAAATGGAGGAACTGGTGTATGCTGGAACCAAACTCGCCCACTCTTTTGCTGCGAGCCCCCAGACATCAACAAAAAAGCGGCGAGCTCCACAACCACCAAAGCCTGTGGGCCCAGCTCGACCTCCCATTCCTCCTGCGAGAGCTCTTCGGCCGCTACCACAACGCCAGGGCCCTCACCCTCCTCCATCTGTTCTAGGTGAACCAAAAACAACTGATAAAAGCTCTCAGTGATGTGTGTCGGGTCCCCGCTATGATAACAGTGACTTTGTCAAATGTTTACAGAACAAACGGGAACCCAGTGTGCCTGTTGCTTTCGCTATTTCAGTTTTATTTCGTGATAGAAAGCCAAAGGCCTTCTCAAACCGTTTGGTAAACCCACTTAATCTGTTGCATATTACACGCCAAACTAAGATTACTGTAGAGACAGAAAGTAAGACTGTTAAGTTAGCACTTTTAAACATCCGTTCACTTAAAAATAAATCACTTCTAGTCAATGATTTAATAACCACAAACAATCTAGATTTTATGCTTCTAAATGAAACATGGCTTGAAGACAGTTGCAGTTCAACAATCCTGAATGAAACAGCCCCTCCCAACTTTACTTATATGAGTGTCTGCAGAGCTGTTAGGAGAGGTGGAGGTGAAGCTGCTCTATTTAAAGATGTCTATCAATGCAAGCAAGTGTCATTTGGTGATTACTTGTCTTTTGAATATTGTGTTAAAAGGTGCTCCTCGCATTCTACTTTTAGTCATTTACAGGCCTCCAAAATACTCTCCAGCCTTTGTGGAGGACTTTACAGAACTGTTATCAGCAACTTCCTCAGAGTTTGACTGTTTTGCTATTACTGGGGACTTTAACATCCACATAGAAAATGCAGAATCCAAAATGGCAAAAGAAATTCTAACAGTTTTGAATACTTTTGATCTGACTCGTCATATGCGGGACAGCAGACAGTGAGTGATTAAGAGATCTTCAACACAACCAGCCCCCTGCTCCCCTAGGTTTGCGGGGAGCATGAGAACGCATTTTCCCATGTAAATTCTCTCGCATCAGCATCCAACAACTGAGAGAAAAACACTCTCACTAGGTCACCGGCAAGCCCCATCTGCTTGCAGACGGTTGTTCGAACTCACTCGTCAAAGGGATTAACGCAAGGGAGCATGTTACAGAGGGAAGCGCTCACAATGCACACAAACAGCCCCCTCCAGGGTTGGCGTGCATGCTCCTCACCCAGGCATTTATTTCAATCATAATGCACATCTCGTGTGAAACCGCTGGCACGACTGAATACAACAGAAGTGGTTTCCTTGCTGGCCGTCGTCGTAGAAAACGCTTCAAACATAGCTGTCTCCTGAAGACAAGAAAGAGGATGATGTACTGTTCAGGTGCTCTTATATAACTGGAGTCGAACCTGTGGTGACATCAGAGGCGGCTGCCGGCCAATGTCAAGTTCATTGGCATGGTTGGATTAATGCTTCAGACACGTGTCATACCGGAGGAGTTCAAGCTTCTTAATTTGAGCTTTGGTACATTCCAGAGGAAGAGAGTTTCAAAGAATAGGAGCATAAGAAGAAAGAGCTCTGTCACCCATTGGTTTTAAGCATGTTTGAGGAACGTTATTTGCTAATATTATGACCCTGAATGTTCTCCTTACCCCTTTGGTGGCTTAGTGTGAGAGTTTTTGATTCACCATGGTAATTGCTACAGTGCGTAGGAAAACGTCAAGTCACTTTAAATGTTTTTTGTGTGTGCCTTTTATACAATACAGATTGTTTCAAATCAGCTTTACTGTGATGACAGGAAAATTCTGCATTTCAGCTGTTTTCCATGCATAATTCAATTACTTCATTTCCTCCATAAAGCAGTTGTCAGAGGAAGTGAGGGAGGGAAGAGGGAGGAGGGAGGGAGGGAGGGAGGGAGGGAGGGAGGGAGGGAGGGGGTACAGGAGGAGGACATGGAAAACAAGAAAAAACATTGGGGGGGCCGGACAATTTTATCTTCAGGTGTGGGGTGATGAGGTGATTGGTGAAATCATGTGATAATTTTTATTCAGGTGATGGTGAGCACTCTAAATGATGTTTTATTAACAAAGTTCGGGAGGAGCACGTTCAAATGATTAAACACAATCAACACGTCATCAGCAATTACACCTCATCCTATCAGCAGGAGAGGAAGCATGTATATATAGACATGTTTGACTCACCTACAGCTCTTTGACATTTTTCGGCATCCCTCCACCACCCCAACTCCTCACACTTAATTGTTCCTATCAAAGGCAGGATACGGGGGGAGTGCTCCAGCTTCGGGCTAAATACCGAGCTCGGAGCCCTCTCCTCGGACAGCATGCCAAATACGCTTACCATTTATTGCTCCTGAATCATTTGTAAGTGTGAACTCGTGAACTGGGTGAAGGTTGATCCTAGTGATTCTGTGACAGTACCCGCCTCTCCACCCTCGATTCCAATGACGAAGGTGGATGATGAAGAAGGTCCTTACTTGAGATCCAGGAGCATTCATCAGGAACATAGCCCTCCCTATCCACCAGAAATTCTAGTTCCCCACCTTGATACCAGGATTACAGGATACAACTGGCAGTAAGGTCACCATCACAAGTCTCTATGGAGGAAATAGAGGTGAGTACATACAGGTGAGTAGGAAAGTTTGGTCTGTGAGATATGAAATACTGGGTGAATATGGTACTATTCAGCAAGTTTTAATTGGGAGGATACTGGATTGATATTCTTAACGGTCTGTACCTGGTACTCAGCTTCTTGCATGGTAGGCACAATCCGATGCTCCTGGTTGAAAGCCATACCTTTTGTCCAGGTTGATAGGTAGGAACTGTGGACCTGCAGATGTCTGTATTGCTCCCTGCAAAGGATGATGAGCTGAGTTACAGACCCTCTCACTCTGACTGGAAACAGTGGTTCACCGATAGAACGTCAGAAGGATCTCCAAACCATGGGAACATTGGTGGTCAATAGACAAATATGCACTGGAATTGAGTAAGACGCATGGTTTGCTGCACAGGGAGTTTTGTGTGTACTTTTGGAGTTCTGCTTAGGTGAGATACTGGCTCCAGGAGCTCTGATGGTTATGGCAGAAGGTTTTGAAGAAGCAACCATTTCCTGAACCTTTCATTTTATCTGTCTGTTAGACGGAGGATGGTATCCAGATGATGGACTTAATTGCTTCTAGGAGCTTTATGAAGGCTGTCCACACCTTTTGGAGATAAAATTGGGGACTTCTGTCAGACACAATGACCTCAGGTACACGTATGTATCTAAAACCATGGCTGAAAAAGAGTTTGGCAGTTTTCAATCACTGTTGGTAACTCTTTAAAAATAATGAATCAGAATGACTTTGAGAATCAGGGCATAATTACAAGAATGCAGGAGTTTCTCAGGAGTGAGATCAGCAATAAAAACCAAGCTTAGATGTGACCAGGGGCCATTTGGAATGGGCAGAGGAAGGAGCTTGAAAACTAGTGCCTGGCGTGTTTGATGTGGATTTAATCATTTGACATTGCAGAGGTACTAAAGGTTCTTGTGATCTGTCTACCTGTTCAAAGTTTTGAATATTACATACAAAAGTAGTACAAGCATGGAGAATAGAGGGAATAATACCACGTTGAACGTTTGCTGAACTGGTTGTTGGCCCCTGCATTTGTTATTCATTTATAGAGTTGTTATATTTTTATATTATAAAAATGTTTTTTTTTTAAATAATGATAAAATACTTCACTGCCCACTGGCATCATTTTAGGTAGTTTGGCACACAGGATTGTGTATGTGTGTGTGTGTGTGTGTGTGTAACACGTGTTCCTGTTCTGTCTGGGTCTTCTTTGTCACTTCCTGTCAGTCTTGTCATTGTTTCACTTCCTGTCTATCGGGTTATTGTTTCACTCCCTGCACCTGTCTTGTAATCACTTGCTCGTTAGTCTCCCAGGTGTTGTGGATTCCTCTTGTGTATAAATCACTCTTGCATTTCCCTTGTGTTGGTCGGTTGTTGAATTGGTAATGTGGATGTTTCCTTGTCTTTGTGATCCTGACCTGCTAGTTTTCAATGTTTTGTTTAAGTTCGGTTTAATGCACATGCGTGCTTCTTTGTTTTGTTATTTAAAGTGTTTTGTTTTGTTTATTATTATTAAATATGGACTTTTGAGTTATATCCTGCTGCTTCTTTGTTCCTCCCTGAGCCACTTTGTTACAGAACAACCGACCGGGCTTGTCACCCCAACAAGACTTCTTGTGGCAGTATGGAAGAACCCGCCACCAAACTCGTGTCTCTTCGCCAAGGAGGACGCTCGCTGGAGGATTACGTCTCAGAGTTTCTGGGTCTCGCGCTCCAAGTAGGCTGGGAAGACTTGGCTCTCAATTACGGTTTCTGGCTGGGTATGGATGAGAAACCCCGATCATTCATTTACCAGGAATTTTGTTTCAAACCACGTATGGACTTTCTAAATCTTGTCCTGCAGATCGCAACTCACGGGCAATGAGATCCGCCTGCCGGAGCCAGATCCAGAGATCCGCCGGCCGGAGCCAGATCCAGAGATCCGCCGGCCGGAGCCAGATCCAGAGATCCGCCGGCCGGAGCCAGATCCAGAGATCCGCCGGCCGGAGCCAGATCCAGAGATCCGCCGGCCGGAGCCAGATCCAGAGATCCGCCGGCCGGAGCCAGATCCAGAGATCCGCCGGCCGGAGCCAGATCCAGAGATCCGCCGGCCGGAGCCAGATCCAGAGATCCGCCGGCCGGAGCCAGATCCAGAGATCCGCCGGCCGGAGCCAGATCCAGAGATCCGCCGGCCGGAGCCAGATCCAGAGATCCGCCGGCCGGAGCCAGATCCAGAGATCCGCCGGCCGGAGCCAGATCCAGAGATCCGCCGTGGCCCGCCAGAGCGGCCTGAACTGTGGCCCGACCCGCCGCTGGACTTCTGGGACATCCCAGAGCCGCAGCCGGCCTTCGCCGACGTCCCAGAGCCCGTTACCAGCCCGGAGGACGCCGTCCCAGTGACTCTCGCCCTGCCGGCGCCCCCAGTGACTCTCGCCCTGCCGGCGCCCCCAGTGACTCTCGCCTTGCCGGCGCCACCCGCGTCTCTCGCCCTCTTGAACTCTGAGCCCAAAGAACTTTGAGCCCAAAGAGCACAGGCACTTGCCCGAGCCTGCCTGGCTCACCCCGCCGGCGCCACCTGACCCGCCGGCCTTGCCCGAGCTTGCCTGGCTCACTCCCCCGGCGCCACCTGACCCGCCAGTCCTGCCTAAGGCTGCCTTGCTCACCCCCCCAGCACCACCTGACCCACCGGCCTTGCCTGAGCCACCCTGGCTTATCCTTCCCGCTCCCCCATGGACTCTGTAATTTATTTTTTTCCAATGTGTCAGGACTGTGTTTTGAGTTATTTTCCATGATGTCTTGAGGTCTGTTTATTTTTTGTTTATCTTTTTCACATAGTTTGGTCTTGGTTCTTATTCTGTCTCCTTTGGGTTCCATCTGGTTCATGTCTGTCCGGTCCTTTTCTGTCCCCTTCCAGGTCTCCCACCCACCCTCCGCAGTTGTTACCTTATCGGCGCGAGGACGCGCCTACCGGAAGGGGGGCGTTATGTAACACGTGTTCCTGTTCTGTCTGGGTCTTCTTTGTCACTTCCTGTCAGTCTTGTCATTGTTTCACTTCCTGTCTATCGGGTTATTGTTTCACTCCCTGCACCTGTCTTGTAATCACTTGCTTGTTAGTCTCCCAGGTGTTGTGGATTCCTCTTGTGTATAAATCACTCTTGCATTTCCCTTGTGTTGGTCGGTTGTTGAATTGGTAATGTGGATGTTTCCTTGTCTTTGTGATCCTGACCTGCTAGTTTTCAATGTTTTGTTTAAGTTCGGTTTAATGCACATGCGTGCTTTTTTGTTTTGTTATTTAAAGTGTTTTGTTTTGGTGTGTGTGTGCTCAGTCACAATAAGAATGATAAAAAAAATTGTATTTAATTCATTTTACTCTTTAATATAATAAATAGAAATGTTTCAATTTGAAATATATATAGTTTAAGGCCAGTTACAGGACCACAACAAAATAAAAAGTATTTAGGGATAGGCATCATATTCTGATGTTTGAATGATTCATGTGATCTGCCAGAACTAACTATATGCTTGATTCAGTACCTTAAAACATTAAATAAATAAATAAATAAGCTTATTTACAGATGTTTATATTTTCCAGACATTTGTTGTTGTTGATGACATTATTACATGCCTGTCTTTCAAACCCCCACTATTTAAGAGATTTGAACAGGATGATGTAATACTGGGCAAAAAGAAAAAACATAATTTGTCCTAATGGCCATTAAAAGTGTTCATTTAGGAGAAGAAGATGACCACATCTGTTTTACTCCGTTTCATTTCCTCCAATTAACTACACTGGGTGTGTTCAGTTAACGACAGCTAATAGTTCTTCCCATCATCATCCTCAATATTACATTTACAAAGCTCAATGACCTCAGTGTTATGTTCTTTTTGTAACTACTCTCACTTTCTAAACTTTTCTTTTTTGAATTCATGATTTACATGAAATGGTATCAGCAAGTACAAAACAAGAAGAATAGTTGAAAGTAAGCCTTATAAAAATCATATAATGAAATAAATATTCAAAAGTGGGTTTGCTCAAACCTCATTCATTTCTGTAAATGTGTTTATCAGTTTAACATGGATTCAGGCTGAGTGAGATGCACGTGTGTATAAAGAGTATAATAAGTGGTTTAAAGAGCATAAACATGGTCAAAACAAGAAGAAGATGGGGGCAGGCAGTAAACAGCAACAGAAGTTGTAGAATAAGAAAAAACAAGTGGTGGGCAGGCAGTAAAAAGTCAAGGCATCACAGGGAAAATAACACAATAATGAAAATAACGCTCCAGCAATTCAAGTCTGTGAAGATGACTGTCAGTTCTTCCGGAAACAAAAGACAGGGGTAGCATCAAATGCGCCCACATTTATTTCTTTCTATCTCTCAAGACTAAAGGCTCTCACAACTGTTGTAATTTTCCTTTTTATATCATTCCTCTTTCCATACCTTGAGTGTATTTCTTCCCCTCTTGTGATGGCCAATAAGTTTTTATAGATCTTTGTCCAAACGCTGCGTTAACCAGAGCCCTTCTGCATCCAAACATTGGGTTGACCAGAGCTCTTTTATTTAGAGTGAAAGAACCTGTCTCACTACATCTCTTCAGGTGCGATATGTAATATGTGACCCGACACTCTAACACAAGGGTGGGCAAACTATTTGTCTCGCTGGCCACATTGGTTTCTTAAAATTGACAGACGGGCCGGTGTGAGCGGTAGTGATGGCGAGATGAAGCCTCATGAAGCATTGAACCTTTTCAGCCAAGTGGTTCACAAAAGGGTTCATTTCTCGAAGCTTCATTTGCTCACAAAACCATCTAGTGGCCAAAGAGTAAAAAACAATCAGATACATTTGTGTGATACACTGTGTATATATAATGGGTATTTTCTTGTAGTAATAAATGTATTGGCTTGAAATTTATGGGACTATCAACTATTTCTAACTATTGTTGGATTGTCTGTGTTTTTATAATTTGTCTGGAACTATGTGCTGCCGTTTTTTTGACCAGGTCTCCCTGAAGGAAGAGATTATGATATCTCATTGGGATTTTCCCAGATAAAATAAAGGATAAATAAATAAATCAATTGTTTGGTCATAGGCAGACAGGGCAAAATTATAATTTTATAAGTGTCTGGGTTTAACTGGACAGTGAATGTGCTCATGTATCTTGGACTGTGATTTTTGGAAACAAGAAAAATAATGAGAAGGGTATACTTTAGGAGTTTTTATTCAAGAATATTAATTTTCAACTGTTTTAGGGCTAAGATGATTTTTTTTTTACTTAGCTTCTCCTGCCTTTGAAAAAAAACCTTTCACAAGGAACAGATGAAGCCGGGGGAAAATAAATACTTGACAGCAAGCCTGTACAGATGTGCAAATATAACTTTCTGTCTCTCCCAGTACTGAAGTGGATCCTCCAATCGCCCGATATTTGGTTCGGCAAGATAATTTAAAATAAAAAAAGATCAATCAAAATTTTGCGGTAAGATTCGAACCGCTTACTGAACCACTCTGGCAGAAGCGAGGCTTCACACGTCATCTCTGATGCCATCGGTCTAAACCGATACAAGCCTCTATACGCGCTTCACTAAAAGCTTACAGGATTTCTCGGCACACGCTCCGAAGCCTCGATACAGAGCGTAACATCACTAGTGAGCGGTATGCGATTATTGTTTGGCGGGCCGGATCAAAAAGCCCAACGGGCCGGATATGGCCCACGGGCCGTAGTTTGCCCACCCCTGTGCTAACGTTAATGATGCAATATGTCCATTGTAAAGTTTGAAACATCACAAAACTGATTCATATTCAAGTAATTCTTAATCTTACTATAATCAACGTGGCAAGATAATTACATCTATTTTCCATCAGCCTCTTCTCAAACTTTTTAATGTTTACATGCACCAGTACTCCTGATTTGACCAGATTTCAACATTAGATTGACATCAACATTATATGGCCAGATGGGAATGTACCTTACCATTTTAGATGTTCAAATTTATGTAATCTTATGGCACTGTGCAACCATACAAAGGACCCATGGGTGCATATAAAAACATGGAAGAGTGAAAGAGGAAAATGGTTTTGACTTGACCGGTCAATTATGAGTCTTAACGCTTATAATGTTCACATTTTTGAAATATTGGAAACTCCATACATTGTTCCCTTATGTCACAGTACAAGCATGAAAGGTACATACAGAAATCACAAGAGTGAAATTGCAAAACAGATTTGAAATGGACAGTCAAATGTGAACCTGACAACTTACAACGGACAGACATGGGAGGGAATAAAAAAACACAAAAAAAAACAATGTCACAGGATGAAGCCTTAAAGCCACAAGAAAGTGCATGGAGCTGCTCATTCAGGTCCCAGATGTTATAAAAAGAGGTCAAAAGGGGAAAAGCGATCAAGAGCAAGGCCACCACATACTCATTGGCGATCTCTTTTGTACCGATCAGTACACTCCCATACTGTCCCGTCTTTTTTTTCATTCATCCAGTATTTCTTTGTCATTTCTTCCAGGCCAAGGGAGAGCATGTTCATCTGCTTAATATAGAGATTTCCCCCAAGAAATTAGACTAAATCTCTAATGTAATTTTGCTTATATAGAAAAAAATTCTTGATTTAAGAACATTTAGATATTTTGACTGGAAAGAAAAATAAGAGTTAAGAAAAACATTTTTGACATTTTTGAAATATGTTGTCTGCCACAGTCACGTCTAGTCTCCACCCTCTTACTGTCACGTCAATCACTTTACCTTGTTAGTCATCTGTGTCTCATCTTCTCCTGTCAATAAATTCCCTCATGTGTTCCTCTGTCTTTGTCTGTCAATGTTAATATTTGGCCGAGTTGTTTGTGTGTTTCTCCTTGCTAGTATCCCGTTGGACTTTATTTCTGTCTTGGCACAAAAAGTGTACTTTTGTTTTATGTTTAAAGTGTTGAGTTCATGAATAAAGAGAAGTTCCCTTTCAAGGGTCAACTTGAAACTGCGTCAAGCGCTGTGGGAATGCCCCTGGGTGAATGTGTCATGAAGCACGTATGCAATCTAGCCAATCGCATGAGAGGACGTCAGAGAGGTTGACGTCACGAACCAGGAATCTATAAATGCATGCCCTGTCAAACAGCCGGCAGCTTCTGTGCCTTCAGTACCGCTGTATGTGATCTGTCTGTCATATTTATTGAGTATAATGGCGAGCAAGAACAATCCAAGGCATGTGTTCATCCCTGCCCTCACAATCACGGGTGCCCTCACAACATACAGATGTGCTTGGTGCTGTTGTTAGGGCAGTCAAGGGCACTGTCTGTGTGTCACTATAACAGCTATGTGCTGAAAACGCTCCGCTCACGCCTGCCGCTCTTTGAGGGGAGCACTCGGGCTCGTGGTTCTCGCAGTTCTGGTCCTGCTGCAGCCGAGGCTCAGCGTCGATTCAAAGCCTAGGTATCGCAAATGGATCTGTCGGAGGGTTTTGAGACGGGCGCTGCCCTATCTCTGCCTTCACCCGTTTGATCTAGTACCTTCTCTCAGTTTGGAAGCACGCTATGCGGTTTCTTCCGCCCAGTTCTTCTCTGACAGAGAATCAGGTTTCTAAAGCTGTTACTTTACTGTTTTATACTAGAATGGCTTTGAACCTCCGTCTGCTGAATGCCTTGTCTGCAGCGTAGGAAAGTCAGGTCAGTCATTTCAGATCAGGTCTGAGGACTGATCTGCAGTGACCATACATCCAGGAAGGCCACGAGGTCTGCTTTAGGGGAAAGATACAACAATTTGAGTCCTTCTATTAAGTCTGGCAATTCTGACGCCAGGAGCGTCGGGCCGCTAAGGGCTGTCCCCAACGAGGCCAGGCGGTGTTCACCTCTGCCTATGGTGCCCGTCCTTTCTCGATGCCCTTCAGGACGAGATTTGTTTCCAGTGTCCACCTGGAAATGTTGGAAATGTCCACCAGGATGCTTGCTTCCTCAGAGGAGGGTCCTAGAGCCATCAATTCAGTTGTTCCCTGCCGGTTCACCACTTCAGGGCACCGAGCTGACCACTCGAACGACACCAGAGGCCAGTCCCGAGGGGCTGGTTCCCTTAGTAGGTCTCTTTCGCAGCATGAGGACTTCTGCCAAATATGTTTTGAGGTCAGTCACTCACTGTGATGCAGTTCCAGAAACTGTTGGGTCTGGGGACAGTAGCATCCAACGGCCCACCTTTTGGCCTGCTGTTCATGAGACCTCTACAGTGGTGGCTCAAGACCAGGGGGTTTCCCCGAGGTGTAACCCGTTTCACATGATCAAGGTGACGCGGCTATGCCTTCGTGCCTTAGACATGAGGAAGAAACCCTAGTTTCTGCCCCAATGTCCCGTGTTGGGAGCTCCTTGTTGTCGCCGAGTGCTAATGATGGATGCCTCTCTCACTGGATGGGAAGTGATCATAGACAGTCGCTCAGCACAAGGTGTAGTTGCTGTCACTAAGGACAGTTCACATCCTTGGAACACAATCTGGGAGCAGACATCCTGTCGAGGCAGGGGCTGAGACCCGAGGAATGGAGACTCCACACCGAGGTGGTGGAGCAGATATGGGAGATATTTGGCCAGGCTCAAAGTGGATCTATTCGCGTCTTGAGAGACCTTGCACTCTCCACTCTGGTTCTCCCTGTCTCATCCAGCTCCTTGTGGACTGGATGCTATGTCTCAGGGGTGGCCGAGGCTAACCCTGTATGCTTTTCCCCGATCGCTCTGCTCATGGAAGTTATGGAAGTTCACTGGGATGAGTAAGCCCTCCAATTCGGCTCTCTGTCCAAAGCGGGGGGGGGGGGGGGGCGCTAATACTGCACCCCTGCCCAGAACAGTGGACACTTGGGGCTTGGCCTCCGAGGGGCCCCAGCTCATAAGGTCCGGTCTCTCAACTGAGGTTGCTCAGACCGTTCTCCACTCCAGAGCTCCCACCATTCTGGGAGCAGAAATCCTGTCGAGGCAGGGGCTGAGGCCCAGGGAATAGCGCTCCACCCCAGGTGGATGAACATTGTTTTTCAGGCAGGTAGATTTGTCTGTTTCTCGAGAGACATCTCTCTGTCCACTCTGTCTCTGTCTCATCCAGCTCCTCTGGAATGGATGCTTGGGTTCAGACTTATTTGTCAGCCACTGCTCTCCAGCCCACTCCTGCGGCAGTTCCACACCAGCCTGTAACTGCACCCTCCGTCACTCATCAGTCTGCACCAGCATTCTCCACTCCTATGCCTATGTTAGCACCCGCTGCTCTCCAGCCTGCACCAGCGAATTATGCTCGTCATCCTGCTCTCATAAAGGGGACTATTATTCCGTTCCATCTTTTGTCAGCATACAAACTCCCTGGGTACCCGGTACACGTGGGTACCAGTCATGAATGACATCACACTGTGGTCTGTGTGGGCTGCACACATCACAAACTAAGATCTACAGCCAATCCCTGAACTCTGCCCTGAAGAATCACCCCCTGAAACCGAGCTCAATGCCTTGCGAATCAATGTTGATGCTGTTCAAATTCTGCAGCAGAGCGATGACATATAAGATCATTACTTAGTTGCGTGTTCACTACCTTTAGCCAAAGTCGAAAAACTAACTCCCTGTTACAAATATAGTAGAACTATCACTCCTAACACAAAAGATAGCTTTATTTCTGAATGATGAAATTGATCTGATCTTCCTTATCAGTTTGATCTACTCAGCATCTCAGATAGCCTAGAAGAACTTTAAGTTGCAACAGAAACTAGTAACACTCTCTTTTCCAGCACTTTAGACACTGTTGCTCCATTGCGCTTAAAGAAGATTAAAGAAAATAGTCCAACACCGTGGTACAACGAGCACTTGAGCCTCAAAAGAGCAACCAGAAAAATGGAGTGCAGAAGGAAGAAAACAAAGCTGGAGATTTTTTGCATTTTGTGAAAAGACAGCTCTATTGCATTTAGAAAGGCGCTAAGAACAGCTAGATCTTTAAAAAAAAAACAGTATCTTTGAGGATTTACCAATAATCCTCTCTGCAGTCCGGGTTGTGCGATGTAGTCTCCCGATGTCAGATTTGGTAGCTTAACCAAACCAGACAGTGATGGAGGTGCACAAAACAGACTCAATGACGGCCGAGTAGAACTGTATCAGCAGCTCCTGTGGGAGGTTGAGCTTCCTCAGCTGACAAAGGAAGTACAGTCTCTGCTGAGCCATTTTTACAATGGATTCAATGTGATTGTTCCACTTCAGGTCCTGAGAAATGGTGGTGCCCAGGAACCTGAATGACTCCACTGCTGCCACTGTGCTGTTCATGATAGTGAGTGGAGGTAGAGGAACAGGGCTGTTAATCCTGAAGTCCACTATCATCTCCACCGTTTTGAGCGTGTTGAGCTCAAGGTTGTTATAACTGCACCAGACAGCCAGTTGTTCAACCTCCATTCTGTAAGCAGACTCGTCACCGTTTCGGATGAGGCAGATGACGGTGGTGTCGTCTGCAAATTTCAGGAGTTTCACAGAAGGGTCTTTAGAAGTGCAGTCATTGGTGTACAGGGAGAAGAGCAGTGAGGAGAGAACACACCCCTGGGGGGCGCCAATGCTGGTAGTGAGAGTCCTGGATGGGAGTTTCCCCAGTCTCACTCGCTGTTGCCGGTCTGTCAGGAAGCTGGTGATCCACTGACAGATTGAGGATGGCAAGGAGAGCTGGGTCAGTTTAGCTGTAAGAAGATCAGGCATGATGGTGTTGAAGGCCGAGCTGAAGTCCACAAATAAGATCCTTGCATAAGTCCCAGGTCTGTCGAGATGTTGAAGGATATAATGCAGTCCCATGTTGACTGCATCATCCACAGACCTGTTTGCTCTGTAGGCAAATTGGAGAGGATCCAGCAAGGGTCCAGTGATGTCCTTCAGGTGGGCCAGAACCAGTCTTTCAAATGACTTCATGACCACAGATGTGAGAGCGACAGGTCTGTAGTCATTAAGTCCAGTGATTTTGGGGTTTTTTTGGGACAGGAATGATGGTGGAGCGTTTGAAGCAACGGGGAACTTCACACTGCTCCAATGATCTATTGAAGATCCACGTGAAGACTGGAGCCAGTTGGTCAGCACAGGATTTCAAACAAGCAGATGAGATGCCGTCTGGGCCTGAAGCTTTCCTTATCTTCTGTCTTTTGAAGATTTTGGTTACCTGCTCCACACAGACCTTAAGCACTGGTTGGGTGGCGAAGGGGGGGAGAGGGGGTGCAGGAGATGTTGGAGGACGTGTGAAGTGTAGTTCAGAGTGGTTTTGAGGTGTGAGATTGGGTTTCTCAAACCTGCAGTAAAAAGTGTTTAGCTCATCCGCCAGTTGTTGATTCTCAGCAGGTTGGTGGGATGGTGGCTTATAATTGGTGATATTCTTCAGGCCTGACCAGACAGCAGCAGGGTTGTTGGAAGAAAACTGGTTTCTCAGCTTTTCAGAGTAATTTTTTTTAGCTGCTCTTATCTTTGTCAGTCTGTTCTAAACTACTGGACATTAGAGAACACACACCAGACAATATTTCTGTGTTTTTTGATTATTCAGACGCATTATTTGATATCCTCGTTGGAGTCGCGACTGTCTCTTTAAACCGAGCAGCCAGATGCATGCGAGGGAGGCGATCTGGGGCACTGGTCAAACTCCGCTCGCGGGGCTTCCGCACTCCTCTTCCCAGTATTCATCTTGCTAATCTCCATTCTCTTCCTAATAAAATGGATGAACTGCTTCTCCTCACCCGCATTAATAAGGATTTCTTCAATTCTGCTGCTCTGTGCTACACTGAGACCTGGCTAAATATAAACACACAAACACAAATAATCTCTGCTGGGCTTCCAGCTGTTCCGAGCTGATCGCATCACGGAGCTAACCGGGAAAACGAGAGGTGGAGGTTTGTGTTTCTACATCAACGAAAGTTGGTGTTCAGATATAACAACGCTGAAGAAGATATGCTCTCCTAACCTAGAGACTCACTTCATAAACTGTAAACCTTTCTATTCACCGCGGGAGTTTTCCTCGTTTATTCTTGTGAATGTTTACATTCCTCCAGACGCGTGTGTCAGCACGGCATTACAACAGCTGGCTGAACAAATAGCTGAGACTGAGCAAAAGTATCCAGATTCTCTTTTAATCATTCTTGGGGATTTTAACAAAGCAAATCTCTCCCGTGAACTGCCAAAATGCAGACAGCACATTACTTGTCCCACCAGAGACAGTAATATTCTTGACCACTGCTACACCACAATAAAGAATGCATATCACTCCGTCCCACGGGCAGCTTTGGGGCTTTCTGATCACTGTGTGGTTCATCTTATACCATCCTACAGGCAGAAACTGAAATCAGCTAAACCTGCAAAAAAGACTGTAAAAAGATGGACTAATGAAGCAGAGGAGAATCTCAAAGCCTGTTTTGATTGCACTGATTGGAATGTTGTTACATCCCCTAATTGATGTTAATCTAGGAGGATAGGAACGTAACACCAAAAGTAAAGAAAAGGTAAATATAAATAATGTCGCGCTAATTCAAAGTAAGAAATGTCGATCTGTAACATTAGGAAGGGATAAATGAAACGGAGTCAAGATGAAATCAAAATTAATTTCAGTGTTGAAAAAATAATCACCTATTAACAATCACCAACAAAACATGTAATGAAACGATTAAATAAAAATAAACAGTATTTACAAGCATTAAACATGACAAAGAATGTGAAAGACAATAAGCGGGGCGAAAGCAAAGAAATAAACAGAACAAAACATTAGCTTCCTAGAACCAAAAATAACCTCTTATCGAGAAAGAGAAACAAAAACAAATCTTCGGCTAACTACTCTAACTAAAAACCAAAAATACAAATGATAGCTCCCGCTTTCTAAACTAGTGGAACTAAACAAGTTAAACCCTACGTGATGCGATGTATGTCACGTGACTTGTCATGTCATGTCGAACACACACGGGCCCTCAAGAGAGCAGCCAGAAAAATGGAGCGGAGCTGGAAAAAAACTACGCTTGAGGTTTTTCGCATTTCTTGGAAAGACAGCTCTATTGCATTCAAAAAGGCCTTAAGATCAGCTAGATCTGCTTACTTTTCTACCCTCTTAGAAGAAAACAAATTCAACCCTAGGTATTTATTTGATACAGTGACTAAACTAACAAGAAATAAAGCCTCAACCCCAGATGCTTTAAAACAGCACAGCATTAATGACTTCATGGACTTCTTTAATTGCAAAATTCATAATATTAGAGAGAAAATATAACCATGCAACCGTCTACTACAATATCACAAAATACAGTAAATTTTAGTGTCCCTGAAGAAAAACTCCACTCCTTCATTGCTATTGGGGAGGAAGAATTATCTAAACTCGTTAAATCATCAAAATCAACAACATGTATGCTAGACCCAATGCCAACTAAGCTACTGAAAGAGATGCTTCCAGAAATCATAGATCCTCTTCTTAATATTGTTAATTCATCTTTTTCATTAGGATACGGACCAAAAACCTTTAAACTAGCCGTAATTAAACCGCTTATGAAAAAACACAACTTGATCCTACAGAATTAGTTAATTAAAGGCCGATATCAAATCTACCTTTTTTCTCTGTTAGTGTTACTGGACCTTAGTGCTGCATTTGATACAATCGACCACAAAATCCTTCTAAATAGACTTGAAAACTATGTTGGCATTAGTGGAGTTGCATTAGCCTGGTTCAAATCGTACTTATCTGACCGTTATCAGTTTGTAGCAGTAAATGAGGAGATGTCGTATCGATCACGGGTTCAGTATGGAGTTCCTCAAGGTTCAGTACTAGGACCATTGCTTTTTATTCTATCTTTTTCCTATTTAGCTCCTAAACTCTGGAACAGTCTTCCTAATACAGTTCGGGAAGCAGACACACTCTGTCAGTTTAAATCTAGACTAAAAACACATCTCTTCAACCTGGCATACACATAACACATTATACATACAATTTAATCCAAATCATGTAAAATGATTGTTAGGCTGCATAATTTAGGTCAGCCGGAACCGGGAACATTCTCATAGCATCTGATGTACTCGATACATCAGAAGAAGAATGGCATCTACGCTGATATTGGTCTCTGTTTATTCCGAGGTTACCGTGGTCAGCCGGATCCGGGCCGTATCCAGATCAGATGAAGGACCTGCACCTGGACACGAGCACAGCACTGCCCTGAAGTGTCTGCGTAGAGACCATGACTCTACTAAACCCTCCCCTGTGTAGATCATGAACCCATCTCCAATCGGACCAAATTAGACTTAATATTATATTTTTTTATCAATATAATAATCAAACTATCAATCAGTCAAATCGATCAATAATCATAACTTAGCACTTAATATTCATCAATTGTATTAATTTGCCTGCTCTTTTAAGGCTGCCGTTAAGCCAAACAAACTTTGTTTATAATGTTTTCGTGTGACCAATGTAAAGCCGCTTTGAAACAATCTGTATTGTAAAAAGCGCTATATAAGTAAAGGTGACTTGACTTACCAAAGTCACACAACAACATGTTTACACATTTTGGAACTCAGTGCACACATAAGAAAATTTAAGGCTTTTAGGTGCGCCTTATAATGCGGAAAATACGGTAGTCCAAAAGAAAGACATTTATTGACGAATAAAGGCAGGGCGTGGTGACCACGTGGGATTTAGAAGAAAATAGATTCTTCTATAGGTAATTTAGTAAATTACACAATCACGAGTGATACAAATTCAAAGAATGAACCAAATGTGGACTTCTCAAAAGAATGTTTTAAAATAATGACTAATAAGCATGGAACGTGGTGGCATTCACGAGTAGATTCACTCACACACACACACACACACACACACACACACAGCCCTGAAGTGTCTGCAGAGATCGTGAATCTAGACCCTTCCCTTTGAAGATCATGAACCCATCTCAAACCAGATGGAACTAGATTAAATATTTTGAGAGTCCAGATCTCAATCTGATTTCTGACCTGAAATGTTTGGCTGTTGGCCAGAGGAGAACTGGTCCCCCGACTGAGCCTGGTTTCTCCCAAGGTTTTTTCTCCATTCTATTCTTCATTCGTTACGTCACCTGCCGGAGTTTTGGTTCCTTGCCGCTGTCGCCTATGGCTTGCTCAGTTGGGGAAACTTAACACTTAAAATTCATTAATTGTATTAATCTGCCTGCTCTTTTAGAGTTGCTGTTCAAACACACTTTGTTTATAATGTTTTCATGTGACCACTGTGAAGCTGCTTTGAAACAATCTGTATTGTAAAAGTGTTATAGAAATAAAGGTGACTTGACTTGACTCTTGAAACACCCAACTATTTCAGTGTGTGATGCAATCTTGCAGAAATGATTATCCAGATCTGTTGCTTGATGATTTATTTCATGGCACTTGAACTGTCCTACAACCGAATAATGTTAAATAAATCAGCAAGGTGTACACTTAGATAACTTATCAAGTACAATTCCATGAACTGTGAACAGTTGCAATGGAACAACAGATTACGGAGGTTACACAATGTTATTTATCAGGAATCACATATATTTCCACAAGAAGAGAAGTCGATTTGTTAAATCCGACATATAGTGAAGTCATGAGACCTTCTGCTGCTAAAGTAGTTAATATTGAACAAGAACTTTGATCTTGTTGAAGCACTTCTCTTTCTTCATTTCTTCTTCTTCTTCAGAATCAAAGGTCTGAGGCACGACGGTTTCCTCTTGGCAATCCAGCACAATGAAAACTGTAGAAAACAAAAAGCTGACTCTAAGACGGGAGTTAGGGCTCCCCAGTGCTGTCTCTTTGGTTGCAGGCGTCATGATAGGTTCAGGAATTTTTATGTCTCCACAGTTTGTACTGGGGTATGTTGGGAGTTCAGGGGCAAGCTTGATCATCTGGGCAGTGTGTGGTATAGTATGCATGTGTATTGCTTTCTCATTTGCTGAGATGAGCACCATAATCAGAGAATCCGGGGGCGACTATATCTATATCTTGCGAATTTATGGACCTTGTCCTGCATTTTTTGTGGTCTTTACAACCATGTTTTTGATTAAACCATTTTCGACTATTGCTGGTTCTCTGAGCTTCGCAAAATATGCTGTGGCACCATTTTACCCAGGCTGTACACCACCCATAGTAGTGGTAAAGTGTATTGCCGCAGCATGTGTCTTGGTGATTGCAACTACCAACATCCTAAATGTACGTTTTACTGGCTACTCAGGTGATCTTTATGGTGGCCAAATTTGTAGGTCTAATAATAATAGTTATTGGAGGAATAGCAACACTTGTCCAGGGAAACTATGGAAGCCTCGGTAATCTAGAAAGTGCCTTTGCAGGCACAAAGCTTGGCATCAGCACCACTGGAATGGCACTATATCAGTGCTTGTGGTCATATTCTGGCTGGCACAAATTAAACATCGTTACTGAGGAGGTGAAAAGACCAGAGGTGAGATTCTACAATGTTATGATTTTGACAGTATAGACAGATGAAGTGAAGTAAAATGATATTATTATATGATTAAGGTAACACATGGAGTGATTTTGTCTTTCAGGTGAACCTGCCAAGGGCACTGATGATTGCTATTCCCATGGTAACGATTCTGTACCTCCTGGTCAATGTCAGTTTTCTTGTCGTTCTGACCCCCACAGAGATGATATCATCCAGTGCAGTAGCTGTCACTTGGGGGTAAGGCAGAATATATCTCTTTAGATCATATGATTGTGTGATTTAGCATGATGTACTCAAACCCATTAAATGCTATACTGTATTATTTTACGCGATGTTGATATTCATGTTGGGACAAGGATTTTTGTTTTATGGTGTGTTTGTTTCTTGTGAAAGGAATAAAGTATTAGGAGGTTGGGGCTGGCTGATGTCCATTGCTGCAGCACTCTCAGCCTTTGGTTCTCTAAATGGATCTTTTTTCGGTGGAGGACGAGTGTGTTACGCAGCAGCGAGAGAGGGACACATGGTGAGAACAATTCCCTTGGAAATATCTGAAAACATCACGGGAGTCAAATCAGTGGATTGAGTGTAATTCACACTTTATTTTATATTTCAATAAACTAAAATATCAGTGTGGTTTTGGGAAATGTGAGAAAAAATATTTGATTTGCATTTTATATACAATTAAATACATCATTGATTAAAAATTGACACAAAGATCTTTAAACATTGTTTAAAAGAATACACACATTAAGACGGATCCTACTCCAGAAAATGTTTGGCATTTTTTCTTCTTTTTTTAAAAATCCAGCATGAATTGATTTCTTTAGGGGATATGTTAAACTACTGGCACTTAAAATATATTTTTTTACCAAACAGCTTTTTTTAAGTTTGGAGAGAGTGCATACCTGACTACTTATTCTTTTAAAAATAAGTTAATATCACCAAAATGTCAAAAACAGCCAAACAAGTTCATTTAAATTTGTAATATCTGTGAGCAAAGCTGATGGTGTTTCTGATTCAAAAAAGATCCAGAAAAGGTGGAAATGTATTGATCAAAAACTGGTCTGAGATGGTTGATGATCCAAACTAATCTTTTACAGCCACAATCCAGATTTGTAAATCATTTAATAGACATTAAGTCAAAACCATAGAGCAAACAATCCCAACCTAAGATAGTGTCCAAAATACAGGCAAATTAGGATTTCCAGGGCAAAAGAAGACATGATCTGAAAACCAAGACAAGGGACACCAAGATCCAGATGCTCAGAATAGCAGTATAACGCAAAACTGGGGAGCAACCAAAGGCCCACTAGGGTAATGGATTAATGCAAAAGGTAGTGATTTAGTGCAAAAATCCAGGGCTTATTTACAGTAGTGAAGGCAATGTAAAGTGTGTATAAAAGGAATTACAATGTTTATAATCTGTAGGGACTTTAAGCCAACGTGTGAAATGTTATTGTTTTATTTAGCAAGATGTGACCACTTAGATTATAGATGAAACATCCAAAATGTAATTTAACAATTTTTGAAAGTTTTTCATATCGCCTATATATATTCAGTTACATCGCCTGCTGTTGTCCGATCTTTTGCAGAATTGTGTAGAATCATGTTGCATGTGCTCCACTATTTATTTATTTTTTTGTAGCTAGGCGTTTGCATGCACTTGGCATACCCATTTTATAAATGACCCTGTTGTTGCTACCCAAAGGCTAAAGTTGCATTTTCTTGATAAAGTTCTAGAGAGTTCAGAAAATTGTACTGCATTGGTTTTATTGAGGTTGAGCGAAAAACCTAGGACCAGTTCGCAAAAGTGTGTTTTTTATATATATTCTTCAATATTTATTGAACAGTTTGATTGACAAACAGTAGTTCTTGAGGCAAGGTTGTACAGAATGAGGAGATCTACAATGTGTGTGTGTGTGTGTGTGTGTGTGTGAGCATTTGTCTTTTACATATAGATATTTTAAATGAATGATAAGTAACCAAATGCTTACTCTTAGAAATTTTCAGGTTTATTGTGGTGAATATGGGTATCTGAAATAAATGATAGGTAAGAAAATGCTTATTCCAGGTTTCACCTTTAAAACATAATCTTCATGTTTCAGCGTAGACATATTGTAATATTATTTCAAAAACATACTTCAAATGAATGAATGGAGTAAACTTTTTATTGATTTTAAAATATCTAAATTTGATTTAAATTGAACAACCCTTGAAAAGAACTGTTGTTGAGCAGAATGAGGGGCCCTTTGCTGCCATCTGGTGGTTATAGTGGTCAGTGTTTATTTCAGAGAACTGATCACAGCAAGCGGTTGATTTTGAGCTTGATTTTGAGCTCAAGTTTATTTGAGCATTCCTTGAGGAGATAAATGCTATTTGGGGGTGGACAATTGATCATGGCCATTAAATGAAATGACCATCCACATGCATTAAAACACCATGTGATTACAGAGGCATATACTTACTTTACAAGTACTTTTTTGGCACCAGTATTTGTACGTCTTTCCACCATTGATGAATGGAAAACATAGAGAATGAAAATCGAAATCTTTAGTGTTCAAGGCGCTCTAACTAATATATGTCCTGTGGGCTGATAACGGATGGTGGTGGCCCACTGGCGGATGCATTTGTGGTTACAGTTGTTTTCCTCTTCATTTTTCTATCGGACCAGAAGCGGCCACTAACATTTTTCTGACAGTAGTTCACAGTTCCCCGCTGGTTTATAATATTTTTTTGGAGGTGGCTAATGGTCAATTCCTTCACATTGATTAAAATATCCTTCCACATAATAATATGTTTCCTTGTCGACCCCAGGGGAGTAGAAAAAACATACTCAACCCTGCCTAAGTCAAAATCAGCATCCCTTGGGCAATATTATACTGCCAATGCCAATGACTGTCTAATCACAGATAGTTTACCAAGGTGGCCTACCAGATGGCCGAACACTTGATGTCACGGTCTAACTGTAGCCCTGGGCACTAAATTCCAAGATAATTTACCTCAAAGTCTATAGTTGTCACAGTCTCATCATGTTCCACTTCCGGGTCTTTTCTTTGTATCTTTCCGTGCCCTTGTGTCACCTGTCTTGTTAATTACCTTGTCGAGTCCTGTCAGGTGTCCCTAATGTGTGCTCTCGCTACAAATGCCGTCCTGTGTTCCCATGTCTTTGTCTCTTGTTGATGTTCGTACGTGGATGTTTATCGTGTGTGGCTGTTAGTCTCCGTGTTCCAAGATCCCGAGTTTTGCACTGTTACGTGCCGTTTTGGTTGTTCTAATTCTTTTGTTTTCGAGTTCGTAAATAAAGAGTGTTTCAGTTTAGAACCTGCTGCTCCTTGCTTTGTCTCCACATCGCACATGCACCACTTTGTATGACAATAGTCTATCCTCAAAGACAATTAATCAAGGTGGAATTAACCTTGCCCTGCCAGGCCTAACAAACAGTATACCAAGGCAACATAGCAGGGTGCTAAGTGCTTTTGTTGACTCAACTTATTATAATTTGTTCTTTTTTTGCATGTGTTTTTAATTTAGTTTTACTTGAAAGAGTTTGTATGATAAATTATAAAGTGTTGTGAACTGGTTCAACTTAATAATGAAAACTTCACATTAGTTGAAATGGATAGACGTGAAACTTAACTTTAGTTAACTGAACTTTAAATGGACAGTCATGAAAACTTAACTTTAGTTAAGCACTGAAGTCACAGCGGACGCCCTTTTCCTCCTCCGGCCTCGCTTCCCCCCGTTTGGACTCAGTGGATCTCAGGAGCGTGGACTCGGTCCCAGGTCTCGGGAGAATCACGGCTAATGCGCTCTGCTGTCTGGATCGGGGCCTGACACTACTCCGACAGTTTCCTGAAGAGATGATGGATAGCTACGATCCAGAACAGCGTTTTAATGGTGTCATCCGGCAAAGGATAAGAAATTTGAGCGCATACTGGTCAAGGTCCCTGTTCCTCATGGCGATGGTCATAAGTTGTTGTTCATAATCCGTCTTGAAACAAACAAACAGTCATTTGCGGCAGACCAGCCCTGGTTGATAGTTCTGTCACTGAGAGTGCTGGTGTGCTATGCGGAGAATACGAGGAGAACCCGTTCCAAACAAAACACTTCTTCATTCTGATAAACACGAAAAACAAAATACTTTAAAGATAAACAAAAATGGCACTCATAGTGTTAACTTGGAGAATAAACGGAAACTCGGAAAGGGGAACACGGGAGACATCCACACACCATTCAACTTCAACAGACCAAGACAAAGGAATATAAGAGGACTTTTATAACAAACACAGGATGGGAACCACCTGATAAGACTGAGGTAGTGATTAGACATGGACAGGTGCATGAAGGACCTGGAAGACACATAGAAGGGACCAGGATGTGAACAACGAGACAAGACCGTGACAGCAATACATGCATGCAATTCATACAAGAACAAATTGTCAGGGTTTTGTCACTTCCATTTGGGCTTCTAGTGTTTTGGTTGACAGAGCTGTGACACTGCCCCTTTGTCGTGTTTATGTGAGAGCGTTTATGTCGTGCACTCTTGTGTCTGTGTGCTTTCATGTCACCCATGTTGTGCGCAGTTGGTGTGTTCACTACTGCATGCTGTCTTACCACTTCATGTGAACACATGGCAATGCGAACCTGCATTGGCTGCGTGTTCGTGTCTTGTTAGTCTGTACTCCGCCCTCCTTGTTACCTTGTTTCCCTTGAGTGTTCTCAGCTGTCCTCAGCTCGGTACCCTGGATGTCTCTGTTTTGGTTTGTGCCGTTCCATCCAGTTTTCCTGGTTTGAGTTCTGTTTTTGGTTTATTAGTTTAGTTATGTTTTCCCCATCGAGGGCAGTTTTTTTTGCTTTGTTTTGTTAAAAATGAATCTTTTACCTGTAATTCCTGAGTCCTCCCTACCTGTTCCGTGACACAAACATATAGAAAGCAACCACATAGAAGGGTATCTAACTTATTCCTCAGTAGCAGTTTCTATCAAATGTTGTGAGTTTAACTTATGCACAAAATTGGAATATTGTTTCTATCCAGTTGGTCAAAGAGACCAAAATTTTTTCAGTTCATTAATCTTTGCTGTGCAGTTCTCTCCACCAACCTTGATAAAAACTTTGTTGGATAACCTCGTACAGTCATGGCCAAAATTGTTAGCACCCTTATAATTTTTCCAGAAAATCAAGTATTACTCACAGAAAAGTATTGCATTAACACGTTTTGTTGTACAAGTGTTTATTCCATTTGTGTATTTTGAAAAAGGAGGTGAAAAAGGTGATAAAAGGAGGTTTACATTTCAAGTAACAGGTGTGGGCAATATAAAAATCACACCTGAAAGCAGATAAAAAGGAGACAATATTACTTAGTCTTTGCATTATGTGTATGCCACACTAAGCATGGACAATAGAAAGAGGAGACGAACTGATTAGCATGTCAATGTGTTTCTTGAATGCAATGTAAGATGCTTTGCATAAAAGAAATGTAAAAGAAGAGAACTTGAGAATCAGAATTGTGGAAAAATCAATCTCAAGTCCATCTCTAGAGCTCTAGATGTTCTTTTGTCCACAGTTCACAACATTATCAACACGTTTGCAACCCATGGTACTGCAGCTAATCTCCCTAGACGTGGATGAAAGAGAAAAATTGATGAAAGGTTGCAACGCAGGATAGTCCGGATGATGGATAAGCATCCCCAAACAAGTTTCTAAAGAAATTCAAGAGTCCTACATGCTCAGGGTGCATCAGTGTCAGCGCAAACTGTCTATTGACATCTGAATTAAATGAAACGCTTTGGCAGAAAATCCAGGAGGACCCACTGCTGACACAGGGACATAAAAAGCAAGACTACAGATTGCCAAAATGTACTTGAGGAAACCAAAATCCTTCTGGGAAAACGTCTTGTGGACAGATGAGCTCAAGATGGAGTTTTTTTGGAGCTAGGTTGGTTTCCAGACGAACCTTTTACACGGCTGTTTCCCATGTGCTTGAGTGGATTGCATTTGTATAGACCTTGAATAGACTTGTTTTTGTTTTAGATCTTAAACTCAACGTTCATTTATATTGCTAAATACAACTTAGACAATATTAGATTAATTAAATAAATTGTTATTGTTTTATCAATCTGACATTGCTAGCTTCAATCTAAATCACTATCACAATGTGTTAGCATTGCACTGTAGTAGGTAGGTAAATTATGGTCTATGATACTGTCATGCTTTCCTGTAGCTCAATCAGTAGAGCGTTGGTGTTAACAACGCCAAGGTCATGGGTTCATTCTGTATGCTTTTCCCCCAGTTGCTATGCCGGGAGTTCTGGAGAGAACCCGCCAGGACAAGGTTCATCTCACACTGATTGCTCTATGCTGGCTGGGCAGAGTGTGGTTTGCGCAGAAGTGTGGTAACTTTGGGCTTGTCCTCTGAGAATTTGGCCTCTCAACCAAGGATGTTGAGACCATCCACCCCTCCAGAGCTCCCTCCACGAGGAAACTCTATGCCCTGGAGGGGAAACTCTTCACTTCTTGGTGTAGTTAAAAGTAGGTGAACCCAATTACTCGCCAGATTGGCACCATTTTGGAGTTCCTGCAAGATAGATTCAAGTTCCACCCTGAAAGTTTGCAATAGCCACTTACCACGTACCTCTTAGAGGCATGTCTATTGGCAGTGACCCCCTAGTCACATGTTTCCTCTGTGGTACCTTACATTTACATTTATGCATTTGGCAGACGCTTTTATGCAAAGCGACTTACATTGCTTTCAAGGCACATTCAAGGAGCACATTGAATCAGTTCTTGCTTTCCCTGGGATCGAACCAATGATCTTGGAGTTGTAAACACCAATGTTCTACTGATTGAGCAACAGGAGGTCTAACCCTACAAGATCTCTCCAGTGCGAGAACTGGATGCTTACATTCTTGGGACTACAACCTAGCGTAAGTCTGACCAATTGTTTGTTTATTTCGCATCTAGATCTACCATGAGGAAATGGATAGTCAAGACTGGCTTATGAGTCAGCCCGATAGCCTTAGCGTTCCCTTAGCGTTTTGACACAGCATCTCATTCCCTCTTGAGGAAACTATGGTTACATACATACATTTGATATAGGGCAATAATTATTTAAGTTGTCCAAATCAATATCACGCTTTTTCCAAACTGGGGTACAACACCAGTGTGCAGAGAGTTGTTAATAATGCTGAGAACAGATTGACACAAAAGGTTAAAACAAGATTTAAATAACCTTGTCAGGAGGGAATCAAGCCTGTAAGTGGTGGCTTTCATGCGTGATACCTCCCTAGTAAACAACTCTGAGTCAACTGGAGTTGAGTGTCTTGTGCTTCCAGGTAAGAACAAATATCTACGCTGCACAGGCCATAACCTCCAAAAGTATACTTTTTCGATGTATACTGGAAAGCGTCTCTTCCTGGATTGGATGATTCAGTAGAAAGAACATCTGAATCCAGCTGAGCACTCATGTCTTTGCTCAAGAGACATCCTTCACTCAAAATCTTCCACCAGCTCAGTCTGTGGGCAGGAGGATCTCAGTCTTCACTGTTCCTCAGCTGCAGCTGGTCTTGAACCACCAGGCATGGACTCCTGTCCAACTTCCCTTATGAAAATTGCCAGACACAAACAGAGCTTATTCTTAGAAAAAGCACTTTTATTGTACTTATTCTGTAACAAGGGGATGACAAGCACCTTAAATTATGGCCCGTGGTTGATGTACTTACTCTGTAACTACGTAAAACAAGGGGGTAACAAGTGTGGTAGCAAAATCTTTCATCAACTCTGAATAAGAGACAAATATCCACATTTTCTTTATAAAGGTTTATTTTCTAGGAAGAAAAGGTCGACAGTCATGCAGACATCCATAGTTGCCTTGTAGAGTGTGACAAAGAAGGGAGGGTCGCTCCAGCATTTATATCAAGAATAATGCACCAACCACAGTTGTAATTTTCCTCTACTTATCAGGAACACATTACCCTCTCTGTACCTCTAAGCGTGGTGTGTAGCTCGCATGCCTACAGCCCCCTCACGCCGTACGTGTTTTAGATTTCTACAAACTGACTATCTCTTACTTAATAATTCTCAAAAATAGATAATGCAATTAATGTCATACAATAATAAATAATGTCAAGAAACTAAGTATAATCATGGATTAAAATGAAAAACATAACATCTGAATAAACATTTCACGCAAGTTTGACTTGCACTGTGACAACAGAGAACAATGGTGTCATAACACAACAGGCAGGACACAGACTTGAGTATTAGTGGTTTAATGAGAATCAGCAGATCACAACAAATGGGCAATGGAAGTTTGAGAGACAGGTTCCGGCAGGCGAAGACAACACAGGAAACACGGAAGGAGAATATCACAATCAGGCGTTAGCCGAGAGGTCTTGGGTTCAATAGACGAGACCAGACACAGGACACTGAGTGAATGCTGGTTAAATAGAGTCATTGATGAGTGCCAGGTGTTCAGAATTCCGGTGATTGAGAGCGGGTGAATGAGATTGGTGCAGAGGGTGTGGCTGAGTCTGTAACAAATGGTATATTTACACTAACTACAGATTTTTTTTTTTTTACAATAGTTCTAATTTTTCGAGTAGGTGGGGGGGGGGGGGGGGTGTTGATTGTGTGACTTGCAGCTACAATCAAGCAACTTCAGTGGATGTGGATGTTCCTGATAAATTGTGATTTAGCATAGTAGCCTAGACCACACATACCATTTAATATTAAAATAGTTAGATCTTAGTTCTAAAATACTTACAGTATTTGTACAGTTATTTGTAATTTTCCTGGTTGTTACCCCTTCATGTCTCAAGCTCAACCACGCCCACAGCACTAGACTCTTTCACACGATCACAATCACCAGAATTCTGAACACCAGTCTCCAGCACTATATCACCAGCCATCACTCTCCACTCAGTGCAGTTTTACTTTATTTTTGATTAAGCAGAAAGGATGTACTCTATGATCAGCTGATAATCTGGGCACGAAAGTACTCAGAAGAGATGGTAAAATGTAAATTTAGACTTAAGTGTGTACAATATAGATACATTTTTTAAATTGTATGACAACAGACAGATCAATTTACTAATACCTTTGACTCTCACATATATGTATATGTATATATATATATGTATATATATATATATATATATATATATATATATATATATATATAATTGGACACATCAAAGTTCTTTTGATGACCTTGAATTTTTGGAAAG
Organism: Rhodeus uyekii; assembly: GCA_037043235.1. Lineage (NCBI taxonomy): Eukaryota > Metazoa > Chordata > Actinopteri > Cypriniformes > Acheilognathidae > Rhodeus > Rhodeus uyekii. Next base: position 28,472 of record JAWRVZ010000247.1, on the reverse strand, counting down.
ATATCTGCTGAACTCTGAAAAGTATTTTTTCATACTTTTTTTATATGAATCTAAAATAGCATTTGTTTACCAGCGATAAGGTTACAGCTTTAGAATCCAAAAAAGGTTGTGGTGCATGTTTGAGACCATCCTGCCAAGTTTGGAGTGTATGATTTTAAAATGATAATTGGATAAAACAGTATGTATTGTTCTAAAACTCATATGTCACCATCTAAACTGGTTTAACATGGTTTCTCAATGCTGTGTCCCATAGGGGTCACCATGGCAAATACCTCTGCTATGACTGGTATCTGGTGGATAGGCAGGTTTGGTTGTGTGTAGCTCTTGAGTTGCAGTGCTCTGAGGAGCCCGACTAAGCTTGGCCGTGGCGACAGGTCTTCTTGCCATTGCAACACTCTTCCTTTCACTCAAGACTTTTCCTATTTTAGCTAATTTAGAAATTTCTTATGCTCCTCCTAGTCCGCTGAGTGTTCTATGTTTAGACCTCCTCTTACTTAGAGTTGTTTTAATAGGTCCTTGTCATCAGAGCTCGGTAAGATAACCTTGCATCCAAGGCAACGCCACCCTGGCACTCTCTAGAAGTGGGCCTCCTGGGCCCCGTTAAACTCGTAAACCAAGGTATTACTGTATATGCATATATTTTGATATATATTTTCAGTTCTGAAAATTGCCTCTGAAAAGGCTTTTATCTGTGTACTACAAAACATAAAAAATTTAATTGATAGTTTACCCAACAATTTACTATTTACTCACTCTCAAGTTTTTCCATATCTGTATGAATTTCTTTCTTCTGCTGAACACAAAAGACATTTAGAACAATGTCAGTAACTAAGCAGTTGCTGGACAAGAATTTTCATTTTTGGGTAAACTATCCTATATACTATATAATTAACCAATGTTCTTGAACAGTATGATTCCTTGTCTTTCAGCCTAACATCCTGGCCATGGCTCACATGCACAGGCGTACTCCATCTCCAGCCCTCATTTTCAACACAATCATTTCCCTTATAGTTCTCATTCCGGGAGACTTCCAGGGCATTGTCAACTTCTCCAGGTATAGTCCCTGATTTTGCATAACTTTTCTTCATTAATTCAGTTAAGTTTTATTCATCTCTTAGGACCCGTTTCTCCATTAAACATTTAAAACAAAGATATAAGAATAGTATTAAAAATACTAATATGGATTAAATCTCCATATTACCCATAGTTACAGACGAATTAACATACAAATAGCAGTTGGTATAAATTAATTCCTAAACCTCCTCCCAATTGCTCTCTATCCTGATAAGAAGACAACAAACTGTGTGTATGTTTAACTTGTTATCAATCACCATACCCAGATACAGTCATGGCCAAAATTGTTGGCACCCCTGAATTGTTTTCCAGAAAATCAAGTATCGCTCACAGAAAAGTACTGCATTAACACGTTTTGCTATACTCATGTTTATTCCCTCTGTGTGTATTGGAACAACAACAAAAAAAGATAAATTTGACATAACTTCACACAAAACTTTAAAAACAGGCTGGAAAAATTAATTGGCACCCTTAACTTAATATTTGGTTGCACACCCTTTGGAAAAATAACTGATAACAATCGCTTCCTACAACCATCAATAAGCTTCTTACACTTCTCACCCAGAATTTTGGACCACTCTTCCTTTGAAAACTGCCTCAGGTCTCTCATATTGGTAGGGCGCCTTTTCCCAACAGCAAGATTTTTTAAGATCTCATCGCAGGTGTTCATGAGATTTAGATCTGGACTCATTTCTGCCCACTTCAGAACTCTTCAGCGCTTTATTGCTATCCATTTCTGGTTGATTTTTGAAGTATGTTTGGGGTCATTGACTTGCTGGAATCTCGGACGATCTCAGATGCAAACCCAGCTTTCTGACACATTGCGACACAAAATCCTTTGGTAATCCTCATATTTCACAATGCCTTGCACACAGTCAAGGCATCCAGTGCCAGAGGCAGCAAAACAACCCCAAAATATCTCTGAACCTCCACCGTATTTGACTGTAGGTACTGCTTTCTTTTCTTTGTATACCTTATTTCATTTTTGGTAAACAGTAGAATTATGTGCTTTACCAAAAAGCTCTATCTTTGCCTCATCTGTCCACAAGATGTTTTCCTAGTAGGCAAACTGTAGTCTTGTTTTTTTATGTCTCTTTATGTTAGCAGTGGGTCCGCCTGGGTCTCCTGCCAAAGCGTGTCACGAATTGATACGGGAGGACTCAATTGCGGGGTAAAAGTAAGGATTTATTATAACAAAAAGAAACATAAATCAGAACTCACAAAAGAAATACCCACGAGGGGGAAAACATAACTTAACTAGAACAAACTGAAAACAAGACATAACAAAGGGCGCTCAAGAGGAACAGGGAGAACCAGGAACACATCTCACAAATGATAACGACACGACACAGGACAGCAAACACACTGGGATTAAATAGGGAACACATGAGGAGAGGTAACGAGCTGAGAACAGCTGACAACACTCAAGGGAAACGAGGTAACAAGGTGGGAGGGGTTACACAATGACAAGACACTACAAAGGGGCAGTGCCAGGGCTCTGTCAACAGACACTAGAAAAGACCAAACCGGAATGACAGAGCCGTGACACTACCCCCCCTCTAAAGGGACGCCACCTGGCGTTCCTACTAGAACCCAAAGAGACAAAACACCATGAAAGATACATACCAGACAGGGAACTCTCGAATACATGGGAAGGAGGGCAAACAGACCAAATCAACAACTAAAGACAGTTCATGAAAAAAAGGACACAAAGGCAATTCCAAACCAGAAAATAACCAAATTCCACAACCTAGGGAAGGAAAAAAAAAATTAAACACAGAGTCCAGGAAGGGGCAGGAGGGATGAGCCATTGTGGCTCCAGGGGATCAGGGGTCCTGGCAGGGAGCCAGGGTGGCGCCGGGGGAACCAGCCAGGCAGAGTCTGGTAGGGCCGGCGGGTTGAGCCAGGTGGGCTCCGGCACGGCTGGCGGGTCCGGCGGATCCGGTGGGGTGAGCCAAGTGGGCTCCGGCACGGCCGGAAAATCAGGCGGAACCGGCGGGTTGAGCCAGGTGGGCTCCAGCGGGGTCGGCGGGACGGACCACAAAAGTTCAGACAGGCAGAGTTCAGGCGGCAAGAGTTCAGGGTGGTCAGGCGGCAAAAGTTCAAGGTCAGCCAGCGGCGCCGGCAGGGCGAGGCGCGCACGGGGCGCCGGCAGGGCGAGGCGCGCACGGGGCGCCGGCGGGTCAGGCAGACAGGGCTCTGGGTCGGTCGGCGGGTCAGGCAGACCGGGCTCTGGGTTGGCCGGCGGGTCAGGCAGACCGGGCTCTGGGTCGGCCGGCGGGTCAGGCAGACCGGGCTCTGGGTCGGCCGGCGGGTCAGGCAGACCGGGCTCTGCGTCGGCCGGCGGGTCAGGCAGACCGGGCTCTGGGTCGGCCGGCGGGTCAGGCAGCGAGGTCTGTGGGACGGCCTCCTGGCCGGCAGGGTGAGCAGCTGGGGGCGATGTGATGGGCGGGATGATGAGAGCATCCACAAACCCCCAGAAGCTCAGGTGGTATAGATCATCCATTCTCCTCCAGCTTTGGGGCATATCAAGGGCCATGTTAAAAAGGTCCTTTAGTGCAGCATCATTATAGCTTAGCCCAGCAGCAGCATGGCTGAACTCCTCAGCAAACATTCTTAAACCCGCTCCGTGTTGGCGAAGGGAGCGCAGTTTCTTGACCTGCAGCCCCCGAAGAAAGTGCGGACTGGAGTACATGGTGGCGGAACAGAAATCCTTCCCCGCTGAGTCCTCAATTGGTCGCGTCGTTCTGTCACGAATTGATACGGGAGGACTCAATTGCGGGGTAAAAGTAAGGATTTATTATAACAAAAAGAAACATAAATCAGAACTCACAAAAGAAATACCCACGAGGGGGAAAACATAACTTAACTAGAACAAACTGAAAACAAGACATAACAAAGGGCGCTCAAGAGGAACAGGGAGAACCAGGAAATTCCACAACCTAGGGAAGGAAAAAAAAAATTAAACACAGAGTCCAGGAAGGGGCAGGAGGGATGAGCCATTGTGGCTCCAGGGGATCAGGGGTCCTGGCAGGGAGCCAGGGTGGCGCCGGGGGAACCAGCCAGGCAGAGTCTGGTAGGGCCGGCGGGTTGAGCCAGGTGGGCTCCGGCACGGCCGGCGGGTCCGGCGGATCCGGTGGGGTGAGCCAAGTGGGCTCCGGCACGGCCGGAAAATCAGGCGGAACCGGCGGGTTGAGCCAGGTGGGCTCCAGCGGGGTCGGCGGGACGGACCACAAAAGTTCAGACAGGCAGAGTTCAGGCGGCAAGAGTTCAGGGTGGTCAGGCGGCAAAAGTTCAAGGTCAGCCAGCGGCGCCGGCAGGGCGAGGCGCGCACGGGGCGCCGGCAGGGCGAGGAGCGCACGGGGCGCCGGCAGGGCGAGGCGCGCACGGGGCGCCGGCGGGTCAGGCAGACAGGGCTCTGGGTCGGTCGGCGGGTCAGGCAGACCGGGCTCTGGGTCGGCCGTCGGGTCAGGCAGACCGGGCTCTGGGTCGGCCGGCAGGTCAGGCAGCGAGGTCTGTGGGACGGCCTCCTGGCCGGCAGGGTGAGCAGCTGGGGGCGATGCGATGGGCGGGATGATGAGAGCATCCACAAACCCCCAGAAGCTCAGGTGGTATAGATCATCCATTCTCCTCCAGCTTTGGGGCATATCAAGGGCCATGTTAAAAAGGTCCTTTAGTGCAGCATCATTATAGCTTAGCCCAGCAGCAGCATGGCTGAACTCCTCAGCAAACATTCTTAAACCCGCTCCGTGTTGGCGAAGGGAGCGCAGTTTCTTGACCTGCAGCCCCCGAAGAAAGTGCGGACTGGAGTACATGGTGGCGGAACAGAAATCCTTCCCCGCTGAGTCCTCAATTGGTCGTGTCGTTCTGTCACGAATTGATACGGGAGGACTCAATTGCGGGGTAAAAGTAAGGATTTATTATAACAAAAAGAAACATAAATCAGAACTCACAAAAGAAATACCCACGAGGGGGAAAACATAACTTAACTAGAACAAACTGAAAACAAAACATAACAAAGGGCGCTCAAGAGGAACAGGGAGAACCAGGAACACATCTCACAAATGATAACGACACGACACAGGACAGCAAACACACTGGGATTAAATAGGGAACACATGAGGAGAGGTAACGAGCTGAGAACAGCTGACAACACTCAAGGGAAACGAGGTAACAAGGTGGGAGGGGTTACACAATGACAAGACACTACAAAGGGGCAGTGCCAGGGCTCTGTCAACAGACACTAGAAAAGACCAAACCGGAATGACAGAGCCGTGACAAAGCGTTTCATTTCATTCAAATGTCGACAGATAGTTTGTGCTGGCACTGATGCACCCTGAGCATGCAGGACAGCTTGAATATCTTGGGGATTTGTTTGGGGCTGTTTATCCACCTGTTTATCCAACTTTTCATCTATTTTTCATCTATCTTGCGTTCACATCCAGGGAGGTTTAGCTACAGTGCCATTAGTTGCAAACTTCTTGATAATGTTGGACAAAGGAACATCTGGATCTCTGGAAATGGAAATGGAACCTTGAGATTGTTGATATTTTTCCACAATTTTGATTCTCAAGTCCTCAGACAGTTCTCTTCTCCTCTTTCTGTTTCCATTGTAACAATAGAGAATGCTATGTGTGTGTGTATATTTGTTTTTTCTTTGTTAAAATGCATCTATGCCATATTTCCATTAGCAGCCACTAGAAGGCGCTATATGTAATTGGTGCCTGTATATAAGCCGGAGGCATAGAAGAGTAAGCGAGATGGTTTGGTAGAGGTAAACCTCATGGGTGAGCTCACAGCTACCCATCTTCTCAGGATTCTGAAAAAATTTCAGGGGTGCTAAAAATTTTGAGGAGCTGAGGCCAAAGCCGCAGCGTCTCGTTCCCTCTTCAGGGAACTATGGTTACATACGTAACCCGAGACGTGTTCCCGGAGCGGAGTTGAGGTCAAGCTGGTAAAACCTCAAGAAAGTGTGCGGGGAGGACCGTCCTTCCGCATCACAGACATCAGATAGTGACATACCTGAGATAAGGGTCTTTGAGGCAGCTAAGCTCCTAGTGAAGTGGGCACGGACCCTTAGAGGCGAGGGGGATCCGGCCGACTCATAAGCTAGGGTGATAGCCTCGACTATCCACATGCTTAAAGTATGTTAGTAGGTAGGTTAAAGTAGGCAAACAAATAACTGGTCTGACTTGCGCCAAGGGGCAGCCTGTGTACGTAAGTGTCCAGTGCTCACACTGGACAGACCTTGTTTTTAAATGCCTGGTCACCGAAGGGGGGAGGGCAGAAGGTCTGCAGCACTATAGACCTGGCCACATGAGTAGGCACTTTAGGCACATAGCCTGGCCTGGGATGAAGGAAGGCTTTTACCATCCCAGGCGCAAACTCAAGAAGGGAGGGAGCTACAGAAAGTGCACTTTGAAGCACGTTGGAACTACGGTACTCAGAGAGATGTTGAAGAAGTCTGTGAAAAGATCTTCCAGTTGGTTTGCAAATTCTCTGAGCATCCTACCAGGAATGTTGTCTGGTCCAGTCGCCTTCCGCGTGTTAACTCTGTGAAGGGACTTCCTTGCATCAGCTATGGTTAGACATAACCTTTATGTCTATAATACATAGCATTCCTGTAGCTCATTCGGTAGAGCATTGGTGTTTACAGTGCCAAGGTCATGGGTTCGATCCCAGGGAAAGCAAGTTGAACTGCGATGAGCAGTTACTGGAAACTAGCACTGAGTTATTGCACCATTCTGTGTTGCAAGAACAAGAAGCAAGAACTGATTCAATGCTACTGATTCAATTTCACTGAGCTGAAAGAGTTCACACCGTGTAGTTTGCTGGAGTAGGATGTAGTCCAATTTGTTGTCCAGGGAACAGACATTGGAGAGCAGGATGGACGGAAGAGCCGGCCAGCTAGGGTTTGTTTTTAGCCTAGCATGGACCTCCGCCCTCTTGCCGGACTTCTGCTTTCTCACGCACCGCTTGCAATGTCCCCTTCCCCGTCCACTGGTCAAGTCAAGTCAAGTCACCTTTATTTATATAGCGCTTTTTACAATGTAGATTGTTTCAAAGCAGCTTTACAGGAAATACAATATAAACAAAGTTTGTTTGGCTGAACAGAAGCCCCAAAAGAGCAGCTGAATCAATACAATTGATGAATTTTAAGTGTTAAGTTTCCCCAACTGAGCAAGCCATAGGCGACAGCGGCAAGGAACCAAAACTCCGGCAGGTGACGTAACGAATGAAGAATAGAATGGAGAAAAAACCTTGGGAGAAACCAGGCTCAGTCGGGGGACCAGTTCTCCTCTGGCCAACAGCCAAACAGTACATGATTATTATACAACAATTCAAGTCCAATATGAAGTCCAATTTGGTCCGGTTAGAGATGGGTTCATGATCGTCACAGGGGAGGGTCTAGTAGAGTCACGATCTCCGCAGACACTTCAGGGCAGTGCTGTGCTCGTGTCCAGGTGCAGGTCCTTCATCTGATCTGGATACGGCCCGGATCCGGCTGACCACGGTAACCTCGGAATAAACAGACCAATATCAGCGTAGATGCCATTCTTCTTCTGATGTATCGAGTACATCAGGTGTTATGGGAATGTTCCCGGTTCCGGTTGATCTAAATTATGCAGCCTAACAATCATTTTACATGATTTGGATTAAAAATGTATGTATAATGTGTTATGTGTATGCCAGGTTGAAGAGATGTGTTTTTAGTCTACATTTAAACTGACAGAGTGTGTCTGCTTCCCGAACTGTAATAGGAAGACTGTTCCAGAGTTTAGGAGCTAAATAGGAAAAGGATCGACCGCCAGCAGTTGACTTTGATATTCTAGGTATTATAAGCTGGTCAGTATTTTGGGATCGCAATAGACGTGAAGGACTATAATGTGTTAAGAGATCGCTCAAGTACTGTGGAGCTAAACCATTTAATGCTTTGTAAGTAATTAGCAAGATTTTAAAATGTATTCGGTGTTTTCGGTGTTTAATAGGAAGCCAGTGCAGGTTTGACAGAACTGGGCTAATAACAATAATGTTGCCGGATACACTGGTATCCGGCAACATTGAGGACTGAAGGCCTGGACTCCGCAGCATGCCAAGATGCCAAGCCAATGCATGCAGCATGCCAAGATCACTTAGATTCTTCAACAGATCATGTCGTAGAGCAACTGTGGTGTTGTTATTTAGACTTAAGAGTGTATGGCATACATACACCGATGTCCATATGTCATGTAAAGTCGCATTAAAAAGACGAAATAGCACCGTTTTGTATCTGGAGTGGCCGCTGCCATCTTAGATTCCCAAGACAGAAACCTCTTTTAAATGGGAGCACAGCACCAACACTGACCACCTGGGCCCAGGCGGTGTCTCACCAGCCTGTCTCAAAGTTTGTGCTGTCCAGCAGTCACCTATCTTCACACTGATATTCAACAGATCACTGGAGCTGTGTAAAGTCCCCTCCTACTTCCAATGGTCCACCATCATCCCAGTACCCAAGAAACACAACAAAAACACAGTTTCAAGGATTGGGGAGAAAGGGAAAAAGTTGGGCCAAAACTAACCAGTTAACCAGAGTTAACAAGACAGGCTGGGTCAATACTATAGACAGGAGAGTATTTTATTTTTCATTGGCTGTGTGCTTTCATATGTCGTCGCAAGAAAAGTCTCAGTTCTGTGCCCTGACATACTGGCTCTCGGTCCGGGACCAACCAAGAGTCTCTTACTTGTGGTACCATGCGATGGCATACCACTGGACGCTGTTTGAAGGACAGCCCAATGCTCCTCCGGCTCCTGGCGGCCAGTGATTACTCCTCCTCTCGAAGACAGCCAGCAGCGAGTCCCCCAGTGAGTTCCCGGCTCCTCCCTGATCACGGCAGACGGCAGTAACCCCACCTTGTCCCAGGACCACGGCAGGGCTCTCCTTCCCACACGATCCTCTGCTCCAGATCCTCAAGCTTCTTTCATGCTGCCTGACCTCCACAGCACCGCAATCCAGCAAGGACTCTCTGGAAACGTGTCCCTCCTACCTCCAGGGTTTTGGCACCAATGTAACACAGTTCTTAGTTTGGGGAGGAAAGAGACGTGAACTGGTGGGAACCAGCAAATACTTAACAGACTTTTAATTTGACATAAAAGTACTGGCAGCAGCCCCTCACGGATGACTGCTGCCCACACAAACACGAAAACACAACATAAATCCAGGTCTGGTCCTCTCTAGTCCTTCCTTGCTGTCGCTCTTTCTATAACTTTTATGCCTCCATTTATGCCAATGACGCTCATGATGCTCCTCCAATATGGCTGAATTACAATAATTCTGCAAAGATGAGTCAAATCAGTTAAATACACAAGACACAACATGATTGTGACATATGTACATACTGTAACAAACTTCAATTTAATTAAAGCGGTCTTTCCCTTTAAATCTCAGGTAATAGATGTGATGTCATCCGCTTAGCGGAAATAAAAAAGCGTCAGATTGCAGTTACCATGATAGTGTTTACTGTGGCCGAACTTGGAGTTACTCGCTGACGCTCGTGGTTCCTCTACCGGACTCTGTCTCAGAGATCGAATCTCCCGCTAACAGCAGGCATACTCGTTAGAAGTGAAACCGGTAAATAAAAACAGTTATACTGGGAAATTGTAAGTCCGAACCTTTTTGTTTGTTGATGATGTTTATTTTGGGAGTTTGTTTATTTATGCTGATTGTAATTCATTTGTTTAAATGTAGGGGTGGGGTTTGTTTTGCATTCGCTGGAACTGGAGACTTTTTCAAGTGTGCGCTACACAAAACACATGATGCACTTCAATCCCCACGATGAACTATAGACTCTCTGTGGATCTGCATAAATGATTTGTGACATGACTGTTGATATTGTGTGAATACTTTTGTTTCTTGGGTTTATTTGTCGAGATTGTGGAATTGCTGTAAATTGTATAGAGTTTGTGAAAGTGGTATTTGACATTGTGGATTGTGTGAATATATATGTTACCTTTTGACTGATTTGTGTTGGTGAGATTTGTATTTATATATATATATATATATATATATATATATATATATTTGTGAAATGAACAGACAGAATTAACTAACATAGGGGATCATATATTATTTCCTTATTTGATTCCTGTGATGATGATTGATATGCAACAACAAATAATTGTCTGATTTTCATGTCAGGCTGGCACCCCTTTCTTTCTTTATTTTCTTTATTTTGTGCTGTTGTCACAGTCATGTCATGATCCTTATGTTTGTCCCTCATGTGTTGCCATAGCTGTCATTAGTTCTGATTACCCTTTTAGTTTCGCCACCTGTTTGTAATCTCCTCATGTATTTAATCCTCCTGTTTTATCATGTCTTTGTCAGTGATTGTCAATGTTTGGTGGTGTTAGTGGTTGTTCTGAGTTTCTCCCTCCGAGTTCTAAGTTTGCACCCTCGAGTGCCTTTTGTTTTCCAGTTTTATAAATAAAGTGTTTTTTGTTTGTATCCGCTTCTCCTGGCGTGTTCTACAACACACCCCTGCACCCAGCGCCTTACAGAATCACTGACCGGGTTTTTTGTCGCCCATAAGACAGACACGCTGTTATGGAATTCGCCACCTCTCCTGCAGCAGAAGCACGCCACTCTGCCGCAACGCCCGCTATGTGGGAGGATGACTCTGCGCCCGCCGGTACGCAGCTCGGACCAGTCCGTCTCGCTGGTTGAGCTGCGTGCGCGCCCACAGCTCCGCTACCCACTGCTGCGCCTGTTGCTCTCCAGAAGAGGCCTGCTCCAGCGCCAGTTCCCGCGCCTCGACGCCCGTCAGCGCCAGTTCCCGCGCCTCGACGCCCGTCAGCGCCAGTTCCCACGCCTCGACGCCCGTCAGCGCCAGTTCCCGCGCCTCCGCCGGCTCACCTAGACCTCCCAGACCTCCTAGACCTCCCAGACCTCCCAGAACCTCCGCCTGACCTATTAGACCTTCCAGAGCCTCCGCCGGCCGCCCGCCATGAACTGTGTTTTCCCCAGGCCGTCCATGAACTGTGTTTTCCCCAGGCCGCCCATGAACTGTGTTTTCCCCAGGCCGCCCATGAACTGTGTTTTCCCCAGGCCGCCCATGAACTGTGTTTTCCCCAGGCCGCCCATGAACTGTGTTTGCCCCAGGCCAAACTCCCTATATTCCCGGGCCTCTGGTTCCTTCCTGACCTCCCAGACCTCCCTGAACCCGAGCCACCAGAACTCCCACCCAGCCTCCCTCTCCCACCACCTCTACCATGTCTGCACTCTGCCCCGTCTCCTCCTGTGTCCCGCACCCACACTTTAGCTCCCCTCAACACCGGGGAGCTGCCATGCGTCGGCGGAACACCGGCATCACGGGGCATTGAGGTTCCACCTCGGACCTCGGTGCCCCTCATTCCACCTCGGCCCGTCGACGCATCGGCATCACTTCCACTCCTCACTCCCTCAGTCCCACCAGCATCCCTCAGCCTTTCCTCTCCTGCGTGCTCCCTCGTCCCTCCGGTCGTCCCTTGGTCGGTTGTCGCCTGGCCTCCACCTGCGGCTCCGGCTGGCTCCCCCCTCCCTCCGGGCCTCCCTGTGTCCTCAGTCCCTCCGCCTCCGAGTCAGTCCTCGGGCCTGCCGCTGGTCCTTTGGAGGCTCGTCGTTCCAGCTCCTTCTCGGCCTCCGGAGCCAGCGGCATCAATCGGGGTCCTCGGCCCATCGGTGTCTCCGTGGACTGACTTGGTTGCCGGGCCCCCTGTCCCACCTGAGCCTCCCTGGTCACCTCCCTCTGTCCGGCCCCTGATTCCGCCTGCACCTCCCTGGTCACCTCCCTCTGCCTGGCCCCTGATCCCGCCTGTTCCCCCCTGGACATTGTAATTTAGTTATGGACTCTAGTTTTTCGTTCCTTGTCCTGTCCTCCCCCTGGTCCCCCTCCCTCCCTCCGCTGTTGACCAGTTTTGGCGCGAGGTCGCGCCTTCCGGGAGGGGGAGCTACTGTCACAGTCATGTCATGATCCTTATGTTTGTCCCTCATGTGTTGCCATAGCTGTCATTAGTTCTGATTACCCTTTTAGTTTCGCCACCTGTTTGTAATTTCCTCATGTATTTAATCCTCCTGTTTTATCATGTCTTTGTCAGTGATTGTCAATGTTTGGTGGTGTTAGTGGTTGTTCTGAGTTTCTCCCTCCGAGTTCTAAGTTTGCACCCTCGAGTGCCTTTTGTTTTCCAGTTTTATAAATAAAGTGTTTTTTGTTTGTATCCGCTTCTCCTGGCGTGTTCTACAACACACCCCTGCACCCGGCGCCTTACAGCTGTTGATCAAATTGTCACAATACACTCACCTAAAGGATTATTAGGAACACCCCTGTTAAATTTATCATTAATGCAATTATCTAACCAACCAATCACATGGCAGTTGCTTCAATGCATTTAGGGGTTGGTCCTGGTCAAGACAATCTCCTGAACTCCAAACTGAATGTCAGAATGGGAAAGAAAGGTGATTTCAGCAATTTTGAGCGTGGCATGGTTGTTGCTGCCAGACGGGCCGGTCTGAGTATTTCACAATCTGCTCACTTACTGGGATTTTCACGCACAACCATTTCTAGGGTTTACAAAGAATGGTGTTAAAAGGGAAAAACATCCAGTATGTGGCAGTCATGTGGGAGAAAATGCCTTGTTGATGCTAGAGGTCAGAGGTCATGGGCGACTGATTCAAGCTGATAGAAGAGCAACTTTGACTGAAATAACCACTTGTTACAACTGAGGTTTGCAGCAAAGCATTTGTGAAGCCACAACACGCACAACCTTGAGGCGGATGGGCTAACAACAGCAGAAGACCCATCTGGTACCACTCATCTCCAAAAAGGAAAAAAGACGCTACAATTTGCACGAGCTCAACAGAATTGGACAGTTGAAGACTGGAAAAATGTTGCCTGGTCTGATGAGTCTCGATTTCTGTTGAGACATTCAGATGGTAGAGTCAGAATTTGGCGTAAACAAAATAAGAACATGGATCCATCATGCCTTGTTACCACTGTGCGGGGTGGTGGTGGTGGTGTAATGGTGTGGGGGAAACTGTTAATTTCAGCAGTTACACATTGCATCTCTTAATATTATTTTATGAAAAATATTTTTTAACTTCATTTTAGTTAATGCTGTTATGCTGTTCGTGTGTGTTGCTGTGCGATGTGGAGAAACGCGGGCGGAGACGGGATCAAAGCAGACAGATTTAATAACGAAAACAAAAACACTTTAACTATAAACTCAAAAGGCACGCAGGGGTGCAAAACCTCAGAACTGGGAGAACATCCACAACATAAACATAAACTCCGACATAAACACTACAATCACCGACAAGGACACGGGGAACATGAAGGGGATTTATACACAAGGGCAAATTGGGGACAGCTGACATAATCAGCAGGGTAATGACTAACAAGACAGGAGTGGGAAGGATTTGGGAGACACAGAGGAACCCGGATGTGACAGACGCGACAAGACTGTGACAAATGCATTAAATAATGTTTAAAATGTGACTTTATTGAAAAGTGTAACCCATCTTTTTTGTGTAGCAAAGGGACTCAACATTTAACCACCTGCTAATGGCATAAAGTTAAACACAAATATATGGCCATAGTAATGGCCATCCCATTACTCCAATATGAAATGAGTTAAGTGTACATTTATAGAAGTGTTAGTCATTGTGTTATATTAAAAGAGATGTTGCCGTTTCATTTGAATTGGACAACAATATATTATTTCCACTTAACAAATATGTTTTCAATATGATTGGGAAATGTAAAACGGGCCTTAAATAGTTTAAAGCTCATATATGTCTTTGCAAACTTCATGAAACTAGAACTATAATGAACTTCTAGATCCATTTGTATTACAAATTATTTATTGAACCATTTACACATTGTAATCTATAACACATTTACATTTATTCATTTATCCAAATCGACTTACAATTCTAAGGAATACAGAAAACGATTCTGCCAGAAGATACAAAAGTAGATAAGAGTACCGAGGACTCAGGCGGGTTAAGAGCTGAAGTTTATTTACGTTAGAGAGTGTCAGGGTACAAACAGGCTGAGGTCGAATCCCCTTGTCAAGGGCAAGGCAGAGAGAGTGGTCATAACAGGCAGTGGGTCAGGACAGGCAGCAAACAATCAGAGTCCAGGTGAACAATACACAAGGGGCAGGCGGCACAGAATCAAACTCGGTGAGCAAGGCAGAGTCAGAACACAGGCAAGGATAACACAGGACGGGACGGGTCGCTTGACACACGTCTGGAGTTTTTGACACAGTAGTGCTTGCAAACAGTGTTTTGTGGAGCATTGCTGTGAAATGGGGCTGTCACGTGACCTGTGGGAACGAAGCTTCGTTACCTGCCTAACGCGTCACCACGGACTCACAGAGCGCAGCAATTGAGCCGTCCTATACCCGCTATCCACTTATTGCAATATTATTATTTTATTTTAACTTGGAGTACTGTTGTAATGAAAGTACTACTATATAAAACATCTGAATGAAATTATGTGTAATTACTATGCAAGCTCAACCACTGTTCCCAGAAATATTGAATAAAAGATCTGTAAACGCTGTCCTCAGTTGCCAGCAGCTCACATTGTGTTTAATGATATGGAGAATGCACGCAAGAGACCACGTTCTCAAGTGTGGGAACTCTTCAGTCTCGACACTCCTAATAAAGTGTCATGATATGTGATCAAACTTGATCATATTCTAATAATACGTCCTCAATGCTTCGCCATCTACGCTCCAAACATCCAAACGCTCTGGCCAACGAGAGCCTACAACAGAGCAGCAGTCTGCACCAGCCGAACAACGTAACATTATTACTAATCATGAAAAGAAATTTACCTTGGGACAAAACATATTATGTTCTGCCCACAAAGAGTGATAAAGTCATTCAAATGCAAGAAAAGTCACCTTTTTGAGTTCAAGTTTTCATATTCTATTCCATTTCTTCATGTGGTTTTAGTATGAGAACACTGAGTATCACAGATATTGACAAATCACTAATAGCAAAGCCAACGTTTCAAAGCCATTTACTAGAATAACCATTTTAGCATATGAATAACTCAAGCAAGCCTGTTTCTATTATTTATAATACATAATTGTAACATTGTAACATAATTGTTATTTTTATAATCCAACTTCAAATAACCTGTGTTTATGAAATGTGGGTCCTTTGTCCAACTCTGTACGTTGTGTAATTGTGCATTTATCTGTTTTTTTTGTTTGTTAGCATCTCTTCAGGATGTCCAAAGGCCAAAATAACAAACAGAATGAATATAAAACAAAAAGAGGGAATAAAGTAAATAACATAACCAAGTAGAAAAATAAAATACATATAACTTTCCTAACTCCCTGTTGAAAAACAAATAGAAAGAAATGCAGAATAGTCAAGTCAAGTCACCTTTACTTATATAGCGCTTTTTACAATACAGATTGTTTTTTTTTTTTGACACATTGGTCACATGAAAACATTATAAACAAAGTTTGTTTGGCTTAACGGCAGCCTTAAAAGAGCAGGCGAATTAATAAAATTGATGAATATTAAGTGCTAAGTTATGATTATTGATCGATTTGATTGATTGATAGTTTGATTATTATATTGAAAATTAAAGTCTAATATTAAGCCTAATTTGGTCCGATTGGAGATGGGTTCATGATCTACACCGGGGAGGGTTTTAGTAGAGTCACGGTCTCCGCAGACACTTCAGGGCAGTGCTGTGCTCGTGTCCAGGTCCTTCATCTGATCTGGATCCGGCTGACCACGGTAACCTCGGAATAAACAGAGACCAATATCAGTGTAGATGTTCTTCTTCTGATGTATCGAGTACATCAGGTGTTATGGGAATGTTCCCGGTTCCGGCTTATCTAAATTATGCAGCCTAACAATCATTTTACATGATTTGGATTAAAAATGTATGTATAATGTGTTATGTGTATGCCAGGTTGAAGAGATGTGTTTTTAGTCTAGATTTAAACTGACAGAGTGTGTCTGCTTCCCGAACTGTATTAGGAAGACTGTTCCAGAGTTTAGGAGCTAAATAGGAAAAGGATCGACCGCCAGCAGTTGACTTTGATATTCTAGGTATTATAAGCTGGTCAGTATTTTGGGATCGCAATAGACGTGAAGGACTATAATGTGTTAGGAGATCGCTCAAGTACTGTGGAGCTAAACCATTTAATGCTTTGTAAGTAATTAGCAAGATTTTAAAATGTATTCGGTGTTTAATAGGAAGCCAGTGCAGGTTTGACAGAACTGGGCTAATATGCTCATACTTCCTGGTTCTAGTAAGAACTCGAGCTGCTGCATTTTGGACCAGCTGGAATTTGTTTATTAAGCGTGCAGGGCAACCACCTAGTAGAGCATTACAATAATCTAGCCTTGAACTCATGAACGCATGAACTAACTTTTCCGCATTTGTCTTTGAGAGCATATGTCGCAATTTAGATATATTTTTAAGATGGAAGAATGCCGTTTTACAGATGCTAGAAACATGGCTTTCAAATGAAAGATTGGTATCAAAGAGCACACCCAGGTTTTTAACTGATGACGAAGACTTGACAGAACAGCCATCAAGTGTTAGGCAGTAGTCTAGATTATTATGTGCTGAACTTTTTGGTTTAATAATTAGAATCTCTGTTTTTTCAGAATGAAGCAGTAGAAAGTTATTAGTCATCCAATTTTTTATATCAGTTATGCATTCTGTTAATTTACTGAATTGGTACGTTTCATCAGGATGAGAAGAAGTACGATTTGAACCAGGCTAATGCAACTCCACTAATGCCAACATAGTTTTCAAGTCTATTCAGAAGGATTTTGTGGTCAATTGTATCAAATGCAGCACTAAGGTCCAGTAACACTAACAGAGAGATACAACCACAATCGGATGATAAAAGCAAATCATTTGTAACTCTAATGAGAACAGTCTCAGTACTATGATATGGTCTAAATCCTGACTGGAAATCCTCGTAGATGCTGTTTCTTTCTAGAAAGGAACATAGTTGTGAAGATATTGCCTTTTCTAGAATTTTTGACAAAAAGGGTAGATTTGATATCGGCCTGTAATTAACTAATTCTGTAGGATCAAGTTGTGTTTTTTTAATAAGCGGTTTAATTACGGCTAGTTTAAAGGTTTTTGGTACGTATCCTAATGACAAAGATGAATTAACAATATTAAGAAGAGGATCTATGATTTCTGGAAGCATCTCTTTCAGTAGCTTAGTTGGTATTGGGTCTAGCATACATGTTGTTGATTTTGATGATTTAACGAGTTTAGATAATTCTTCCTCCCCAATAGCAATGAAGGAGTGGAGTTTTTCTTCAGGGACACTAAAATTTACTGTATTTTGTGATATTGTAGTAGACGGTTGCATGGTTATAATTTTCTCTCTAATATTATGAATTTTGCAAGTAAAGAAGTCCATGAAGTCATTAGTGCTGTGCTGATTTAAAGCATCTGGGGTTGAGGCTTTATTTCTTGTTAATTTAGTCACTGTATCAAATAAATACCTAGGGTTGTATTTGTTTTCTTCTAAGAGGGTAGAAAAGTAAGTAGATCTAGCTGATTTTAAGGCCTTTCTGAATGCAATAGAGCTGTCTTTCCATGAAATGCAAAAAACCTCAAGCTTAGTTTTTTTCCAGCTCCACTCCATTTTTCTGGCTGCTCTCTTGAGGGCCCGTGTGTGTTCGTTGTACCACGGTGTTGGACTATTTTCTTTAATCTTCTTTAAGCGCAACGGAGCAACAGTGTCTAAAGTGCTGGAAAAGAGAGAGTTTATAGTTAAGTTGGCTTGAGAAAGCCAACTTAGTGATATTGTATCTAAACTTATTATTATTATTATTATTATTAAGTTGGCTTGAGAAAGCCAACTTAGTGATATTGTATCTAAACTTATTATTATTTTTATTATTATTTTTCTTCTTACCTAAAATTCTAAAAGAATCTCCTCCTACAGCTTTAAAGCTACAACCACTAAACTTTGCTCAGACTTCAGACCTGTTCTGACTTGAGTTGCTATATCGTTTCTAAGGGATCGGGGGTACGATGTTCGCCCCAGGGGCGAAAAAGCAGCCGAAAAATCCCATTGACTTAACATTGCGACGAACTTTGACGATTAATAGCTCGGAGCGAGGAATTTGTAAAAAGATGAAACTCGCCACATTTGAAGAGGGTGACAGCCTCTGTAAGAACATACCACACAATGGGGTAAAAGTTAAACCCCTGGGGTGCTAGAGCTGCCCAAATTTGCCCCATAGAGATGAATGGGGAAGGCTGTCCCATGAAACACCATCTACTATGGCAAAATGCATAGGGATTTTGAATTGAACATATCTCTTCAGCACAGCGTCACAGAGACAAGGGGGAGGGCTCATTTTACTCAGGTGACCAATGAGTGTCTCAGGATCACAGTGAAGCTATTAAGCCACGCCCTAGCAACCATTTAGAGCACCTTAGCAACCCATCTCAAACTGGCAAACTGCCAATCACCAATGTTTTCAACACTTCCTAGCCACGCCCTAGCAACCATTATCGAGCACCTTAGCAACCAAATGCAAAGCGAGATATCTTCAGTTCTGAATGTCGTAGAGGCGTTGTGGTTGGTTTATATCGTTCATACTGTCAAGCAGCCTTTGAAGTGACAACAATGGCAGAGGCTTAGCCACTCCTTAGCAACCAAACAAAGTACCCTAGCAACCGTTTAGCCAGACCTATATCTCTGCATCAGAAAGTCGTAGAGACATGGGGGTTGGGTCTATTGGCGCCATTCACTGACCAACTGAATCATCAGTAATCTCCAAATAAATCTTGTTAGCGACATGTTTTAAAGTTTAAACTCTCAAAACTTTTTAAGCTTGAAGCTTTTACAACTAATTTAAACTTTCAGGCTGGGCTTTCTCAAGCCAACTGAAGTTTATAAAATAAACTTCCTCTATCTAGTTATTATTATTATTATTATTATTATTCTTACCTAAAATTCTAAAAGCATCTCCTCCTAGAGCTTTAAAGCTACAACCACTAAACTCTGCTCAGACTTCAGACCTGTTCTGACTTGAGTTGCTATCCCTTTTCAGACTGATCAGACTTATGATTTTTGATAAAACTGAAGATTAAAATCATAAAATCTCCATAGACTTTCACTAATGAAGTGAAAACTGAATTTTAGATAGAGCGTCCACCCCATCTGTTGGTGACATCACAACATTACACCTGATATATAATACATTTCAATACAGTATGTGTGAACATGTCCATTCCAATGGGCATGCATTTTTTTTTTTAAATCCTGAAAAAAAACTTGCAGGTCTACAATCGATTTTTTACTTTAATTAGTAAGTTAAATCTCTTTATTTTACATACATGATATCACAAAATTACACCCCTGTCAGTGAGAGCACTGAAGTTTGAACGAATCAGAGCGCTGCAATTCAAAGCCTCAAAGCTTTTCAAAGACGCCATTACTGCTGGAGAGAGAGATCATAATCTCCTAAAATAGATTTATGTGAGAGAGTTTATGATCAAACGGAAATTGTTTCCGATTATCAAGTAATCGCTGCAGCGTGTTTCCTTGAAGATTTATGCACTTATATGGCCAAATTCTGACTCTCATTCGTCTTTACTCGGCAACGGATTTTCACTGTTGAGCACATTACTATAGGGAAGGTAAGTGAAGTTTAAACGCGCGTCCTCTCCTGGACTCGCGCCAACGCATAACCGTCTAAGCGCCTACGTTTATTTATGTACTTTATTGCTGAATTCTGACTCTCGCTCGTGAGTCAATATACATTGGAAAGGCTTCCCTGAGCAGCGCGCGCTGACTCTCTTCAAATGCAGCGTCTAACAGTCAAAGTTATTTATAACTAATTCTTGAGTATATAGTTACATTGTGTTAATTCTTTTATCTGCTTTTAACTAAAGTCTGACTCCTGTTCTCGAGTTCAAACGCGCTTCCTGAGCAGATTCGCTGATAGATCGATGTTTTGTGAACACTTAAACAGTAAATGAAATAAGATTTTTAAAGGATGCAAAAAACATGGCAGATCGATTCAAACTGTAAACTGCTTGAGATTCAAAAAAACTGCATTACTCTGCTGCATTACTTGAGCAGGAATTATTTTTAAAATACTAATATTTAAGTTATTTTGTTTCCCATGGAGGAAGGCTTTATACAAATATTACATTGCGTTGATTCCTTTATCTGCTATAATTGCCGTGTTGAACTGAAGTCTGACATGGCAGATCGATTCAATCTGAAAACTGCTTGAGATTAGAAAAAACTGCATTACTTTCCCCATTGTACTTGGCAGGAATGATTTAAAAAATACTAATATTTAAGTTATTTTATTTCACAGGAAGAAACACTTTATATATACATTTATCTCCTTCAGACCAGAATTAGGTTCCAGGTTTCTGAAAAAAAAAAAAGTAATATCCCATTAAATTAGGCATCTATTAATGAGTAAGAAAAAAAATTAATAACTCCTTCATAGCAATTTTCATTGCAGTGGACATTTGGTCCAAACAGCTGTGAATATCAAACTAATATAAACCAATATAAAAAAAAAAATAAACATAAAAAAATCCCAAGGTCAAGAACTTGAACAATATAACATTTCAACTTTAATTTTGAGGTTTTTGTTTTACAAATTGCACATTTAATAAAATAAACCTCTAATAGAAAATGCATTAGAGTCAGTGCAGTCACTTTACACACACACACATTTCCTGTGTGTATCTTTCAAGGTATTCCCCAGTGGCACAGAGCAGTAGTGCACTTTGCACTAATCACATTAAATAAATAATTGTATATTCTGCATATGACATTTTCTCAAAAATGTATTATTACTGTGATAACTGTATTTATCTCATATGAGAACATTACATATTTGCGTCTTGACACAATAATAGTCAATTCTGTCAATATTTGCGCTGTTGGCCACTTTTGGATAGTGTCCACCCCATCTTGTGGTGACATCACAACATTACACCCCTGTCATTATGAAAAAAATATTTTCAGTATATATATACACATTTCAGTAAAAACTTTTAGATCTGAAACCCCAGATCCTGAAAGAAAATTGACCCAGGTAAAAAATCTATTCAAGGTATTCCCTCGAATAAAATATTCAAATTATATGAACGAAACAAGTGTATTTATGTACAATACTGGGATTAAAATTTGACATATTTTAGAATGAGATTTGAATTTTGACTAATTATTACCCTACTGGCCATAACAGCAAATAGCATTATGATACCACATGAAGACATCTGTACAATACCTGTACACATTTTTGGGGGGCTATTGTATTTATTAGGTCCTACATATCTCAAATAGCAAGAAAAATTATAAAATGCACATCAGGCAAACTTGTGGGACTCAAGAGGATATATAATAAATTTCAATCAGCATGTGCATTGAGTAGCAGTCATTGGAACCCAATGTCCATTGCAATGGATGCATTTTTTTAAATCCTGAAAAAAGACTTGCAGGTCTACAATCGATTTTTTACTTTAATTAGTAAGTTAAATCTCTCTACTTTACATACCAACTATGAAATACTGGCAAACATATCAAAGATTGCAAATATAACTAGAAAATGCTGCTTCTGTGTGTGGGAAACAGCGCCACTCACTGACCAACTGAATCATCAGTAATCTCCAAATAAATCTTGTTAGTGAAAAACTCTCAAAACTTTTCAAGCTTGAAGCTTTTACAACTAATTTAAACTTTCAGGCTAGGCTTTCTCAAGCCAACTGAAGTTTATATCATAAACTTCCTCTATCTAGTTTCTGTTGCAACATCAAGTTCTTCTAGGCTATCTGGGATGTTAAGTAGATGAAATTGATCAGGAAGATTATTTGTAAAGCTATCTTTTGTGTTAGGAGTGATAGTTCTACTATATTTATAACAGGGAGTCAGTTTTTCGACTTTAGCTAAAGGTAGTCTACACGCAACTAAGTAATGATCTGAGATGTCATCGCTCTGCTGCAGAATTTGAACAGTATCAACATTGATCCCATGCGACAATATTAGATCTAAAGTATGATTACTGATACATGTTGTGTAGCTCCAATAGAGTTTAAAATGTCTCTAAATGCCAATCCCAATGCGTCTTTTTCATTATCACCCCTACGCTCCAAGATGTGAATAACCTAAATGTGACAATAGCAAACATTAGACTGTGAGGTCTACATTTGTGTAACATGAAAAGATGTAGTCGTGCTGAGGTTGTGGTGGAAATTATTTTCCTAAATGTTTATCAATAAAGCACGAGTGAGATTCTCGAAAGAGATAACAATCTTAAAGCTTTATTTCTTGCAAGAAAGGCATTCACACACACAGGCAACATCTAAGCATTTGAAGGCAAAGAGCATAAAGTTTCATTACTTTTTATACAGTTTCTAAGTCCCCAACTTTGCTTCTTCTCAGATCAGCTCGTTACTCTAGGGACTAAACACAAAATGTATTGCTACAGTTGGATCTGTGCTTGCTAGCAACACACAACAGAAACAGAATGTCCAGTTAGATTTGATAAGCTTGTGTGACGGTCCTGCCTGGGCGGTCTTCCTTCTGTGTTGTGCTGCACACTATATACTGCACAATGGAGATACACAGAAGAAATAAGGGATCGACAGAATGGAGAATAAAATCAGTTCTATGTGAAACAAGTCAAAACACACAATAAGAAAATATTTTAGACACCAAACATCTCAACATTTCTCTTAAATATTAATTATAGGATAAATCCACAATTAGCACATTATTTATATGTTTTACACTTTTTAACTGACAATTCTCCCGTTCCTCAGAATTTGTAACTTACCCACAGCAATTTCCGTTAACTCTGCTGAGGGCGGTCCCTATTCCACATACTGAATACCATCACGCGCCCGACAGATGGCGCTGTTTCCATTTGTGCAGAATTTAACTCTTTACACACTGTTACACTTGCCTACATCTAAGAATAAGGATTAATAAGTACATAAGAAATTTAAGAAATAAAATTTCCAGTCTGGACCGGAGGAGGGATCCACCCACTCACAGCCAAACGTCCCGCTGAAGGGAGCGCTTCATACACTCCCCGCCTCATATGATGATTGTTACGGCCAATAACCAAACAGTATAGCGCGTTGATTTTAATAGGACGAAGAATGGTGATGGACCGAACATATAAATAACCCACAGTCACTAGATGCGGTTTAAGACGCCCAAGCGCCTACTTCTACTTGATCAACAAAAGAAGTGAATACAACGAAAGTCAACCAAAAATTATTCAACAAACATAAATAAATAAACAACAGTAAACTGGTAGCGTAGCTAAGGAAACAGACCCTTGCCTACACCTGTTCTTACCTGGCTCTCGATAAAAGAACAGGTGAGTCTTCCGGGCATCTGCTTCCCTCACTATTCTAACTAACTAACAAAACGTGAGCTAACAAACAAAAACCACTACCAGTTACTAAAAATAAGAACAATAACGAATAACAAGAAATACAGAACTTCTCAAAAGATCAACATAAAGACAACTAAACTAGAAGCAACAAAAAGGCAACGCTCTCAAGGTGCAGAGAGAGAGCGGCGTCGAGAAATGATGGGGCCAAAGATGGAGAAAGAGAGTGAGACGCGCCATCATTGCCTCGACTGACGGAGTTATATCCGGAGTCACAGATGACGTCACGGCGTTCCGTTAATAGGGGATTTCCCCTCTCAAGGCCACCTAGAGGCTAAAAACACAAATTACAAAAAGACCAACATAACATGATCAACATCAAATACACTTAAAATCTTGCTAATTACTTACAAAGCATTAAATGGTTTAGCTGCACAGTACTTGAGCGATCTCCTAACACATTATAGTGCTTCACTATTTCCATCCCATAATTCTAGCCAGCTTATAATACCTAGAATATCAGTCAACGGTCAATCTTTTTCCTATTTAGCTCCTAAACTCTGGAACAGTCTTCCTATGACAGTTCGGGAAGCAGACACACTCTGTCAGTTTAAATCTAGACTAAAAACACATCATATTGATAATATTTTAGCGAAAAAGGAAATTATTAATTCCTCAAAGAAAATGCTGCTGCTTTATTGTTCATATTAAAAATCAGTTGTTTATGTTAAAACTGAAGCGAGCTTCGCTTGTCACGTGCTGTTTTAAAACCAGTAATAGAGTCATTCTACGAAACGGGTGCCATTTCCATGTTGCAATTTTCAAAATTTTCATGAAGAACAAACTTAAAACAACAACAACTACAACTTGATAGATATCTTAATCTTCCCAAATAACATATTTTCCCACCTCAGGAACAAAATTCTTATTAATATTATCCTTTTTATTTATGCAAGGGAGCCTTTCTTACACCACCCCGTCACGGACAATATGCACACCATTACAGTAGTAAGACAAGATATAATTTTTTTAATTCCAATGTTTTCCTAATAGTAAAATGTCCCTTTTTTGGAAATTAAAAATAGACACTCTGTAATTTAATCAATTTTTTTTATTTTTAGGTTTTTAATCTTGAAATATGAATTTGACCTTGCAATGACCTCATTGTTTGTACTGAAAAAACAAATTAACTTAAAAAATTTTAAAAATTCACATTTATTTGATTAGTCCACACAACAAGAACATCATTCAATATAAAAGTTTATGGAAAATAAAATGAAATGTTACATAAATGTAAACAAAATGACTGTGACGGGGTGGTAAACTGATGTGACGGTGGTCTGGACAGTGACAGTATCCAGAAAAACAAAATGACTGTGACGGGGTGGTAAACTGATGTGACGGTCTCCTTTAAATTTGTCTAAATGAAGTCCTTAACATTGTATATTACTACTAATAATGCATTTATGATATATTTACGGTAGAAAATGTACAAAATATCTTCATGGAACATGATCTTTACTTAATATCCTAATGATTTTTGGCATAAAAGAAAAATCAATAATTTTGACCTATACAATGTATTGTTGGCTATTGTCACAGATATACCTGATATACAGATATACCTGTGCGACTTATGACTGGTTTTGTGGTCAAGGGTCACACATTCAAATTCTTGATTTCACACTCTCACATTCCTTACCACCACAGCACAATAAAACGTGACGGGGTGGTAAATTTCATCCCAAATTGGCCGCTAATCTCCCATGTGTTCAAATTCCTCAGCTAGCATACATGCATTCAATCTACATAAGAACTTTCTTTGCATTAACAATGTTAAAAAAATTATAAAAAACAGTTTTCTCTCTCTATTTTGCGTGACGGGGTGGTTGTTCAATCTACATTTTCTTTGCATTAACAATGTTAAAAAAATGAAGCTTTACGGACCCGGCCTAACATGAAAAAGCAAGAAATAAACAATGTAAAAGAATGTCAGAACTTTCCTGCTTTTGTCCTTGGTGGTTATGAGGGTCAAATGATGTCACTTCAGCTTTGTGATGTCATTTAAAGCAAATTTACATTATTTATAGATTAAACAAGTTAGTGTGACGTGGTGTTAAGTCAAACTTAAGGACACACACAAATCATAAAAAATTTACAAAAAAATAATAAATAATTTTAATAAATATAACTTATGTAAGCAGGAACACATATATTATCCTGAAAATAATAATAAAAAATATATATTTACACATCTTATTTGGTGATATTTTAGATGCAAGTGTCACGTTTGTCAACACGGACACGTGAAATTTGCTATGTACTAAAGAAAAATGATTAAAAAGAGTATATTACTCTTTACAAACAGAATTTTATCATATACCATGTTAACAAGAACACTTTAATTAATAACTTTGAGCTTTGGAAACACACTTTGGTACATTTGTTGTACCTTATGCATCTCATCAAACACTGCGGACACAAATGGCACCCGTTTCGTAGAATGACCCAATAAATATATTCCGAGCTGAAGTAAAAGTTCAGAGATTATATGAACTCATAACAAAAGACGCGAGTGGTTTAAACAGTTGCGTCACTTCCGGCCAAGGGCGGCGCTTCAGCACATGGTAACAAACATGGCGGATCCCGGAGAGGAGAAGAAGAGCGAAATCAGCGCCGCAGAAAACAACAATCCGATAAACAACAGCGAACCGACAGACAACAATCCGATAAACAACAGCGAACCGACAGACAACAATCCGATAAACAACAGCGAACCGACAGACAACAATCCGATAAACAACAGCCCGACAGACGATACCGACCCCGCGGAGACACACACGAGCTTCCGAGACCTGGTGAGAGGGCGTGTGTGTGTATTTAAATAATAATAATAATAATAATAATAATAATAATATAATATAAAATGTGTGTGTGTTTCAGGGCGTCACTGAAGTTCTGTGTGAAGCCTGTGATCAGTTGGGCTGGAAGAAACCCACCAAGATCCAGATAGAAGCCATTCCTGTGGCTCTGCAAGGTGAGCAGCTACACACACACACACACACTCTCTCTCTTACACACGCACACACACACTCTCTCTCTTACACACACACACACACACACTCTCTCTCTCTCTCTTTCACACACACACACACTCTCTCTCTCTCTCTCTTTCACACACACACACACACACACACACTCTCTCTCTCTTACACACACACACACACACACACACACTCTCTCTCTTTCACACACACACTCTCTCTCTCTTTCACACACACACACACACTCTCTCTCTCTTTCACACACACACACTCTCTCTCTCTTTCACACACACACTCTCTCTCTCTCTTTCACACACACACTCTCTCTCTCTCTTTCACACACACACACTCTCTCTCTCTCTCTCTCTTTCACACACACACACTCTCTCTCTCTCTCTCTCTTTCACACACACACACTCTCTCTCTCTCTCTCTCTTTCACACACACACACTCTCTCTCTCTCTTTCACACACACACACTCTCTCTCTCTCTTTCACACACACACACTCTCTCTCTCTCTCTCTCTTCACACACACACACTCTCTCTCTCTCTTTCACACACACACTCTCTCTCTCTCTTTCACACACACACACTCTCTCTCTCTCTCTCTCTTCACACACACACTCACTCTCTCTCTCTCTCTCTCTCTCTCTTTCACACACACACTCTCTCTCTCTCTCTTTCACACACACACTCTCTCTCTCTCTCTTTCACACACACACTCTCTCTCTCTCTCTTTCACACACACACTCTCTCTCTCTCTCTTTCACACACACACTCTCTCTCTCTCTCTTTCACACACACACACTCTCTCTCTCTCTCTTTCACACACACACTCTCTCTCTCTCTCTTTCACACACACACACACACTCTCTCTCTCTCTCTTTCACACACACACACACACTCTCTCTCTCTCTTCACACACACACACACACACTCTCTCTCTCTTTCACACACACACACACACTCTCTCTCTCTTTCACACACACACACACACTCTCTCTCTCTTTCACACACACACACACTCTCTCTCTCTTTCACACACACACACTCTCTCTCTCTCTTCACACACACACACTCTCTCTCTCTCTCTTTCACACACACACACTCTCTCTCTCTCTCTTTCACACACACACACTCTCTCTCTCTCTCTTTCACACACACACACTCTCTCTCTCTCTCTCTCTTTCACACACACACACTCTCTCTCTCTCTCTCTCTTTCACACACACACACTCTCTCTCTCTCTCTCTCTTTCACACACACACACTCTCTCTCTCTCTCTCTCTTTCACACACACACACTCTCTCTCTCTCTCTCTCTTTCACACACACACACTCTCTCTCTCTCTCTCTCTTTCACACACACACACTCTCTCTCTCTCTCTCTCTTTCACACACACACACTCTCTCTCTCTCTCTTTCACACACACACACTCTCTCTCTCTCTCTCTCTTTCACACACACACACTCTCTCTCTCTCTCTCTCTTTCACACACACACACTCTCTCTCTCTCTCTCTCTTTCACACACACACACTCTCTCTCTCTCTCTCTTTCACACACACACACTCTCTCTCTCTCTCTTTCACACACACACACTCTCTCTCTCTCTCTTTCACACACACACACTCTCTCTCTCTCTCTTTCACACACACTCTCTCTCTCTCTCTCTCTCTTTCACACACACTCTCTCTCTCTCTCTCTCTCTTTCACACACACACACTCTCTCTCTCTCTCTCTCTTTCACACACACACACTCTCTCTCTCTCTCTCTCTTTCACACACACACACTCTCTCTCTCTCTCTCTCTTTCACACACACACACTCTCTCTCTCTCTCTCTTCACACACACACACTCTCTCTCTCTCTCTCTCTTTCACACACACACACACTCTCTCTCTCTCTCTCTTCACACACACACACACTCTCTCTCTCTCTCTCTCTCTTTCA